>SJYT01021552.1:40932-63990 GCA_006410635.1 Cephalophus harveyi
GAATGAAAACTGACCTTTTCCAGTCCTGTGGCCACTGCTGAGTTTTCCAAATTTGCTGGCATACTGAGTGCAGCACTTTCACAGCATCATCTTTCAGGATTTGAAACAGCTCAACTGGAATTCCCTCACCTCCACTAGCTTTGTTCGTAGTGATGCCTTCTAAGGCCCACTTGACTTCACATTCCAAGATGTCTGGCTCTAGATTAATGATCACATCATAATGATTATCTGGGTCATGAAGATCTTTTTTGTACAGTTCTTCCGTGTATTCTTGTCACCTTTTCTTAATATCTTCTGCTTCTGTGTAGAGCACATCCTTTAGGAATGAAAGTCCTTCCACAACATCCTTGACTTTTCTTCCCATGGTCAAGGGTGTGGTCACACCTCCCGCCCCTCCCCTAACTTATTCACAATGCTCTTACTGAATATCCCTGCTCTGGAACAGATAGTGAGACAAGTACTGGCGGTGCCGTGGTGATTAGTACAGAGCTGAGGTCCTGCCCTCACAGAGCTGACATCTAAGCACAAAAGAAGAGCTCTGGAAAATAAAAAAAAGGACAGCAGAAATAAAAAAAACTCAAGAGAAGGAGTCACAGAGAAAGCTGAGGAAAATTCCTAAGAACAGAGGAAAAAAACAGAGAGATGAAAAACAGACGAGGAAAGTAAGAGGACAACTTTGGGAGGACCAACATCCTAGAAGTTCCAGAAAAAGAGAGACAAGCAGGGATGGAAGTGGGGGTGGGCATCTGTGAAATAATTCAAGATCACTTCCCATGAACACCCAAGATAACAAAGTAAAACAGCCCAGAGTGCCAAGCCTGAGATGTAAACAGACCACCAAAGAGTAGCAGGCAAGATTTCAAACATCGTGATGACAGGAAGACCTAAAAGATTCTAGAATCCAGCAAGAACTGGGGACAGAAGAGAAAATCTTGAAGAGATGATGATTAAGCATTTTATAGGACTGACAATGCACAGTAAGGGAGAAAAAAATAAACTGGACACCAGTTTGGAAGTGATGGCTGAGTGTTGTGGCAATGATGACCAAGGACAGCATCGGGACTTTTTTCTGGAGGGAGGAGAGAATGATGGGTGGTGCGTGGTGAATGAGGAAGTGAAGAACAAAGGACTGCGGCAGGGCTTCCAGCGTGCGCACCTGCACCTGCGCCACGACTGCACCGGTGGCTGTGCTACTGCGAGGGGGACCTCAGCAGGAAACGCTTTATGGGCAAGGAGGAGTCGAAAGCTGGAGTCTCCTTCCTTTCAAGTTTGAGGTGTCTTGTGTAACAGCAAACGGACAGGGCAAGTCAGGGGTTCGATCTGAAAGTCTTGAGTTTAGAGGTCCACGTTACAGGTTCATGTGGAGCCCACCAGCATAATGCATGTCTGCTGATGCCATGAACTCGATGAGATACCCCAGAGGAAGAGAATGGAGACAGGAGGAGGCCAGGACCAAACCCTGAGGAGCCCCAACATCCAGAGGTCTGGGAAGAAGGGGTCAGTTTTATTTACCAAAAAAACATCTGGAAAACCACCTATTAAATATATATTTAAACCCAGATCTAACTCATCCTCCCTAGAGCTAAGTCTTATCACTGCTTTGTGTGTGCATTCCCTTCTCACCTTAATTAGCCCTGCCCAAAGTCTGTCTATATGTTTGCCATTTTCCAAAAACAAGCTCTGGCACTCATCACTTCTATTTGTTTCCTATTTTTTATTTTGTTGTTCAGTTGCTCAGTTGTGTCTGACTCTTTGCATCCCCATGGACTGCAGCATGCCAGGCCTCCCTGTCCCTCATCATCTCCCAGAGTTTGCTTAAACTCATGTCCACTGAGTCAATGATGCCATCCAACCATCTCATCCTCTGTCATCCCCTTCTCCTCCTGCCTTCAATCTTTCCCAGCATCAGGGCCTTTTCCAATGAGCCAGCTCTTCTTATCAGGTGACCAAAGTATTGGACCTTCAGCTTCAGCATCATCCTTCCAAATAATATTCAGGGTTGATTTCCTTTAGGATCTCCTACAGTCCAAGGGACTCTCAAGAGTCTTCTCCAGCACCATAGTTCAAAAGCATCAATTCTTCAGCACTCAGCCTTTTTTTATGTCCAGCTCCCACATCCGTAAGTGACTACTGGCAAAACCATAGTTTTGACTATACAGACCTTTGTAGGCAAAGTAACATCTCTGCTTTTTAAAAAGCAGGGTGATTTAAATAAGCCTTGATGTACTGCTTTCCCAATTTTGAACCAGTCCATTTTTCCATGTCCAGTTCTAACTGTTGCTTCTTGATCTGCATACAGGTTTTGCAGGAGGCAGGTGCAGGTAAGGAGGTCTGGTATTTCCATCTCTTTAAGAATTTTCCACAGTTTGTTGTGATCTACACAGTCAAGGACTTTAACATAGTCAATGAAGCAGATATTTTCCAGAATTCTCTAGCTTTTCCTATGATCCAATGGATGTTGGCAATTTGATCTCTGGTTCCTCTGCCTTTTCTAAATCCAGCTTGTACATCTGGAAGCTCTCAGTTCACATACCATTAAAGACTAGTTGAAGGATCTTAAGCATTATTTTGCTAGCATATTTTCTGTATCTCTACCAATGTTTTCCCCTGCTTTAACTGCGCTCATTTTTCATCCTGTTTTTCTCATTTCTGAAGATAAGCTCTTCATTTTTATTTGACTCTTCTTGAGAACTGACTGTTCAATAAGTGTGACTAGTCCTGTTATCATCATTTTCTAAATTGTCGGCAATTGTAAAGTTTGGAGTTCTTTTCTGAGTTATTTATAATGGTATTCTCTTGCTTCTAAGTGGTTTGGGGGTTTTAGTCATTCTTTTGTTATTGGTTCCTAAAGTTTACAGCAAGACAGTAAACACAATTTCTCCTTTTTGGAACTTACTGCATTTCACTGAGTGAACATTCTCATGTGCCTTCAACACACCCATCTTGATATGGAAATATTGACAACCTTTGGTGAAATGAGAAAACTAAGAACAAAACTGGCTATTTTCTTATACTTTAATTTATAATGATATATGGATTACAATTATGTAAGGATTCACTTTATTTGTGAACCACATTCTAACACAGAGAGGCAGAATTAAGTGTTACGGGTTAAGTTCGAGTCAGACTATTTGGGTTTTGAAAAGCATCCTGGCTAACTGTGTGACCCTGAAAAACTAACACTGCATCTTTGTCCCTGGATTTCTTTACTTGTTAAATAGGGATAACACTGGTACCTACCTTAATTTATAATATATACAACCAGAGTTATGTAAAGCATGATATGTAGGCTCAATAAATACTGTTTTTCATTGAATAATTACACAAGTTTTCACAAAACAAAAAAATTAGAAATCCTCTTGTGTTAATTTTTTAAGAAATCTGACTGATTGCTAAAATTCTAGTCTTAGAATCATTTCCTATGAGGTGGTCAACTCTTACATATGCTCTACAGAAATATGCTCTATAGAGATATGCAGAGACTGTGGGTTCTATCTGTGGTACACAGAAAGCTGTGGATCTAATGATCAATCTTATAAAGTTCTGAATGTCTTTACTGACATTACTGAAAAAAGGGATAAATGACATATTTAATTCACTTCAAGTACTGTGTGAAAGGACTGGCACGGACCAGCAGGACTCTGGCAGAAATGGCAGCTTTGTGTCAGGTATGCAGAGCTGTCTGACCTGAAAGCCACATCACCTTGATGCCAACACTGCAAGCCACAGCTCTGTCTCCTGCCAGTCTGGAAGTGTTTTTGAGTCTCATTTAAAGGATTCAGCTTCTTGGTATTTCAATTTCCATGTATGAGACTTGGCATGGCCCCAAAAGTCAAGAGTTAATGGCGCCACCATCTTACTCCTTTCTCAAAGTTCAAAACCTTACAATCCTCCCAATCTTTAGAATACCTTGACTGCATGGCACTTTAATAATTCCCTGGCATGAAATAAATACAGTTTAAACTATCAGACTAATCTTACATATCTCCTAAAGTCTGTATAAATGTTCAAAACATTCAAAGAAGCTGTCCCTCAGTGTTGGGAAGAAAGGAGATTTTTTACTGTCCACTCCTGAGTGGCCTTGGAACACTTACAGCATGGCGATGCCCCAGTGCTTCCCTGCTCTCTCTCCTGCTGCCTGGAAACCAGAGAGGCCAATGAGGGCTACCGTGGGTGTGATGGTCAGGGGCCCGATGTATTTCAGCAGAGCCCCAGGCAGGCCTAGGAGGCCGATGACCACTTCTATCAATGAGGACATGATGATGGCTCCCTGGATCTGGAGCAAGAGAGGACACAGACATAAGAGCAAGCTGCTTATAAATCACACACTCTAAAAGTCACCTGCAACCACCACTGATAATTCTGTAAGGCATCAAGCTATCATAAAGTAGGCATGACATAGCTGAGAAATTCCTGGGAAACCCTAAAGATACTGGTGGGTGTGACTGGGACCTAGCAAACCTAAGTATGACCCAACTGATGTAAGAGTATTACCAAAATGGGCACTGGACACAAAACCAGCTTGCCTATTCCACTGACCGAGACAGACGCAACTTATCATTCCCATTTAAGACACAACATTCAAAACAAGCCTCAAAGGTACAATGCAGTACAAAGATTCTTGACTTTAAGAAGTAAGCTCCTGCAGGACATTTAAAAGGTAGTGTTACTGACAAAAATTCTAAAGGTATATTTCTTTTATACAGAATGGTCATATCTGTGTTAATTCTGAACTAATGGTGAATGGTTTTACAGGTTTTGGAAGATCTGGATAAAATGTCAGTCATTCTTTGTATCTAAGGACTCCCATACCCTATTCTATTCAAATGCACTAAAGCAGACAAATGGCTTTAATTCCTTCAACCAACACAGACAAACGCTAAGGCAAGAATAAATAGTTTTGTTGCAACCTATCAACTCTGTGGCTCCCTCCAAAGGGAGCCATGTCCCTCGGCTGGTTATGCTGGAGGGTGTAAGCAGACAGGTCTGTGGTGGCATAGGAGAGGAGGAAGGGAAAGAAGGACAGAAAAGAGGGCAAGAAACAATACTGTCTGGTGGCACAAAGCATTTCTACATGCTTCATTTTAGAGCGATGTCATCTAAATTCAATTTCACAACACAAATGAACATATCAGTAGCTGGAAAAAAAAAAAAGAGCTTAGCGTAAGCAACTGCAATATACTGGGCATGACCAACACTGAAAATGAGAAGAAACACAAAGAGGCCTAAGCAGACAGTGCTCAGCATTTACCTCGCGTATTCGGGGATACCAGATGTGTTCTGTGTGCAACAGCTCTGTTGTCCCATTGGCGACCGAAACATCTTGAAAACAAAAACAAAGACAAAATTTTTCTTGGAGTGACACTGATGTTTGATGGGACACATTCATTTTACTTTTTTTAAGAAGAATTTCCTCCCTGTTCTAAGTATATCTGTATAAATACCCAACCCTAAAATTCAAGTTACAACAGTACAGCATATCATACTGAAAGGTGGATTCCCTATCACTAATATAACCAAATTTATTCACCAACAAGAGCTCCTGGCTTCTCAGAAGCTGACTGAACTGATGATACACACTGCTAGTCCCAATCTCATACAAAGACCAACCTTTGCAAGCAGCTCATTGAAATGACCAATAGCAAGGTTGCCTGACTGAGGTTTTAAAAACCTAGATAAAACTGAGGCCCTTTTTCTGTTCCTATATCAAATCACTGGTCACAAAGTAACTCCTAGGAGCAAGGAAGGAAATAAGGGCTAGAAAATTCTGCTCCTAGAACCTAAAAATTTAACAGTATTTTGAGAGTACAACAGGTCTGTCTGCTTTCCTCAAATCCCCTATCTGATCTCTTCCTGACCTTACAGGGTTATTTAAGGATCTTTGCAATCACTATGAGGAGGATAGGAGGTGGAATGAAAGTCATTTGCAGAAAACCAAAGCAGCCAGATCCTTAAAAAGCAAAGATGTTTCAGAGAAAGGATGCTGATGCAGCAGAGAGTGACTACTGGTGGTTCATAAAATCCACTGAGAGAAAGAGGCAGAAAAACAGCACAAATATTTTTCTATTCTGTTTCCATATTTATCAGTTTCATTAGCACAGAGAAATGAGGTCCTTTACTGGTCCTTACTTGCTCTGGGGGTAGGAATGAATGAGTGGATATAGAGAGAGACAGAAAAACGATCCACAGATTGGAGTATTCTAAGCTGTTTTGTTGGTTGTGTGTTCTGTGCCTGATTCCAGAAAGGATTTATCACTGCTGGGGACAGCACATCCAGGCCTCCCTTCTATCACCTGCATTAAAGGACCCCAATGACATATGTGGAAATAACTGCAATTACCTGTGGTGTTACATTTCCATTTATCTAAAGACAGGATGGCTCGAGCAGGGGCCAGAAATGCAAAAGCACTGGCCTGAAACAGGGGTAACCTAAAAGAAACGAGACCAAAACCATGATCACGGCATCAGGAACTACCGAGGTAGTTCACTATTTGACAGCTTAACAGTCTTTTCCATAGACAAACAGCACATGAGTAAATGCAGGCACACCTGGAAAAAAAGCCCCAGTCTGCAAAGATATCCTCGGCCATGCAGCCAGGGATGCTGGCTTCTCCGTTATTCCCTCCTAAAGCTCTCTCCCCAGGGAAGGTTCTGGGGGAGCTCTGTAGTCAGTGCCAGCACCCCAACACCAGCCCCTGACATTACCACCTTTCCCCTTTGTGGGGGGAATGCAGGCATTTGGGTGTCTCTGTCCTGCTCAGCCTGTGAGCGCCTTATTAAACATCAATGTACCTCTTCTATTTTACCATCCTCCTCCCTTTCAAATTCTTATTGATTATCATGGGAGAAAAACCTATCTCTCCCTGTCGTTCCATTTTGTAAATCAAAAACTGCCATGAATCACTGGGCATAAGCATTAAGATTATGTTAGTTATCTAACTATTGAGAAAAAGGAAAACTGTAAGTTACAAATCAACAGTAGATAAAATATTCTGCTTAATCATAAAAAAAAAAAGCGCTTGTACCCTTATTTCTAAAGGACCCAGAAAACTTGTAGATTCTTTTAAATTTCCTGCCTACACTGTCAAACTAAATGCAGAGATCCTCAGATACCATCATTCAATTACATTCTAGATAATTCATATTGATTTTATGAACACTGGTGCTACTCAAATTCAAAAGATTTTGTTGTTTATTATTAGAGTATAATAGAGTATTTTCCACTGGAGTTGTATTAAGGTGGTTCTAATGGGCTAACACAGGAACTCAATCACTATCTCTAACATTATTTTGAGGGTAAAATATGAAACTAGCTCTTTGGTTTGCAGGGTTTGGAACTTTCAGATATCCAGATCATTCTTAAAATACTCCTAAGCAGCCTTGAATCAGTGTCCTGGCCAGTAGGATAGGAACCCAGCCAGGCTCTCCTCTGAGCTGACAGTACGTCCTCGCCCTGAGTGACACAGTAACTGGATTGAGACATAGTGCCTCTGGCTGAAGGACATAGAGCCGCTTTACAAATACAGAGCTGGTACACATTATTCTGAGGTAGATGAGGCTCTTCCCCCATACAATCATCTAAACATCAGATCCCTGGGCTCTCCAAGCAGACAGGATTGTCTGCTTTTTTATTCTGTACTGATGACTGGAAATGAAACAAATTAAACTGTGCTTTTCTTTACGCAAGGAGCTGGAAAACCACCTGGTTTTATGAGTAAAGTTTCACTGGGACACAGCCACCACCCTTACTCATTCATGAGCTGTCTGTGCCTACTTTTATGCTTCAATGGCTAGAGCTGAATAGTTACAATAGGGAACACAGAGCCTAAAATATTCACTGGTTAAGACACTACAGAAAAAATAAAATTGCTAACCTTGACTACAGGGAAAGTATATCTTAAATATGTTAAGATTCCCCAAAAATGTAGAATTTTTTTTTTAGTAGGGATTTTAAAAGTTAATAAATAGTGTTAACTAGATGTCATTAAGCTGAGCGACTTCACTTTCACGCATTGGAGAAGGAAATGGCAACCCACTCCAGTGTTCTTGCCTGGAGAATCCCAGGGACGGGGGAGCCTGGTGGGCTGCCGTCTATGGGGTCGCACAGAGTTGGACACGACTGAAGCGACTCAGCAGCAGTAGCAGATGTCATTAAGAAAATCTGAGCAGATTTTGTAACCCCAGGAGAGAAAAAGAACCTTAACAAGCCCCACACAAGTTCTTACTTTGTTCAAAACTCTGCTGGAGGTGCCTCATTTCCTCTTGAGCATCCAGGTGACCTGAATCCATTTCCCAGTCTAGTCTCTCACCCATCATGTCACACACTTGCACTCCAGGCAAGTAGTCTATGTTTTTGCCTCTGAGCCTTTGCTTATCTCTTCAGTTATCAATTCATTTCTAAAGCTCCATTTCTATTCAATATTTAAAGGACACAGAAAATACCATCTCCTCCAGGAACTATTCTTGGCTCTACTAAGGATCTATAATGCATTCCCCTACTTAGGACATTCTGGCCATGATTTCTACAAGTTACTCCCCAAGTTGCTGGGGAACTGCTTCATGATTCCCTGGGGTGGGGTGGGGGGGTGCTGGTTAAAAATGAACATTTCTTCATCTCACTCAGTCCAAGTTAATCAGAGTCTCAAGTGGAGTCTCTGAATCTGCATTTTGAATAATAACTTCTGGGTGAGGCTGATGCACTAGGCAACGACAACAACCCCTATGCCAGATGAAGGGATTTATCATTTTGGTCTCTTGATGAACACTTCCTGGGTGTCTGCTTGACACAGGCACACTTATAAAAAGATGAGACAATGGGAAAAACCACCCCTGGGCCCTTAAGGGGTTTCTGTTGTGTGAAAGAGATTATCTATCATGGCTATACATGAAGGGTCGTGAGGCAGACGGTGCAAGATGCCATGGGAGTCTATTATCACTTAAAGGACAATAAGTACCTCAGCCCATAACCAAGAGGTTAGTAATCCAGGCAGAGGAGAGCAGATGCAAATGAGAGCCACAAAGCAGACCTAGAAATCTTTAAAGAATTGCAGATACTTTACTGTGGGTGGGAATTGGTGTGGTGAAGGTCAGAGGGGATCAAAGAGCAAACGCCTTGCAATCTTCTTGTAAACAAGAGGAAAACTAGCAAAGAACCTTGCTCTGAAAGGATCACTTCTGAGGGGAAGACGCAAAAGTTGACCTTAACTCCAAAACTATTCTCAAGGCATTCCAAGAGGCTGTGACACAGCTCTGGTTAGCGGTCCTTGTTTCACTGACTCCACCCATCCTGTGGTGGCAGTTCAGATGACCAGCCTGCCCACGTCAGGTTTCGGCCTCTACAGCTCCTTCCCAGCACTGAAGCCTCTGTATTGAAGATTCCCTACTGCTAACCTGCTCATCTCCCCAAGGGGGTGGTATCGCCCTGACAGTAGGCACTGAGACTGTTTGCCCATCACTGGACCCCCCAGACTAACTTTCACTTAGTAATTAATGAATTGAAGGTGCTATTGACAAATATCCTTCGAGAGGAATTTTATCAGACGAGAAATAAGAGGTTATGTCTTTCTGCCATGTTGATTTTAACTGCAAATTTGGGGGAGAACTTTTTTAAGATTAAAGGCACTGGGTAGAGAGAGTAGAGAGTTGAATGTGCATGGATTTTCAGGATAAAATCAGGTAACTCCCCCATGCCCCAGAGACTGGCAGTCCTCCACGGTGCCATCAAGGAAAAGGTATCAAAAAGTTTAAAAGGAAACAGTCCCACAAGCAGCACCAAGGGATGAAATGCATCTGCCAAGAACTAAACCATTTAATGAAAATGAATAAACCAAACACATAATTCAACAGCACAAAGTATACACTCTGTGCCTGGCTTCCTCCATCTACCAAGAAAGTAATCAAGTTGGTAACAAAAACTTTCATCACCAAGTAAACATTTACTTGAATCTAAACTGCAGCACAATTGCAAGTTTGGCCTTAAGAAAAGCAAAATACAATGTGTCAAAGAATATTCTTTTTTTTTTTTTTTACTTTATTTTACTTTACAATACCGTATTGGTTTTGCCATACATTGACATGAATCCACCATGGGTGTATATGAGATCCCAATCCTGAATCCCCCTCCCACAACCCATCCCATTTCCTCTCTCTGGATCATCCCCGTGTACCAGCCCCAAGCATCCTGTATCCTGTATCAAACATAGGCTGGTGCTTCATTCTTACATGATAGTATACATGTTTCAATGCCATTCTCCCAAATCATCCCACCCTCTCCCTCTACCACAGAGTCCAAAAGTCTGTTCTATACATCTGTGTCTCTTTTGCTGTCTCGCATACAGGGTCATCATTGCCATCTTTCTAAATTCCATATATATGTGTCAGTATACTGTATTGGTGCTTTTCTTTCTGGCTTACTTCACTCTGTATAATAGGTTCCAGTTTCATCCATCTCATTAGAACAGATTCAAATGAATTCTTTTGATGGCTGAGTAATACTCCATTGTGTATATGTACCACAGCTTTCTTATCCATTCATCTGCTGATGGACATCTAGGTTGTTTCCATGTCCTGGCTATTATAAACAGTGCTGCAATGAACATTGGGGTACATGTGTCTCTTTCAATTCTGGTTTCCTATGTTAGTTTCTGCTGGGCAACAACAGGAATCAGCTATAAGTATACACATATTGCCAAACTTTAAACTGCGTCTGTGAGCATCTGTGCTTCATCCCTTAATAAGATATATCCTAAGGTAATTACTTTGTTTTACAGCATTTTGACTTAACAAAAACTTTCACAGGAACACTCTACTTTTGGATAGTGGGGATAAGTGTGTAAACTCTTACCATCCTTAACTTCCTTGGGACAGGTTTATAGCCTGTTGGACTCACTTGGTACCTGTCACTTACCTTCCTCTTGATCCCTTACAGAGCTTTATCTGTTGTGCATCTCAGGATCAAAAGAATATATAGAAAATTGAGCTCATGGGGGATGGTGTTGACAACCATCCCCTTTTCTCTAAGGCACAATAGATGCTAGGCTGCCTTCTGCAGTAACAGGAGGTATTTTAAGAGAGGTTGAAATCTGGTCTACTTGTGGTTATTCAGTCTACACTAATTAGCCCCAACTATATTAAGAAATATGAATACTTTCCTTGGGAGAGAGGACCATGTCTTGATTTATCTGTCTTTTCTAACTACTGGCTTTCTTGTCCAAATTTTCTACAATGACATCTTCCATTATTACTACCAATTGGCTTATTTTTTCCCCTTAACCCTTTGTGTTACCTCACATTTTGTATATTTGTTTATTATTTACTGTCTCCACCTCACTCAACAACGTAGACAACTGGAATATAAGCTTCATGAGAGCAGGAACTCGGTTGCATTTACTGTTCTTTTCTCAGTGCCCAGGTGGTTCCAGATATGTAGCAGGACACATTCGTTGAATGAATCGCCCATATGTACTCTTGAACACTGCCTTTTCTGTGTATCTGTACCACAAATGTGTGTCTCTGAGCTGTGTATACAGTGATAAGAATGTATATTTAAAAGTAACACCCAGTACTTTGCCTTAAGTTACAGTGTAGTTAGGAGACAAGGTTAAGTTGTATGAGTGATTCTAATTGTACTCATTGTACTGCACCTTCTAAGCTCCTCTTGGGCAGGACTTGAGGGCAGGCAGTTTTTCTTTATTCCCTTTCTTAAATTGAGACTCTTTGCTCTAACAGTTAACAGCTGTGGTATTTCACCTCCAAGTTGTCTGGCGCTCAGTCATGTGTTAGCTTATCCATATCCATTTGGTACATCTGTCTTGGAGACTAGCTCCTTCTCAGCCTGCCCCAACTACTCTTTAACCCTGTGAAGTCATTTTAATCTGAGATGCTCTGCAGATGAAAGTTATGTTGCACATGCCATATAAATTAGTATTATGATGCTGAGACCATTCCATTTGTCTAGAGATTTTCAATGGTTTACTTTTTATGGGTAAAGTTTTATTCAACTCTTAACAATGAAATGTAAAACTGTTACAATTGCAATGAAACTTATAAAAGCACAGAGGGTGAAGTGAAGTCACTCAGTCCTGTCCGACTCTTTGTGACCTCATGGACTGTAGCCTACCAAGCTCCTCCATGGGATTTTCCAGGCAAGAATACTGGAGTGGGTTGTCGTTGCCTTCTCCAGGGGATCTTCCCAACCTAGGGATCAAACCCGGGTCTCCTGCATTGCAGGTAGACGCTTTACCCTCTGAGCCAATAAAAGCACAGAGGATAGTCTCAGGTAAAATGTCCCTTAGGGGAATGATGATACCTCTGAGGACAAATTGAGGAAAGCTTTGGTTACTCATTCACAAAGGTCCCCTCAGTATATTTAGGATGATCCCAGATCAGGGCCCTGAACCAGTCTTGTTTATAACTGGCTCAAAGCCTCTAATCAACATCAAAATTAGAAACTCCAAGTGTTTACAGAATCTGAAAAGTATCCTCAAAGAAAGGTGAGCTTATTTTTAACCCTTCTGGAGCAGGTTGGCTATAGTAAGGAATTGATGGCAGGACTATATTAGACTCCTTTTAGGAGATTTTTATAAAAGAAACCATTTTTAAAGGGATAGCGCTAGGAAAATCACATGTGATGATGCAGTACTTTGAAGCTAGCAGCAGACGGGCTTCAGTACCACCCCTCCATCTGCAGGAGCTGGGGGAACAAGTGGTTCTTGGAGCCCTGGGACAAACAAGGTTTCTGGAGGGCTTCCGACTATAGCTGAGATCTCTGGAAACAGCCTATAGCAACCCGTCAGCAGGGAAACTGGGGGACTTCTTTCCTCCTTCTATTCTTTGTCATTGCTTCTGTTTGGCCAGACTCAACCGGAAGCCACAGGACAAGGGGACTCAGGTAATCTATGCAGGTTAGACTTGTGGGGAACAGAGCTGTGTGGTACGTAATCAAGATTGGATCAACATGAGAACAGCAAGGGTGGAAAGGCTTCCTTTATGGGAAGGAAAATAGCCATGGGGAAAAGGTCAATGCCAGGATTTCGGCCATCATAGCAGTGGACATGATAGCTCTCAGCTCAAGTACAGTGAAAATCCTGGCAATGCACAAGTCCACTGGAAGCTCTTCTTAGGCAAAAACCAATTACATGGTTTTTGCTTCCTTCTCGGTTTTCTGAAAGTGTCAGGGTATGGCAGAAGGGAAAGGGAAAGAGAAGCAAGAGTCCTGGAAAGTTGGGCTCCAAATCTAAGGAGAAGGCTTTTGATATTGTAATAATTATTGGTGCACAAATTTCACCATTAAAGATTTTACTTCTTTTACTTTCCCTTTAGACTTTAGGATTTCAAGGCTTTATTTTGTAATTTAGGGTAAAAGTGGGAAATGTTTCAGGATCATGGCAGGTATTTATAAAGTTACCAACATGAAACACCATTTGCGTGTGTAGTCTTCATCAGCCTCTCCCGAAAAGCTCTGCTCATCTTGCTAGTCTCTCAGAAAGGATTTAAAGTGATGAGAATAAGCAGAAGTGGCTGAGACTAGCCTTTTTGTCTAGTGGCTGACCCTAGACAGAGAAAGTGGTTTGGGACCAGAGAACTGATGCTGAAGCTGAAACTTCAATACTTTGGCCACCTTATGCGAAGAACTGACTCATTTGAAAAGACCCTGATGCTGAGAAAGATTGAAGGCAGGAAGAGAAGGGGACCACAGAGGATGAGATGGTTGAATGGCATCACTGACTTGAGGGACATGAGTTTGAGTAACTCCTGGAGTTGGCGATGGACAGGGAGGCCTGGCGTGTTGCAGTCCATGGAATCACAAAGAGTTGGACACAGTCGTTTGAACTGAAGTTTGAACCATAAATCAAAGCTATAGTTTTTCAACCTTTCTTTCTTTTTTTTTTTTTGCCACACACAGTTGATTTTGCTTTGTATGCTTAACTGCCCAGCTTTATCTCTTCACCGTTTTTCTATCTTAAGAATGCTGTCTGACATAGGTACTTAAGGATTCTTAATTAAGAAATTTGTTGATGAATATTATGTTAATCATACCCTTCCATTCATAGTAAGTTTTTATTGGTCCACATAAGGTTATTTATTTATTTATTCATTCCCTCCTACCCTATTTCCTTCTCCATGTCCACAGGTAGCGGTTCAAATGTGCATCTTTTTGTTGGATGTCTCTTAAAATGTAAAGTATTACTTAGTACACATATATTTTAAACTTACACTAATGGTATTATGTTGTACATGTAGCTGCACTGCATTTTCCAATTCATCCATGCTATTATATGTATATAAACACTATTGCTTCTAACTTATTGCATGAAATGCATTCATCTGGGCAAAAATATAATACTAATGATACTCAATTCAGTTCAGTCACTCAGTCGTGTCCGACTCTTTGCGACCCCGTGAACTGCAGCATGCCAGGCCTCCCTGTCTATCACCAACTCCTGGAGTTCACTCAAACTCATGTCCATCGAGTTGGTGATGCCATCCAGCCATCTCATCCTCTCTTGTACCCTTCTCCTCCTGCCCCCAATCCCTTCCAGCATCAGAGTCTTTTCCAGTGAGTCAACCCTTCGCATGAGGTGGCCAAAGTACTGGAGTTTCAGCTTTAGCATCATTCCTTCCAAAAAATACCAGGACTGATCTCCTATAGAATGGACTGGTTGGATCTCCTTGCAGTCCAAGGGACTCTCAAGAGTCTTCTCCAACACCACAGTTCAAAAACATCAATTCTTCAGCACTCAGCTTTCTTCACAGTCCAACTCTCACATCCATACATGACCACTGGTAAAACCATAGCCTTGACTAGACGGATCTTTGTTGGCAAAGTAATGTCTCTGCTTTTGAATATGCTATCTAGGTTGGTCATAACTTTCCTTCCAAGGAGTGTCTTTTAATTTCATGGCTGCAGTCACCATCAGCAGTGATTCTGGAGCCCCCCAAAATAAAATCTGACACTGTTTCCACTGTTTCCCCATCTATTTCCCATGAAGTGACGGGACCAGATGCCATGATCTTCGTTTTCTGAATGTTGAACTTTAAGCCAACTTTTTCACTCTCCTCTTTCATCAAGAGGCTTTTTAGTTCCTCTTCACTTTCTGCCATAAGGGTGGTGTCATCTGCATATTTGATGTTATTGATATTTCTCCCAGCAATCTTGATTCCAGCTTATGCTTCTTCCAGCCCAGGGTTTCTCATGATGTACTCTGCATATAAGTTAAATAAGCAGGGTGACAATATACAGCCTTGACGTACTCCTTTTCCTATTTGGAACCAGTCTGTTGTTCCATGTCCAGATCTAACTGTTGCTTCCTGACCTGCATATAGGTTTCTCAAGAGGCAGNATGATGTACTCTGCATATAAGTTAAATAAGCAGGGTGACAATATACAGCCTTGACGTACTCCTTTTCCTATTTGGAACCAGTCTGTTGTTCCATGTCCAGATCTAACTGTTGCTTCCTGACCTGCATATAGGTTTCTCAAGAGGCAGGTCAAGTGGTCTGGTATTCCCATCTCTTTCAGAATTTTCCACAGTTTGTGGTGATCCACCCATTCAAAGGCTTTGGTATAGTCAATAAAGCAGAAATAGATGTTTTTTTGGAACTCTCTTGCTTTTTTGATGATCCAGCGGATGTTGGCAATTTGATCTCTGGTTCCTCTGCCTTTTCTAAAACTAGCTTGAACATCTGGAAGCTCATGGTTCACATATTGCTGAAGCCTGGCTTGGAGAATTTTGAGCATTACTTTACTAGCATGTGAGATGAGTCCAATTGTGCAATTGTGTGGTAGTCTGAGCATTCTTTGGCATTGCCTTTCTTTGGGATTGGAATGTAAAGAAAGTAGGGAAAACCACTAGACCATTCAGGTATGACCTGAATCAAATCCCTTATGAATATACAGTGGAAGTGAGAAATAGATTTAAAGGACTAGATCTGATAGAGTGCCTGATGAACTGTGGATAGGTTCATGACATTCTATAGGAGACAGGGATCAAGACCATCCCCATGGAAAAGAAATGCAAAAAAAACAAAATAGCTGTCTGGGGAGGCCTTACAAATAGCTGTGAAAAGAAGAGAAGCAAAAAGCAAAGGAGAAAAGGAAAGATATAAGCATCTGAATGCAGAGTTCCAAAGAAGAGCAAGAAGAGATAAGAAAGCCTTCTTCAGTGATCAGTGCAAAGAAATAGAGGAAAACAACAGAATGGGAAAGACTAGAGATATCTTCAA
Source organism: Cephalophus harveyi (assembly GCA_006410635.1). Taxonomy (NCBI): domain Eukaryota; kingdom Metazoa; phylum Chordata; class Mammalia; order Artiodactyla; family Bovidae; genus Cephalophus; species Cephalophus harveyi. The sequence goes on from SJYT01021552.1 coordinate 57,157, forward strand.
GAAAATTAGAGATACCAAGGGAACATTTCATGCAAAGATAGGCTCGATAAAGGACAGAAATGGTCTGGACCTAACAGAAGCAGAAGATAATAAGAAGAGGTGGCAAGAATACACAGAAGAACTGTACAAAAAAGATCACGACTAAGATTATCATGATGGTATTGTCACTCACCTAGAGCCAGACATCCTGGAATGTGAAGTCAAGTGGGCCTTAGAAAGCATCACTACGAACAAAGCTAGTGGAGGTGATGGAATTCCAGTGGAGCTATTTCAAATCCTGAAAGATGATGCTGTGAAAGTGCTGCACTCAATATGCCAGCAAATTTGGAAAACTCAGCAGTGGCCACAGGACTGGAAAAGGTCAGTTTTCATTCCAATCCCAAAGAAAGGCAATGATATGAGCCCCTTAATAAATAAATATCATACTACAGTTTGCCTATCCACTGTCTCATCGATGGGCTCTTGGATGACTTTCAATGGCTTACCATCTCAAGCCATGCTTTCCTGAATGATCTTGCACAGGGATCATTCTACTATTCTATAATTAAATGATTATAACCATTAATTTATGGCTTTCTGATTGCTACAGTTTTGAGCATGTCTTCATATATTTGGTGGTACTTGGGTTTTGCTCTCTGAGAATTGTGATTTGTATCCTTTGCCATTTGCAAATTGATCTTCCTCTCTGTGTATGTTTGTGTGTATTTTAATGTTGAGTTGCAGAAGTTCCTTATCTATTCCAGATGGAATTTTTTGGAGGGGTTTGAATTGTTGTATATATATTCTCCTAATTGTTGTATCATTATTACCCTTTGTTGAACAGAAAAATATTTAATTTCGTGTCAGACTTTTTTTGGTCATGATTTGTGCTTTGTAAGTTTTAAGAAATCTTTCTTTACACTTAGTCTACATAGATATTCTCCTACAGTTTTTAACCTTTATAAAAATACTGTTTATATTGAAATCTTTAATCCATCTACTTTCCAGTTCTGTATGAGATATTAATTAGAGATCCAGTTCTAGTTTTCTCTGTGTAATGAGTTAGTCACCCAAATCTCCTTCAATAAGAAAGCATTCTTTCTACTTTCATTTGGGTTGTCATCTTGATCACACATTAAGTTCTCACACATGCATGGCCCCTGTCTCTCAACTACCATTGTTCTTTATGGAATGAGGCCGTTCCATTGTCCATATTTTGTTCTTGTGCCAGTATCAACTTGTTTTTATTGTGATGGTTTTATGACTATTTTATTATCTGATAGAATAACTTTCTCCTTCTTGTCTACTTTTTTTCAGGGTTACTTTAAATATTTGTGCACTTTTAATTTTTCATATAAGTTTTCAAATGTTTATAAAGCTTCTCAAAATTCCAGCTGATATTTTGAATGAGATTATATTGAATTTATAGATTAAAATAGGGGAGAACTGACATCTTTATGAGTTAAAATTCTATGGATTTTTATTATTGATCCTGTAACCTCCAAACTTGCTGAATTCTTTTTCATCTGTCTGCAAGTTGTGAGTTTTTAATCTCCTTTTCAGAATGTCTTATTTCTCTTATTTCATTTTATTCCTTATTGTGTTGGCTAGGACTTTTAGTATTATGTTAAGAAGTTGTAGTGCTAACGGTGACTTCCTTTTTTTGCTCCCAATTTTATAGCAAAAATACTTAAAATTCTCTATTAAATGGAATGTTGCTATAGGTTATTATATTACTATTAAAAAGTTGAAATTGGCTGGATTCCTTTTTGATAAGAATATTTTAAAGAATTTATCATAATGGATATCAAATACTATTTCTACATCAATTGAGAGAATCATATTTTTATGTTTAAGTTTATTACTGCTGTGAATTACAGTTATTGACTTCTATGGTTTTTTTTTTTTTTCTTTCCAGTCTTATCAAGATATAATTGACATACAGCACTATGTAAGCTTCAGGTAAATGCATAATGATTTGATTTACATGTGTTCATGGAAGTAAAATCATTACCCATTACTGTGTGAAGTCATTAGCATAATAATAGGTACCTAAGGAGCATCTATCATCTCATGTAGACACAAAATAAAGAAAAGGAAAACATACTCTTTCCTTGTGAAGAGAAATCTTAAGGTTTGCTCTCTTACTTTCTTATGTAACATAGCAGTGTTACATTTATCATGTTGTACATTATATCCCTGACATTTATCTAACTGAAAGTTTGTATCTTTTGACCACCTTTATCAACTCTCCGACCCTGACTTATGACATGGTGATTTGGTATTTCTATATGTTACATTTTTCTGATTATATGCATTCCTCTGATTTTTGAAACCACTGTTTCAATACTGAAATGACCTACATATAATCATTTTCTTTATTTTTTATGCAAAATTAAAAATAACAGTTGAGAGAATAGTATCTGTCTCTTATACACATCTAGATGTGTATAAGAGACAGCCAGTATACTGCTAAGAAAGTAAACACATGGATTTAATCAGACCAATTTCTTCTATGTTCTCTAGTATGCCATCAAAATTAAAATTCCAAACTGAAAAAAATATTTGCAGCACATGTGATAGATAAAAGAATTCTCTCCTCAATGCATAAAGACTATTTAAAAACCATTAAGGAAAAAGACAAACAGCTGTCTAGAAATATAGGCAGAGGACTTGAAAAGACAATGTAGTTCTGTTAATTTACAGTCCTTTTACTTGCAGAACTCTAGTACATGAAGAAAGCTCAGAATTGTTCCGGTAAATTTACAAGAAAGTTAATCTGACACATTAGAGTGATAGACATATTATTATTGTGTTGCATGATAATTAGACTTAATTTGCATAAAGGCTGTAATTAGTATTACTCTTAGCTAGCCAAAGCTTCAGTTCTTTCTCTCACTTTTAAAGTTTCTTGGTAACTATAATTATTGTCAAAGATGTCGATTTTCCCTCAACACACTCATGTTCTCTCTCTCTCTCTCTCACATATGCACACACAAGGACTTGCACAGGCAGGGAAAGTAGTAAATATCCTAGATCATGTCCTGTGTCTCTACCTGCCCTTCCGTGGCTGAAGCTCCCTCTGTGATTCCCTTAGGCACCCCTCTGTCTCCGGAGCTGATATATGTTGGGCAATAACAAATTTCGAGCTCATTCTCCCATCCCACATTCACAGGGGTCCCTTTTCAAGGCAGAGAACTCTGCACTGAGGGAGTGGCCTGTCTTCTAGAGGGAAAGGGCAGCAGCGTGTAGGGCTGGGAGATGAACTTGGGGAGGGAGCACAAACAGGTCAGTAATGGTGGCTCAGGGGAAGTAAGAGGAAAGAGACTGAAAGACCGTGCAGTCCCAGGCCCTGGAAAGGAGTGGGAAGACCAAAGGAAGAGAGATGGCTCAGATATCTCTGGCTCCAGGCCCAGGGGCCACAGTGCAAGAAACCAGCTATTTCAAGACCTTTCCCTTCACAACCACTGCAAAAAAAAGCATTTTAGGGAGCAGCCTAGATATGTGCCATGAGGACAGCCAGGTGAGCAGGAGAACAGAGAAGTCACGGAGTGAGTGCTCCTTGACTCGGGCCATCTTTGAGTTCTGTCTGTCCGTCCGTTCTTGACACAGCATCTGTTCTGGCCCCTCCCCAAGACTGGGCATGGTTTTTAGGAGCCTGGGGAGGCTCCCTTTCATCTCTACCCTGCACACTGCTTAGTTGGTGCATGAAATTCCTTGTATGGGAGATAAAACCCTTAATTCCCACAATTAAAGATAAGAGTCTTAAAATTACCTAGGGAAACTAGTGCATTATCATGAAGGTGTTTTTGTCAAATTGTAAAAGACTTAAAAGGTCATATATCCTGTTCCGTTTTGATGGGAGCAATGAGAAAGCAGAAGAACCAAGAGATCAAGACTGGGCTGACTATGTTGGAAAGAACCACCTCAGCTTGACCGATACCTGGAATCTTGATGACTTTTCATGAAATGTCTTTTAGAAATGAAACTGCACAAAGCCTAGTGTTCCTCTGGCTCATATTATAGAAATGCAATGAGCCCGAGCCAGAGCACTAGGTGAGGAGAGGTGGAGATAGCAGGTGTCAGACAGACTATACTTTCTAACAACAAGCATTTGTCCCTACCTGGGCCTCCCAGTTTTCTCAGGATCCATTTGCTCTTTCCAGGGCAACTGAAAACTCTGAAGATCAGAAGTTTGCAAGGTTGTGAGGCCTGGTTCTCCTGTACTGTTCTCCAGTACAGTTCTTTGCTTTCTCTAAAGATGGCCGGGAAGGAGTAAACAAAGAGGTCTTGGAGTGAGCAACCAGCTGCCAGATACAATGACCAAGATGAGTTTTGCTCAGACTTGTGTTTTCATCCATAGAGTCTCTCTTTATTTTATGGTCCACTCTGGATGTTTCATAGTTCTAGAACTTTGCAGGGACGGACCGGCTGTTTGTGTATGTGTGAGGACATGCCATTCTATTATTTCAGTCTATACAATAGTTTGTACCAACATTATTAAGTGGAAGTGACCAGACCCAAGAAACAGGAATTGGAAGGTTACAGAGGTTAATGAGAGAGTCATAAAGAAGCTGGTGGACTCTGGGCAAACATTGCTTCACACTGAGGTTGTTTAGAAATTTGGGACTTATGTGAGTCCCCGGAGGGAAAAGGGGATATTACATACACAGATATTTTATTTATTGTCTTCTTCCCAAACAGCAAGTAATAAACAGATGAAACCACAGGGTTATAGAACTGTATTACCTTTTGGCTTTGACCAAGTAGAACTTTAATTTTCCAGCTGGAGATAACAGACAGCTCCTATTACTCTGAGGCAGGGGAGGGCTACTGCAAGAGCTTCCCGTGGGGGATTTGTTCTGGGCTTTAGTGGCTCCTGAGGGGAAGTGCACAGGGGGCTGGATGATCCCGGGAAGAGTGTCACGGGTTAGGGTAATCTCCCTTCACAGCAGGCCAGTCAGATTTACGGTGATTCATGAACTGAATTTTCTGAATCCCGGTAGTAGATCATGGTTTATTTTCGCTGCCCAGCTGCTCTTCACGCCAGTCCCTAACTTCACATTAAAAGCTCAAAAGGCCAGTAGGTCAGTGCTGGAAACTTCCTAGCATTCATGTTCTTCAGGATCTGGGGTCAACCATTCCTAGCTGTTTGAGAAAGGACACTGATGATTAGTACATATGAATGAATCAGTTAGATTAAACTATGCTACAGTTATAGACAACCTCAAATCTCATTAGCAACAGAAGTTTATTTTTGCTTCTGTAAAATCTGTGAGTCTAAGCAACTATCCAGGAAACTATTCCCATCTGTCCGTCCGTCCGTCCATCCATCCATCCATCCATCCATCCATCCATCCATCCATCCATCCAGGCTGTTCCAGTCTTTAGGCCCCTATCATGTCAACCCATGATCTCTAATCTGTCCACCAAAAGGAAAGAGGGAAGCTGGAGGATTTGAGACTTTTTTTTATTCTGCTTGAGTCACTTACCATATGATATGATCTTGTAAACTTAAACTTGGCTGAAATGTATAATCTCCCATGTGCCTAGGAAGGAAAAGATTACTGCATATTGGCAAGAATTGATGCCATCTACCCTAACCTCCTTCCCATGTGTCATACTTTTGAAAATGAATGATGTGGTTGTCTGTGTTATTATCAGTGCTTCAGAGCAAACGTTGGGTTTCAGAAAAGTTAAGGACTTGCCAACATTCAAGACAGGTCTGCTCGACTGTCATAGAGAGGTTATATGTTTGTTTGATTTTTACCTTGGATGCAAAGTGTTGTTTTCATTATATACATTATTATCATCAATCCAAACCAAGTTTTAATGGTTTCATTTATGTATGTATTCCCTTTTATTTCTGTTACTCAGGCTCAACTATTCCCTTAGGGAATTATTCAAATCTATTCATATATATGTATTTATATATTTATATACTTTCTGTGTTCTTGTAAAATGTGTGTTCCTTTGAATGGTCTATGTACTTTCAACCCTGGCATACCATCTCTCAAAAAGTGCATTAATGATCTCTGGCAAGGCCTTATAAGCATAGTGACAGGGAGAGGGAAATAATTATTGGGTATATGTAGTCAATTTATACAGTCCTGGCAGAAATCCTTCATTTTCCCTGTGGTAGTCTCTGTTATGTGTGTGTGTTTGTTTCCCTTTTAATAATGTACTCAATTGCCCCTGTGTTTTGCCTCTGCTAGTTATATTTAACCTTAGATAAGGTAGTTAGTGGGGCTTCCCAGGTGGCGCTAGTGGTAAAGAATCCACCTGTCAATGCAGGAGACATAAGAGACGTGGGTTTGATCCCTGGGTTGGGAAGATCCCTTGGAGGAGGGCATTGCAACCCACTCCAGTATTCTTGCCTGGAAAGTACCATGCACAGAGGAGCCTGGAAAGCTGTAATCCATGGGGCCGCAAAGAGTCGGACATCACTGAGTACAATGCAGTTAATGAGTGTCTCAAGGTCTCAGTTGTACCATCTATGATTTGAAGCCAAGGAGAGTTTCCCTGTACACCCAAAGGATGTCTTGATGTTTAATTCAGAAAGCAATCTGAAAAGGAAATCACCAGGGTTTCCTTGGAGGCTAGATAAAGGTATCCCCCACTTTTTCAAAGTTCTTTTTATGCCATTCTTTGCTTTTATGAAGGAGCTCCATTAGGACCAGTTTTCATTAACAGAAAGAAATCCAAAGAGGATTTTCACTTTTATGAAAAAAGACGAAAAAGCAAAAATAGTGTTCAAGGCTTATTTTTTCAGTGAGCTGTAATAGGCAAGTTTCACCATAAGCGTAGAGCGTGGCACCACCAAGCTCCTTTGCCAGGAACTACATTCAGCATGTC
>SJYT01021552.1:65459-128502 GCA_006410635.1 Cephalophus harveyi
AATCTGCCAGCAAATTTGGAAAACTCAGCAGTGGCCACAGGACTGGAAAAGGTCAGTTTTCATTCCAATCCCAAAGAAAGGCAATGCCAAAGAATGCTCAAACTACTGCACAATTGCACTCATCTCACACACTGGTAAAGTAATGCTCAAAATTTTCCAAGCCAGGCTTCAACAATATGTGAACCGTGAACTTCCAGATGTTCAAACTGGATTTAGAAAAGGCAGAGGAACCAGAGATCAAATTACCAACATCTGCTGGATCATCATGGAGAAGACAATGGCACCCCACTCCAGTACTCTTGTCTGGAAAATCCCATGGATGGAAGAGCCTAGTGGGCTGCAGTCCATGGGGTCACTAAGAGTCGGACACGACTGAGTGACTTCACTTTCACTTTTCACTTACATGCATTGGAGAAGGAAATAGCAACCCACTCCAGTGTTCTTGCCTGGAGAATCCCAGGGGTGGGGGAGCCTGGTGGGCTGCCGTCTATGGGGTGACACAGAGTCAGACACTACTGAAGTGACTTAGCAACAGCAGCAGCAGCTGGATCATCAAAAAAGCAAGAGAGTTCCAGAAAAACATCTATTTCTGCTTTATTGACTATGCCAAAGCCATTGACTGTGTGGATGACAGTAAACTGTGGAAAATTCTTCAAGAGATGGGAATACCAGACCGCCTGACCTGCTTCTTGAGAAATCTGTATGCAGGTCAGGAAGTAACAGTTAGAACTGGACATGGAACAGCAGACTGGTTCCAAATAGGAAAAGGAGTACATCAAGGCTGTATATTTTCACCCTGCTTATTTAAGTTATATGCAGAGTATATCATGCAGAATGCTGGGCTAGATGAACACAAGTGGAATCAAGATTGCCGGGAGAAATATTAATAACCTCAGATGATATCACCCTTATGGAAGAAAGTGAAGAAGAACCAATGAGCCTCTTGATGAAAGTGAAAGAGGAGAGTGTAAAAGTTGGCTTAAAGCTCAACATTCAGAAAACTAAGATCATGGCATCAGGGCCCATCACTTCATGGCAAATGGGTAGGGAAACAGTGGAAACAGTGTCAGACTTTATTTTTGGGGGCTCCAAAATCGCTGCAGATGGTGACTGCAGCCATGAAATTAAAAGATGCTTGCTCCTTGGAAGGAAAGTTATGACCAACCTAGACAACATCAAAAAGCAGAGACATTACTTTGCCAACAAAGGTCCGTCTAATCAAGGCTGTGGTTTTTCCAGTAGTCATGTATGAATGTGAGAGTTGTACTATAAAGAAAGCTGAGCACTGAAGAATTGATGCTTTTGAATTATGGTGTTGGAGAAGACTCTTGAGAGTTCCTTGGACTGCAAGGAGATCCAACCAGTCCATCCTAAAGGAGATCAGTCCTGAGTGTCCATTGGAGGGACTGATGTTGAAGATGAAACTCCAATACTTTGGCTACCTGATGTGATGAACTGCCTCATTTAACAGAACCTGATGTTGGGAAAATTGAAGGGAGGAGAAGGGGATGACAGCAGATGAGATAGCTGGATGATATCACCGACTCAATGGACATGAGTTTGGGTAAACTCCAGAAGTTGGTGATGGACAGGGAGTCCTGGCATGCTACAGTCCATGGGGTTGTAAAGAGTCGGACACGACTGAGCAACTGAACTGAACTGAACTAAACTGTTCTGTTCTTTTACTTTGAACATTTTCTTTTGTCTCTGCATTTTGCCTAACTTTCTGTGTTGTGTTTATGTATTAGGTAGGTTAGCTACATTTCCTGGTCTTATAGGAGTAGCTTTACGTAGAAGGTATGCTATACAGCCCAGCAGTGTAGTCTCCCCTGGCCATTGGAGCCAAGTGTTCCAGAAATGTCCCCTATGTGGGCTTCCACCTGCTGTTGCTGAGCTGCAGTTGCTGTAGGCATGTCAGTATGCTAGGCCTGGACCTTGTGCTGCTGGCCATAAGTCCTGGTTCTGACTATTTGGGGTGCTGGTACTGCTTTGGAGTGACTATGGTGCCAGCCGAGGGCACTTGCCTGAGTGATGAGTGGGGCATTGCTTTGGAGAGGCCCTGGTTTCAGCTGAGTGTGGTGGAGTGGAAGACCTCTTTGGAGGAGTGCCAGCTAGGGCAGGTCCTCAGATGAACCCAAGGTGGGGTTTATTGTGCCAGTTAGGTAGATGGGGAGAATGAAAAATGGCACCTGCCAGTGATGGGTCAGCTAGGTAGAAGGTGAGCAAACATAACTGGTACCTGCCAGTGCCCCTGTACCTGAAGACAGTTCCAGCAGATCTGCCTTGCTGGCACATGCCCTAAAACTATTAATTTTCTTCAAATATGACGTAGGCAGTTCTCAAACTGGTGCCTCTGTGATGAGACTTGAAGTGAGTGACGTTTTGTGTGTGCCCTTTAAGAAAAGAGTCTCAATTTCCTACAGCCCTCTCCCAGACATAAGCCTGGTTACTATTCCGAGCTAGATGTTATGGGGGCTTGCGTTCCTGGTGCAGGTTCTCTGGGCTGGGAGCCTGATGTAGGATTTGGACCTTTTGGTCCTCAGAGAGCGCCTCTGTGACTGTGATACTCCTCCCACCTGTGGACTGCTGAGTCGAGGGTATGAAACTAGCCAGACTGCAACTGCCCACCCCTCTGTTTCAATGTGGACTTTTCTTTTTACTTTTAGATGTGGAGATCGTTTCTTCTAGTCTGTAGGTCATTCTCAGAGATGGGTGCTCCATGTGTAGTGGTTTTGGTATGTCCACGAGAATAGGGAAGCCAAGACCTTTCTGCTCTGTCCTTTTGTACTCCTCCCTGATATATTGAGCTATGTTTATTTTGTCCATCTCCTGAAGCATGTCTATTTTTTTTTCTTATTTGAGAATCCTGAAAGAGTGTTTAAGTGGGGGAATTTTGCACGTGAAACCTCCCGAAGTCTTATATAGTCATAAAGGGTTTTGTTGTGCCCTCATATTTGAATGATAACTTTCTAGATTTGAAAGTGTTTTCCTTTCAGTGCTTGAAAATTATGCTCTGTCTTCATAAAATATTCCATTTTCATCTGTTTTCAGTGTTCTTGAAAATTCTAGTATTAGCATGATTTGGGGTATTTAGAATGATTTTTACCTTCCATTTAATATATTTTTCTTTGCTTTAATATTCTTTAATATAAAGTGACTAGTATGGGTTTTTTTTTTTTTTTCCTTATCTGTTCTATTTGGTTCTCCAACAGTCCTTTCGTTCTGAAGAATTCTATCATTCATGAAACCTGGAATATTTATCTTCATTATTTCTTTAAGTAGTTTCTCCTTTCCATTTCTCCACCCTGTTCCTCTGAGATCCTATTATCCTTCCTATTTCTCAGCTTTAAATTTTTCTCTATATTTTCTGTCTGTTCTTAAAGAATATTTATATGGACCTTTTAAAAGTCTTTATTGAGCTTGTTACAATATTGTTTCTGTTTTATGTGTTGATTTTTTGACTGTGAGACATGTGGAATCTTAGTTCTCTGACCAGGGATCAAACCTGCACCCTCTGCATTGAAAGGCAAAGTTTTAACCTCTGGATCTCCAGGGAAGTCCCACTACTCTTCCCTATTGCTTTTAGGAAGTATTTCTCATTTTGATCCTCCAATTCAGTATTTCTTTCTTTAGCTCAATTCCAACATATTATTTATTTCATTTCAGCTATATGTTTTGCATCGTATCTTTCTTGGCTGCTTTTAAGATTTCCTACTCTTGCTTTATTGATATCTCCCCACATCTCCTTAGGCATAGTTACAGTAATGTTATGGTCTTCAATTTGTTCAAAAGATTCTGCTTCAGATAGTGTATACTGTCTGTTTTTGTCTTTCTTTACTGAATCTTAGCTATTCAGCTTTGTAAGCTCATGCGCTACTGTGGATGTCAGCTATGTTTGTTGGTAAAGGCCAAATATTAGATTCTAGTCTCCATCTAGTTAGACATGTTTAAAATAATGAGATATGTTGAGCCCCAGGGCATAATAACATAGGTGCCAACACGCACTTTGTGTCGTTCCCTTTCACTGACTCTCCCCTGGGCAGAGTTTCTCCTCTAAAATGAATTACTGGGGAGAAGCAGCACTGAGCTGAGTCAGTCTCCACTGCACAGTTTATAATTCTCCCAGGCATGGGGGTTTGGAGGAGGAGTGGGATCAGGATACTGAAGGGCAGGGCTGCTGCTCATAATTAAGCAGGTGGCCTCCACTATAGGAGGCTTCCCTGGTGGCTCAGATGGTAAAGTGTCTGCCTGCAATGTGGGAGACCCATGTTTGATCCCTGGGTCGGGAAGAGGCTCTGGAGAAGGGAAATGGCAACCCATCCCAGTATCCTTGCCTGGAAAATCCCGTGGACAGACGAGCCTTGTATGCTACAGTCCACGGGGTTGCAAAGAGTTGGACACGACTGAGCAACTTCACTTTCCTACTTTCCTTTTTCCCCACTGTAGGAGAGAGGGGACAGACACTGCCATACACCTTCCCTCCCAAGCTGTTTACCCTGCTGTGAGGCCTGTCCATCTGGAGGCAGGAGTGCCTTTTCCTAATGCACACAGTTTTACCACATGTTCTATCAGTGGCCTTTCAAGAGTTCCTGGTCAGCTGCCCCTGCTTTCAGCATCTCCTCACCCCACTATCCACCTGCACTTCCTTGACTTTACTGCCAATACCAGTGATCTGGAATGTAAAAGGATTTATGCAGGGAAGTAGTTGGTGCAAATTGTCTCTAAACAATGAAGGGTGGAAGTCAAGAGTGGTAGTAAAAAGCTTTTCCCCAATATACGTTCTCACTGCTACCTCTCATAGCCTTTTGTCTTTAATTGTAATATACTCCCCATGTATAGTTCAAACGAGCTTCCCAGGTGGTTCTGGTGGTAAAGAACCCGCCTGCTAATGCAGGAGACATAAGAGATGTGGGTTTAATCCCTGAGTTGGGAAGATCCCCTGGAGGAGGACATGGCAACCACTCCAATATTCTTGCTTGGAGAATCCCATGGACAGAGGAGCCTGTCAGGCTACAGTCCACAGGGTTGCAAAGACATGATTGAGGTGACTTAGCACACACACACCAGTTCAAAACATCCTTCAGTCTCCTATGAGAGTTACATGCTTTTTATTAGCTCCAAAGATTCATATTTCCCTCCTACTTCTTCATATACTCCAGGGCTGAATTTGAAGGAGGAGTCAGCAGGTACTAACTCTTCATTTTCATTAGATCTGGAAGCTTAAATGTATATCTTTAAAAATTATACTTTACTTGACTTTTATTTTGGAAATAATTGTTTTGACCTATTTCTTAAAGAGCTTTAAGGCAAATGAAAGAGAACTTGAGTGTCCCCAAAGGAGGGTTGGTTGCTACATTTTCAGAGTTCTCCAAAGAAATAGAAGTAGTAGATATTTATAGAAAAAGGTTTATTGTGAGGAATTGGCTCATGCGATTATGGAGGCTGAGAAGTCCTATCATCTGCTGTTTGTAAGCTAGAGACCCGGGAAACTTGGGGTGTAATTCCTATCTAAGCCTGATAACCTGACAACTGAGGGAACCACTGTGCAAACCCCAGTGCAAGGACAGGAAAGACTGATGTCTCAGCTTAAGCAAACAAACAGGAAGGAAAAGGAGTAAACTCCTCCTTTCCCTTTTTTGTTTTATCCAGACCCTGAACAAGTTGAGTAAAGCCCACCTTCAACAGGGAGGGCCATTTACTTTACTGAGCCCATCAACTCAAATCCTAATCTCCTCCAGAGTCACCCTCACAGACACACACACCCAGAAATAATATTCAATTTGGGTGCCCCTTGGTTCAATCAAATTCACATAAAATGAATCACCATAGTTGGGAATCATAGACGAAAGTCAGGTAAAGAAGAAAAGAAAGCACTGCCCAGAAGACAGACTCAGAAGACCATGACTGCATCCTTATTCAATCAGTTACCCTCTCTGACCTCAAGTTTCCTTGCCTGTAAATTGGGAATAAGAATAAATGTCCCGTTTTCATCCCAGGGTTATTTTGCTGCTCAATAGGAGAATATCTGTGGAAGGCACTCTACAGGCCACTAGTGAGGGAAAGCAGCACTATTTAGCATGAACCAAAGAGCGTTTGAAATGATATTAACTCTCGGGAGACAGGATGTTCTTTGGCTGGGAAGGTGGTAATCCCTCCCCTCTGCGACCTCAGTGAGTTTCAGACAGATCTTCAAAGCAGATCAGGTCTCTGCAGCCCGGAGCGGTGAAAATAGTCCAAGTTCTCTGACCTCTTTAAGCTGGGGAAGGTTGGCATCAAGGACAAAAGCTTTCAAGTGCATTGAACATGGCCTGGACAGCTTCCAAGTGGGTAATTACTTTATGCTTACTTACAGTTTCCCCTTCAGCTTCGAAGGGCTAGAGCATCCCTCATTTCCTAGACTAGCAGGGCTGCTCAGTGTTGCTAGGCATATGTTGAACAGCTGCCCCAGTCACCCACCTCAGCAGCCACCATATTTTAGTAATGAAGTCAGGGCTCAAATTGGGCAAGATGGTAACACATTTCTTTGATTAGTGTGTAGGACAAATGTGGCCTCTCTTTGAACAGAAGGGGAGGGCATTTGACCATGTTTTTTTTCCTCACTTGCATCAGAAGCAGGAATAAACTGAGCAGGTTCTCTCTGAGCCAGCTTTGAGAGGTTCTCTGACATGAATCTTATTAAGAAAAATAGATTAATTTTATCATCATCAATAACTACATCAGTTACTCTTCAATTATGAAAAATACATGCTCCTGAAAAGTAGGATGGCAGCAAAATTTCATCTAAGGAACTGCGTCCTCTGAACATCTTGTTTTAAAACTGAGAATGTTTGTGGGCAAAGAAATACCTCCAGTCTATAGGGTGAAGGTAGGATCTAGGCACTGAGGGATTTCATGTAACTGCAGATCAGAAACGAGTGTTCTTTGATGCGCTGATCCGTTTGCCTCTCTCCCACCCTTCATTTTTCCCATTGGCTAATTAGCATAGTGATTTGGGTCTAGGCACTTAACTTTTCTGAGCAGCAGGTACTTTTATCCACAAAATAGGGGTAATAGTGGTGCCTGTCTCCTCGAACTCCTGTAAGGAACAAAGGAGGTAATATACTTGGCATATGGAAAGAGCTCAATAATTGTTAGTCATTATCACTATTGTTGTTATTATCTCTCAGGTCTTAGTCTAAATATCTCTTTTTTTTGTTACCAATAATTTCCATCCCTATTTTAAGACTAGGTTAGGTGAATGACTTTGTGCTTCCATAGAACAGCTTACAACAATATTGTAAAGTAATTAGCCTCCAATTAAAATAAATAATTAAAAAAAAGAAATTCCATTTTTTGAGTACATACCAGGTTTTCTACACTATTTGAGTTGTTTTCCATGTATGTATTATTACCCCACTTTACAAATAAAGAAATTTAGAGAATTCATGTAGCTCACAAGGGTGAGATTTGAACGTAGATATTTAAACTCCAAAGTTCATATTCTTAATGATGACACATCATGCTTTATGGTAATTATTCATGTAATATTCCTTGCTAGACAATAAACTCTGTATGTTCCCAGACCCTCAATCTTTCTGAAGCTCCCCAAATTTACACATGGTCTTGCCCTCTCCAAAACCCATTGAGGCCAGCAGCTTTCTTAGCTTGTGACTCCTTGGCTTCACCTCAGCTAGAAACATCCTTCTCTGTGTTCTTGACTTTGAGTTTAATGTCTACTATTTCAGGATCAGTTACGTCAGTATTGTCCTTGCTCTCATCCTTCTGACCACCACACTATGTATCAGTTAAGGGTTTTGGTTGCAAGTGAGAGAAACTGTCTCTGGTAGTTATAAGCAGAAAGGACTTACATTGGAAGAACATAAAGTGCTCAGAGCATTGATGAGATCAGGACTAGGCTTAGAAAATTCGAAGGAAATCAAGTCCCTTATCAGAGCCTCTACCCATCCTAGCTCCTTGTCCTATTTGTTCAGGATTCAAAGTCCTGGAGTCTGGATGGCTGAGCACAAGGTCAGTGCCCACTTCCTAGAATGGCAAGGTGTGGGAGGAAGCAGGATCTGGCTCCCTTCAGCTTCTGTAATAGCAGAGGTAGGAAGGCACTGTGAATCGCCTGTGCTCGGCCCAAACCCACAGGTGGAAGGATACTTCCTCACTAGGAAAGATAATGAACATTTGATAACAAAAACATTACATTTGTCTACTGCACATTTGAATGGTTAGCTCTGGTCTTCCCACCAAACTATTTCCCAATGCCTATTTCAAAATTCAAAAAGTGTCTGCAAAATATAGCCCAGGGCCACTAATATACTGCATGGCCTCACTTAAGAAACTTCTTGTGCTGAATCCTTTATGTCCTCCTGATTCCTACACCATATACCCCTATGGAGGTATCTTCAGGCTTGGCACAGGCTTTAAAAATTGGGGACAGACCAAGACTGCTTCATGGATAGTCACAGTCATCCCATCTTATTTACAGCATAATGTCCAGGCTCTGGGCAAGCATGTCTCCCCAGATCACTCCTTTGAAATATCTTTCCAGGCCTGCTCTTGTGTTCCAGACCCTTGGCCATATAAATGCATGTACCTCCCTTTCAACTTCTGCTCAGTATTTCAATTTTAAAATGGACTGATTTTCATGTCTCTCATTGCTATAGCCTACAGTTCCTATAGGCTATATTAGGATGTCCACCTAATTTTGGCCAGTGGCTTTCACTTCTGCATAGCTTGTGCTGGTTAGGTCCACTCCCCTGGCTTTGTGGTTCTAGGTCCAGCTCATGAATCTATGTGCGGCCTCACCCTGGCCAACAGGTCTCCTGGGATGCTGTATCCAAATCCATCTGTACCATATCGTGAGCTTTTACATGGTCACCTCTGGTTCAATCCTTCTGTGTCCAGAACTCATATAATCTGACCTTTGTGACTAGTTAGAAGAGAGGCCCAAGATTTGTCACATTTAAAAAAATTCTAGTCCTTCACCTCTCAGTCTCATATTCTAATAAATGGCCATTCTACCTTTTCCTCATGAACTAATCGTCAAAGCGAATCTCAATTCTAGTGTAAAGCCTTTGACTTCTCCCCTTTGTGGGCTTCCCTGGTATCTCAGCTGGTAAAGAATGTACCTGCAGTGCAGGAGACCGTGGTTTGATTTCTGGGTCAGGAAGATTCCCTTGAGAAGGGATAGGCTACCCACTCCATTATTCTTGGGCTTCCCTGGTGGCTCAGCTGGTAAAGAGTCCACCTGCAATGTGGGAGACCTGGGTTCGATCCCTGGGTTGGGAAGAATCCCTGGAGAAGGGAAAGGCTACCCACGCCAGTATTCTGGCCTGAAGAATTCCATGGACTATACAGGACTGTGGTTTTCCCTTTGTACCAGTCCTGCTTTGGTAATACCTCAGTGCTCTAGTCTGTTGCAGAATTGTAAATGTGTCTTATGCTAGAGTCCTGACACTGACCTTTAACCCTGCTGGTTGTGACACATTTCTCTGGTGCCACCTGCTTGTTTATTGATGCTAAAAAGCCAAGGGCACCTTTAAAATGCTCTAAAAAGAAAGTGACTACAATTGTGGATAGCTTGATAGAATGTAGCCAAACAGCCTTGGATGTTGTGAAATATTAGAGTTTCCTGAACTGTGCTGGTTGGAACTCTGACTGATACCTATCTTCCCTCTGTTTGCTTCTGAGCTCCTGTGTCAGTCTTCACTACTCAGTTTGGTCTTTACCTTTTTGAATAGGTATGTGATCTCTCTTTTTTGATCTCCTGTGTCCTAGGATCTGATGCAACCCTTCTCTAGGTTTCATTTCCCTTCCTTTCTCCACTACTCTGCTCTAGGATGCACTTGAGCATGACTTTGCCTTTCCTGAAAGTGCTCTACATCAGCCTGTTTGGAAGAAAGCAGCTTCATCACAGTGGAAGGTCTTATGTCAGGTGTCCCTCGTACATCTGCTCTGTTTGCTGAATACAAGACATCTGACAGAGACCATGTTCTCAGAAAGGCTGCTTCTGCATATTAGCTCTTCTATACCCTCTTCAGCTTCCCTGCTGGCTCAGTGGTTAAGAATCCACCTGCAATGTAGGAGATACAGGTTTGATCCCAGGGTCAGGAAGATCCCCTGGAGAAGGGTGTTCCAACTCACTCCAGTATTCTTGCCTGGAAAATCGCATGGAGAGAGGAGTCTGGTGGGCTGCAGGCCATAGGGTTGCAAAGAAGTTGGACATGACTGAAGCAACTGAGCATGTGTGCATGCACACCCCATCTACTCTCCTTAAGTTTCCCACGTTAGCAGTCCTCTTGCCCTTTCATCAAATGGTCTTGCTTTGTGCATTTCTGAGGCCATGGAAACCATCTGGCACGTTCTTCTTCTCCACCTGCTTCCTCAGAGTCTCTGCCCTCCTTCTCCTATTTTGGAGAAGGAGATCTCTCTCTTTCCTAGGCTTACCCCTGGCCCCAAGAAGTAGTGTTGGTCCCTATCTCCTCTTTCAGAATGATGTTCTATCAGGTGTTCTGCCTTTCCTGGGTATTTGAAAACTCTGTTCCTCTCTGTGGGATTCTTCCCATCTGCCTTTAAAGCAGCTTGATCGATTGCCTCCAAAGAATGGTCCTCTGTTCTCTTCTTGCCAAACTTCTTGAATATGTGAGTGCCACCCACGGACTGGGCTTCTTCGCTATTTCACTCCAAATGCCCTGCAATCTGGCTTCTATTGTCACTAAATTCTGAAGATCCTCTCTCAAAGTTTACTGTTAACCTCTAAATTGCCAAACATAAAGGCTCATTCTCAGATTTTGTGTCCTTTGTCCTATCAGCCACTTTGGAGTGTTAAAATAATTGATCTTACCTTTCATGACTGAAATTTTCTTTTCTATATGACTATCCTTTTTATTGACTATTTGAATGTTATTTATCTTTTCCTATATGTTTCTCTGTTCTTACCAGCTAGATGTAAATTCCTTGAGGCTGGGAGCTGTACATTTATAAACATTGTTTCACAATGCTGTGTACCTAATAAGTGTTATGACAAATACTTTTTAAATGAAGAAATAGAACTATTCAGAGTGAATTATTCCTTCAGTCATTTATTCATTTATGAACAAATGCTTCTTATGTGCCCCAATATACGACTATTATAGTCTGTGAAACTGTGATTCATAAGACATGCTTGGGCTTCCCCGGTGGCTCAGCAGTAAACAGTCTGCCTGCAATGCAGGAGATGGGAAGAAGCGGGTTTGATCCCTGGGTCAGAAAGATCTCCTGGAGGAGGAAATGGAAACCCACTCCAGTATTCTTGCCTGGAGAATTCCATGGACAGAGGAGCCTGGTGGACTACAGTCCATAGGGTCGCAAGAGACTCGACAGAAGCGATTGAGCGAGTGGAGACACACTTAGTTCCTGCTTTCAGAGATCTTATAGTCCAGTGAGGAATGTATACACGATAATATACAATCATAATACAAAACGATAAATACCATGATGAGGAAACATTTAACTGGAGTGGGGAAGGTTTTCTGGGAGAAATAATATTTAAACAAAGTGGTAACAAGGTAAAAAGAGGAAAGAGGAAGCTTGAGTTCCTAGCAAAGGGAATAGTGTCTTCAGAGGCTGGACAGTGTGACACTTTTGAGGAACTGACTGAAAAAATGTCAGAGACATGAATATGGTGAAAAAGGGAGATGGAGCAGACAAGCAGGTGGGCTGTGCCTAACGCAAAACAGGCACTTCACCCCTTCCCGTTTCTAAGCATTTCCCTGCTGTCTACTATGCAATCCTCACAGCCTTTGAGTGGTAGGTGGCAGCTGTCTTACAGATGGAGAAAGTGAGTTTTGTAAAATTGAAACTCACTAAGTCAATAGTAAGTCTGAAAATATCATCACTTCTTGATGCAGCTTCCTTTTTGAAAACACTGTAATTTTATTGGAGTGTAGTTGATTTGCAACGTGTTTGCTTTAAGCCTACACCGAAGTGATTCAGTTACACATATACATATATTCATTGTTTCTCATATAGGTTATCACAGAATATTGGGCAGAGTTTCCTGTGTTATACAGTATGTTCTTGTTGGTCATCTATTTTATAAAAAGTAGTGTGTGTGTTGGGGCTTCCCTGGTGGCTCAGACGGTAAAGCATCTGCCTGCAATGCGGGAGACCTGGGTTTGATCCCTGGGTCAGGAAGATGCGCTGGAGAAGGAAATGGCAATCCACTCCAATATTCTTGCCTGGGAAATCCCATGGATGGAGGAGCCTGGTGGGCTACAGGCCATGGGGTCGCAGAAAGTCGGACACGCCTGAGCGACTTCAATTCTTCAGTGTGTGTGTTCATCCCTAGTTCCTGATTTATCTCTCTCTGCGATATTTCCCCGTTCATAATCATAAGTTTGTTTTCAGAACCTGGAAGTCTGCTTCTGTTTTGTAAATAAGTTCATTTGTAGATTCCACATATGAGTGATATCATGCTATATTTGTCTTTCTCTGTCTGACTTACTTTCCTTAGTATGATAATCTCTGGTTCCATCCATGTTCAGATACAGCTTCCCTTTTCATTGGCTATCTAAGCATCCAGAACAGACTGAGGAAAATATAAACTGTAATTAAAAAAAAAAACAAAAAACATCAGAGAGCTGAAGATGAAAAGAAACCTCAAGGAGTTATATTTGAGGAGAAAGGAGACACATGGCTGTGTTCATCACTGGAAGAACAGTGGGAAAGGGAAGAATCCACCATAGACAAGGGTAAAGAAAAATCAAGCTAACTGTTAATGAATTTGAATGAATGCATGGGTGCTGGTGTGATGGTATCCTTAATCACAGAGCGTGTTGGTACCCACCTGCCAACTCTGTTCTGAGTCTTCACCTAATACACAGGGAAAGGATGTCAAAGGTGGGGGATCGGGCAAAGGTGCTGAGAGAAAGTCCCCTGAAAAATACAGGGTCTGCCTAAATGAGAGGCAGGGATATTCTCAAATGCAGTATAGTTGCTGATGAGGGGTGGTGGGAAGCAAATAAACTGAACAAATCCTGTACCCACGTTGGGCCTTTCCTGAGTGCAAGGCAGTGTCTCACTGAAGGCTGGCATTAGGGCAGGAGAATTGGTGAAATTTCTTCTAAGGCCCACTAAGTCTCTCATGGCTCTTTACCAAATGCATGGAAGGCTGGGGAAAGGGAAGCAAAGTTGGAAAAAACCTCTCCTAGACACTTCAGGGGAGAAGGCAATGGCATCCCACTCCAATACTCTTGCCTGGAAACTCCCATGGACGGAGGAGCCTGGTAGGCTGCAGTCCATGGGGTCGCTGATTCAGACACGACTGAGCAACTTCACTTTCACGCATTGGAGAAGGAAATGGCAACCCACTCCAGTGTTCTTGCCTGGAGAATCCCAGGGATGGCGGAGCCCAATGGGCTGCCATCTGTGGGGTCGCACAGAGTCAGATACGACTGAAGCGACTTAGCAGCAGCAGCAGACACTTCAGGTCTTTACTGAATCCATTGCTACAACCCTCCAAAAACTGGGGACAAGGCGTCAGTACAGGGAGTTCTCCTGAGTGAAGACAGTCAGAACTAGGGCTGAAAAGTCAGAACTGATCACTCCCCAGTGACCCCTAAAGCTCATAGTCAGGCTGCAGGGCAGAGATCTTTCATGGTTCAGAAAGTTAGCAACCGGGAGACAAAGCATAATTTTTTTTTTGAAGCCTCCCTGGTGCTCAGATCCTATGTTATGCTAAGGGAAAATTCTAATCCTATCCTCAAAATATTTAAATACAGTGTAAACTGAATATAATTAAAGTTACAACATAGGCCAGTTTAATACAGATTAGATGGAAACACATCTTTACAATAATGGACTGACAGAAAAAGGGATGTACTATTTTTTGAGTAAATATTGACTTTTCAGTCTAATTTTTTAAAAATACACAATCTCTGACATAGGAAAAATTATGACAATGAAAGAAGCAAAAATGTAATACATAGTAAAGACTAAATAAAAATAGACCCTCAGATAGCCAGAATGTTGAAATGGTCAGATGAGGAACTTTAGAATGACTATAATAAATACATTAAAGGACACTGTGAAAAAGTGAACAACATGCATTACTACGTGGGGAATTCAAGGAGCAATGGTATTTGTTTTTTTGAAAAAGAAGTGGACATGCTAGAAAAAATATATATAGTGATGAGCTTATTCAATCTGCATTTTAGTTATCTATTGCTGCTTAGTAAGGTTCACAAGCAGAGGGTTTAAAGAGTTACAACTTAGTTTTCCTCATTCTGTATCTGGGCTGGGCTCAGTTGAATAGTTCTTCTGTTTCAAGTGGAGTCTGCTGGGCTTTGAATGTTCAAAATGGCTTCCTTACTCCTATATTTGGTGCTCAAAATTGCAGTGTTTTCACCAGTGTGGTTTGCCAGAAAAGTTGGAGGTTGACCGATCTTTCCTTCATTCTATGGGCCCTCTCCAAATTGCTAACCTAGGCTTCTTCACAGAGTAATGATCTTAGGGTAGTCGGGTTTTTAACCTATGGTGTCTGATTTCCAACAGAGAAGTGGAAACGAAAAGTTCTCTAAACATATGGACTCATAAATCCTAGACCATAATTTCTCTTTTTCTTTTCTTCTTTTCTTTGGCCATGATGTGCAGCTTGAGGGGTATTAGTTCCCCAACTAGGGATTGAATCTCTTGACAGTGAAAGCATGAAGTCCTAACCATTGAAATGCCAGAGAATTCCCTAGACCATAATTTCCGATGCATTGTATTTTACAAAGTAAGTCGCAAGTTCAGCCTAGATATCACCGCTGAGTATGTGGAATAGTATATATGTACAAGAGAAGAAGTACCGATGGTGGCAATCTTGGCGACTACATCACTCTTCCCTCTGGCCACCACAACTCCCATCCATCCTATGTGAAAACTACAGCACACACCCCCACCAAGGCCACCAAAGTCTTTTTCAATTATGGCATCATGAGCAACTCCTGCGTCTCAGGACCTGCATCAAGTCGAGATGTGGATGAAGCTTCTCAAACACATCTCTTCTCAATCTGGAGAGAAGCTTACTCCCTCAGCCCACAGCCACCCAGTGTAAAACAATGAGACAGTAATAGAATAGCTACAGTAGTTACTCCCATTTAAAAAGAGGAAAATAGGAAGAACATAGCAGTCAAAGGTCCGCAGTCATTCTAAAATACAGTTGGCCATATATCCAAGTACTACTTACTCTGAGGAAGTATGGAACAATCCATGATTTATCCCAATTCTCCTTTTTGAGATTAGTTCTTTGGAGATTTTTGACTATGTTGTTTGGGATCTGGGCTATGATCTCTGAGATATTCTTAGGAAATGGTCTTACTTTTCAACTGAATTTTTTTTTTCTTAGCCTTCTTTATGCCCATGGAAGTTTTATGTGCTCCCTCTCTGAATTTTAGTTAAAACTTGTGCTTTTATTAGGAAAGTTATCTTAAAATTTTTATAAGTTTTCTATGAAGCATACTGGGGGTTATATTTTACAAAGCCACACCTGCAAATCTTTTTGAGATAGGACTCTTTCCACTTTTAGCTGCTTTTGTACAATGCCTGAAAGATCCTTAGAAGATTTTATGTTTAGCTAAAGGTGTCTATGAGACACCATCATAAATCTTTCTGAAGTCTTAAAAGAAGTCTTGTAACTATGTTCTTAATTTTATCTTTAACTTGAGCCTATATCGTACTGTCAGTGCCCTGGATTTGGTCTTTGCTATAACACTAATATTCTTTTTTTTTTTTTTTAATTTAAGTATAGTTTCTATACAATATGATATGATACAGTTGTACAATATAGTGATTCATGATTTTCAAAGGTTATACTCCACTAATTGTTAAAAAGCGTTAGCTATATTCCCTCTGTTCTACAATAAGTTCTTGTACCCTCTTCCAACAACACAAGAGAAGACTCTGCACATGGACATCACCAGATGGTCAATACTGAAATCAGACTGATTGTATTTTTGCATCCAAAGATGGAGAAGCCCTATACAGTCAGCAAAAACAAGACCAGGAGCTCACTATGGCTCAGATCAAGAATTCCTTATTGCCAAATTCAGACTTAAATTGAAAAAAGTAGGGAAAACTACTAGACCATTCAGGTATGACCTAAAACAAATCCCTTATGATTGTACAGTGGAAGTGAGAAGATTCAAGGGTTTGATCTGATAGACAGAGTGCCTGATGAACTATGGATAGAGGTTTGTGATATTGTGCAGGAGACAGGGATCAAGACCATACCCAAGAAAAGAAATGCAAAAAAGAAAAATGGCTGTCTGAGGAGGCCTTACAAATAGCTGTGAAAAGAACAGAAGTGAAAAGCAAAGGAGAAAAGGAAAGATATACCCATTTGAATGCAGAGTTCCAAAGAATAGCAAGAAGAGATAAGAAAGCCTTTCTCAGTGATCAATGCAAAAAAATAGAGGAAAACAATAGAATGGGAAAGACTAAAGATCTCTTCAAGAAAATTAGAGATACCAAGGGAACATTTCATGCAAAGATGGGCACAATAAAGGACAAGAATGGTATGGACCTAATAGAAGCAGAAGATATTAAGAAGAGATGGCAGGAATACACAGAAGAACTGTACAAAAAGATTTTCACGACCCAGATAACCATGATGATGTGATCACTCACCTAGAGCCAGACATCCTGGAATGTGAAGTCAAGTGTGCCTTAGGAAGCATCACTACTAACAAAGCTACTAGAGGTGATGGAATTCCAGTTGAGCTATTTAAAATCCCAAAAAGATGATTCTGTGAAAGTGCTGCACTCAATATGCCAGCAAATTTGGAAAACTCAGCAGTGGCCACAGGACTGGAAAAGATCAATGTTCATTCCAATCCCTAAGAAAGGCAATGCCAAAGAATGCTCCAACTACCGCACAATTGCACTCATCTCACATGCTAGTAAAGTAATGCTCAAAATTCTCCAAGCCAGGCTTCAACAATATGTGAACTGTGAACTTCCAGATGTTCAAGCTGGTTTTAGAAAAGGCAGAGGAACCAGAGGTCAAATTGCCAACATCTATTGGATTATCAAAAAAGCAAGAAAGTTCCAGAAAAGCATCTATTTCTGCTTTATTGACTATGCCAAAGCCTTTGACTGTGTGGATCACCACAAACTGTGGAAAATTCTGAAAGAGATGGGAATACCAACCACTTGACCTGCCTCCTGAGAAATCTGTATGCAGGTCAAGAAGCAACAGTTAGAACTGAACATGGAACAACAGACTGGTTCCAAATAGGAAAAGGAGTTCTTCAAGGCTGTATATTGTCACCCTACTTATTTAACTTATATGCAGAGTACATCATGAGAAATGCTGGGCTGAATGAAGCACAAGTGGAATCAAGATTGCCGGGAGAAATATCAATAACCTCAGATATGCAGATGACACCACCCCTTTTGGCAGAAAGCGAAGAACATAAGAACCTCTTGATGAAAGTGAAAGAGGAGAGTGAAAAAGTTGGCTTAAAACTCAACATTCAGAAAATTATTATCATGGCATCTGGTCCCATCACTTCATGGGAAATAGATGGGGAAACAGTGGATACAGTGGCAGAATTTATTTTTTGTGGCTCCAAAATCACTGCAGATGGTGACTGTGACCATGAAATTAAAAGATGCTTACTCCTTGGAAGAAAAGCTATGACCAACCTAGACAGCATATTAAAAAGCAGAGACATTTCTTTGCCAACAAAGGTCCATCTAGTCAAGGCTATGTTTTTTCCAGTAGTCACATATGGATATGAGAGTTGGACTATAAAGAAAGCTGAGCACTGGAGAATTGATGCTTTTGAACTGTGGTGTTGAAGAAGACTCTTGAGAATCTCTTGGACTGCATGGAGATCCAACCAGTCCATCCTAAAGGAGATCAGTCCTGAATATTCATTGAAAGGACCGATATTGAAGCTGAAACTCCAATACTTTGGCCATCTGATGAGAAAAACTGACTTGTTTGAAAAGACCTTGATGCTGGGAAAGATTGAAGGTGGGAGGAGAAGGGGACGATAGAGGATGAGATGGTTGGATGGCATCACTGACTCAATGGACGTGAGTTTGAGCAAACTCCAGGAGTTGGTGATGGACAGGGAGGCTTCTCGTGCTGCAGTCCATGGGGTCACAAAGTGTCAGATACGACTGAGAGACTGAACTGAATAGAATAGTTTATACCTCTTATGCCCCTACCCATATATTGCCTCTGTTTCCTAATCCCACTGGTAAACACTAGTTTGTTCTTCCTTTGAGTCTGCTTCCTTTCTGTTATATTCACTATTCTGCTGTCGTTTTCAGATTCCACATGTAAGTGATACTATACAGTGTTTGTCTTTCTCTGCCTGACTTATTTCAAGTACCATAATGCTGTGCAGGGCTTCTCCGGTGGCTCAGATGGTAAAGAATATTCCTGCAATGTAGGAAACATAAAGAGATTCAGGTTCGATCCCTGGGTTGGAAGATTCCCTGGAGAAGGAAGTGGCAACCCACTCCAGTATTCTTGCCTGGAGAATCCCATGGACAGAGGAACCTGGCGGCCTATAGTGCCTGCGGTGGTACAGAGGCAGACCTGACTGAGTGACTAGCACTTTCACTTTTAGGGGTCATCCAAGTCCACCCATCTTGTTGCAAATGGAAAAATTGTTTTTTTCTTAATAGTTGATTTTAGTCTTCCATTTTTTGTGTATGTGTGTGTATACATACTGTATTTTCTGTATACTTTCATCTGTGGATGGATATTTTTTTTTCATTTTTTTATTTTTATTTTTAAAAATTTATTTATTTTAATTGGAGGCTAATTACCTTACAATTTTGTAGTGGTTTTTGCCATACATTGACATGAATCAGCAATGGGTGTACATGTGTTCCCCATCCTGGACCCCTCTCCCACCTCCCTCCACATCCCATCTCTCTGGGTTGTCCCAGTGCACCAGCCCTGAGCACCCTGTCTCATGTATCAAACCTGCACTGGTGATATATTTCACATATGATAATATTCATGTTTCAGTGCTATTCTCTGAAATCATTCCACCCGCGCCTTTTCCCAGAGTCCAAAAGACTGTTCTATACATTTGTGTCTCTTTTGCTGTCTCACATATAGGGTTATTGTTACCATCTTTCTAAATTCCATATATATGCATTAGTATACTGTATCGGTGTTTTTCTTTCTTTTTTTTGGTATCGGTGTTTTTCTTTCTGACTTCACTCTGTATAATAGGCTCCAGTTTCATCAACATCATTAGAACTGATTCAAATGTATTCTTTTTAATGGCTGAGTAATATTCCATTGTGTATATGTACCACAACTTTCTTATCCATTCATCTGCTGATGGACATCTAGGTTGCTTCCATGTCCTGGCTATTACAAACAGAGCTGCGATGAACACTGGGGTACACATGTCTCTTTCAATTCTAGTGTCCTTGGTGTATATGCCCAGCAGTGGATTGCTCTGTTATATGGCAGTTCTATTTCCAGTTTTTCTAAGGAATCTCCACACTGTTCTCCATAGTGTCTCTACTAGTTTTCATTCTGTGGATGGACATTTAGATTACTTTCATTTCTTGGCAATTGTAAATAAGGCTGCTATGAACATTGGGTCACATGTATATTTTCAAATTAGGTTCTTTTTTTTTTTTTTTTCCAGAAAAGACCTGCTGGATCATGTGGTAGTTCTATGTTTAGTTTTTTGAGAATCCATACCATTTTCCATAGTGGCTGCATTAATTTACATTTCCACCAACAGTGGAAAAGTTTCCCTTTTCTCCACATCTTTGTCAATACTTGTTATTTCTGTTTTTTTTCTGATCATAGCTATTCTGACAGGTGTGAGGTGATATTTCATTGTGGTTCTGATTTGCATTTCCCTGATGATTAACGATGTTAAACATCTTTTCATGTGCCTGTTGGCCACCTGTATGTCTTTAGAGAAATGTCTATTTGCTTCTTATGCCAATTTTTATTTTAACTTGGTTGTTTGTTTTTTGTTGTTGAATTGTATGAGCTGTTCCTATATGTTTTGCATTAATCCCTATTGGCCATATCGTTTGCAAATATTTTTCTCCCATTCAGTAGTTTGTCTTTTCATTTTGTTTTATGATTGCCTTTGCTGTGCAAAGTTTTTAAGTTTAATTAGGTACCATTTGTTTATTTTCTGGTTTTATTTACTTTAGGAGATGATCCAAGAAAAGTTGATGTGATTTATGTCAAAGAGTGTTCTGCCTATGTTTTCCTCTAGGAATCTTATAACATCTGGTCTTATATTTAGGACTTTAATACATTTTGAGATTATTTTTGTATATGGTGCTAGAGCATGTTCTAACTTCATTCTTTTACATGTAGTTGTCCAGTTTTCCCAGCACCATGTATTGAAGAGACTTTCCTTTTTCCATTGTATATCATAGCCTCATTTGTCATAGATGAATTGATCATAAGTGCTTGGGTTTATTTATGGGCTTTCTATCCTGTTTCATTGGTATTTGTATCAGGTTTTGTGCCAGTACCATACAATTTTGATGACTTTAGCTTTGTAATATAGCCTAAAGCCGGTGCATATAATCCTTCCAGCTTTGTTTTCTTTCTCAAGATTGTTTGGCTACTTGGGCAGTAATAAAGGACTTATATGACAAACTCACAGCTAACATCATTCTCAACAATGAAAAGCTGAAAGCATTTCCTCTAGGGTTGAGAATAGGACAAAGATCCCACTGTTACCACTTTTTTTTGTTTTTTTTTCAGCATAATTTTGGAAGTTCTAGCCACAGCAATAGGGAAGGAAAAAAATTCAAATTGGAAAAGTAAAACTATCACTGTTTACAGATGACATGATACTATGCATAGAAAATCCTAAAGATGCTACCATGAAACTGCTAGAGCTCATCAATAATTTGGTAAAGTTGCAGGATACAAAAGTATTACACAGAAATCTCTTGCATTCCTATACTCCAGCAAAAGAAGAACAGAAAGAAATTAAAGAAACAATGCCACCTATCATCACATCAAAAAGAGTACCTAGGAATAAAGTTACCTAAGGAGGCAAAAGACTTGTACTTGGATAAATATAAGACACCGATGAAAGAAACGGAAGATAACACAAACAGAAAGATATACTGTGTTCTTGGATTGGAAAATCAATATTGTTAAACGTGACCATACTACCCAAGGCAGTCTACAAATTCAGTTCAATCTCTATCAAAATACCAATGACATTTTTCACAGAACTAGAACAAATAATTTAAAAATTTTTATGGAAACAGAAAAAAAGCCAAACCCTAATAGTTATGATCTTATTCTTGCTAAAAAAAAAAAAAAAACTTTGCCAGTTGGAAAATCTCAAAATTAAAGGAGCACCAGTAGGGTAAATATCAGGCTTCCCTGGCTGCTCAGTGGCAAAGAATCTGCTTGCCAGAGCAGGAGATGTGGGCTTGATCCCTGGGTTAGGAAGATCACCCAGAGAAGGAAATGGCAACCCACTCCAGTATTCTTGCCTGGGAAATCCCATGGGCAGAGGAGTCTGGTGGGCTACAAAAGAGTTGAACATGACTTAGCACCTAAACAACATCTCTGTTAATTGAATAATCTCTGTTAATAATGTAAATATCTCTGTTAATTGAAATGACCCAGGAGCAACAATAACACAGCATCTCTGAGCACCCCAGTATCCAGTCTATATTCTTTAAGTACTATTCTCAACTTAAAGGAAGGAGAACTTCGTAGAGAAATGGCTGGTTCGAAGTTTAGAGCAATAAATGTACAAGACGATTTTGAGCATTATGTGTACCAGATAACTGGCAAGCTATTGAAGACTGATGAGTCGTGTTGAGAATATGGAGAAATTGGAGCCCTTATATACTGCTGGTGGGCATGTAAAAATGGCTCAACTGCTGTGAAAAACAATTTGGCAGCTCCTCAAAAAGTTAAATACAGAATTACCATGTAACCCAGGCATTCCACTCCTTGTTATATATGTTCGAAATAATTGAAATAAGGGACTCAAACAGATATGTGTATATCAGTGTTCATTGCAGCACTATTCACTATAGTCAACAGGTGGAAACAATGAAGTGTACATTGACAGATGAATGGATAAACTGTGGTGTAAACATACAGTAAAATATTCAGTCATAAAAAGGAGTGAACATAGATGAAACATGCCATAATATAACATAGATCAATATTGAAAACATTATGTTAAGTGAATTAAACCAAACATAAAAGGACAAATGTTTTTGATTTCACTTATATGAAACATCTAGTATTGACAAGTTCATACCGACATAAACAGATTTTAGTTCAGAGGCTGGGAGTGGAGATAGGGAATTATTGTTTAGTGTTAGTCAATGTTTAATTCTGTTTAGAATAGTGAAAATGTTTTGGAAATAGTAGTGATGGTTGCACAATATTGAAGTACAATTAATACTACTTATTTGTACACTTAAAATGATAGAAGTGACAAATTTTATGCATAAATTTTATCACAATAAAAAGTATATTAAAAAAACCTAATGGTCATGTCAAAAGAACAATGAAACCAACTCAAGGGTACTCCCAATTGGCTTATTCTTTACTGTCTGAGCCACCAGGGAAACCTAAAAATACTGGAGTGGGTAGCCTATGTCTTCACTGGATCTTCCCGACCCAGGAATTGAACCAGCATTGCTGGAAGATTCTTTACCAGCTGAGCTACCAGGGAAGCCCAATTAATTGAGACAAGTTTATCACTTAAAAAAAAAAAAAAAAAAACACTATATTTTAGTCAAAACACATGAAACATAGGAAAACTCATGACTTTAATATTAAAAAAATAAAATTGGTCACTACTAGGTCTTTCTAAGACATAACTTATTACTCTGAAGATTATCAAAGAATGGGAAAGAATTAAACAATTATCTTGCCTTTCCTACAGGAACTGTATTTAGGGATATCACTGGCTAGGACAGGTTCTTCTTTACAAAATTCTCATTAATAGATGCAAGGAGTAATGGGATTGAAAATTCCCATTCTCAACTGCTAATGATACAACAGATCATCAGCTGATCAAGTGGTACATAATTTTTAGGTGAAAAAGAAGGGTGATATAATGGAGGGATTCTCTGTTCCCCCTGGAAGCCTTATCATCACTAAAGATAAGACTCCAAACATCATGTACCTTATGACATGATAAAGGAAGAACTATATAGCACATTCTATGAATGATTTTCACTTAAAGAAAATCTGAACTTGATTCTAATCAAATCTCCAACTTTAACCTTTAGTTTATGGGAAACTTGAGAATAGAAGAACAAGTTCAATAATGCTATGAGGAAATAATCAGCCAAATTTGGAATATAGGATGTTTTAGCAAACAGAGGGCTCAGTTTTACTAACTTTTCTGGGAAAAAGGATTAGAGTGAGGAAAGGAAAGGAGCAGTTTATGGAATAAAATCTAACAATCAAGAGCACTGTGTGGAGCTTGTATAGATCCTGAAGAGAAAAACCAATTATAATCTGACATCTTTGAGATAATCAGGAAAATTTGAGTATGTTCTCATTATTTGATGGTAACAATAAACACTTGTTAATTTCTGTTAGGCTTGATAATGCGATAGTGGTCATACATGCATAAATAAATGGGTAATGGCAACCCTAGCGACTGTAGCCTTTCAGGCTCCTCTGTCCATGGAATTTTCCAGGCCAGAATACTGGAGTGGGTTGCTGTGCCCTCCTCCAGGAACCTAGGGATTGAACCTGTGTCTCTTTATGTCTCCTGCATTGGCAGGTGGGTTCTTTACCACTAGTGCCACCTGGGAAGCTCCTTATCAGTTAGAGATCCATAATAAAGAATTTTTAAATAGAGTGAGATGATATTTAGGGTTTGCTTTAAAAAATTCCAGGAAAAACAAAAGCAACATATTTGGGGAGATGAATGAGGCAAGACTGGTAAAAGGTCGATGATGATTGAAGAATGGTTTGTTCATCAAGGTTCATTGGTTATTCCACTTTTGTGTGTGTTTATACATAATAAACAGTTTCATTTGCTTTTCTTGAAGAGGAAAATTACAATCCAAAAATGAAGAGTAGGACTTTACTCTCACTTTGCCTAGATTTAAAGACATAGTAAAAGTAATTTGGAGAGGCGTCAGCACGTGCCATGGCAGGAAGGAACTGTGACACGTGGAGGCTGCTTGGGAACACAGAAATATTTTGAGCGGCAGCTTTGAGGAGCTGAGATCGA
Source organism: Cephalophus harveyi (assembly GCA_006410635.1). Classification (NCBI taxonomy): domain Eukaryota; kingdom Metazoa; phylum Chordata; class Mammalia; order Artiodactyla; family Bovidae; genus Cephalophus; species Cephalophus harveyi. Next base: position 89,663 of record SJYT01021552.1, read on the forward strand.
ATTGAATTAAAAGACATGGCCTACATACAGTTGGATCATATCAGTGAGGGACTTTCTGTTCCTTTTGTACTTCTGGCCTGCCAGTCCCCTCTTTGTGCCAGCAGCTCTGTCTCTCACAAGCTGGGGGCTGATTCTTCATTCAGTGAGTTAATTTTAAATGAAATGAAAACCCAAGTCATAATGTTTGGTTCACTACACAGGCAACAGGCACTGTCTGCCTCATTAATGATTAACACGGCAGCTGGTAATGTCTTGCAGCTGGTTGACCAGTTTAACGATGCCATATTTGGCTACATCCTCCTTCTGCTCTGACCAATGCAGGCATCAGCTTTGCTCACAGTGGATCAAGGTTGGTGCTTGGTAGACACCTTGTCCATCACTCCACATGGATTATCAAGAAGAAGGAAAAGTGTTTCCGCTACTGTGACCAACGCAGGTGCAAAGGCTCCTGTGCTTTTTTTGCTGAGTTAGACGCAAAAAATGGAGGACCTAGAGTACATTGATCTCATGTTGGAAGCCACAGAATGTTAGCTATCCTGAGAGGCAAGGCTGCATCTCAGAAAGGATTAAGGGGCCACTGTTACTAGAGACTAGCTCGAAGAGAGGTGGTCTTGGAGGTCCCAGATAACTAAGAAAAGCATTAAGGTCTTGTTCTACCAAGAGGTGCATATAGGGTCCAGAATTGAAGGTTAAAGAGCAGTTTGGGGCAGGTAAAAGTTTTGAAATCTAGGCTCAAGTAAGCTGCCAAAAAGATATAACCTTCACAGCTTTGTGATATGAATATCAAACTTACTCCACTTATATTTATGCAAAGACATGGATCTGAGAAAACCTCACCCCAGAACTGTGAGTGAGGAAATGCCTGCTTTTGACTGTTGTGGCCAACATGGGGAGGCAGGCAGAATGGAATGAAATGAACATGCAGGCTTTGAAGTCAACAGCCTGAACTAAAGTTTTAGTCATTCTATTTATAATAATATGACTTTGGACAATATTCTTAACCTCCTCATGTATATTGTATAAATATGATAAGCAGTAGTCATTATCAATAATGGAATATGTCAGATACTAACTTCGTTTTTTCTTTGTCAGGTATAGTTTTATGCATACCTCGTCTCTTATTTACTTGCGGAAAAAAATCCCTGTGGCATGGATGATGTTTTCTTGATATATTATGGGTGAGGAAACTGAGGCTCAGGATCCACCCTGATCATTGGCCCAAAGTAGCAGAGTTGAAACTAAGCCAGTTCTGCCTTCTAAACTTCTTGCTGCCTACTCTGCCACAGTTTAACAATTCCTTAGCCTCTCCTAGTCTCAACTTACTATTTGCTCTAGAATCTTTGATGGTCTTGAACAGACTCCCCCCTCCACCAACCCCACCACACTCAGACTGCTTTGCAGAGCAATTCATAATATACGACAGCATAAACTGACTTATTAGAGAAGGTACCACACCACTGAGAACAGAGCTCCAACTCTGAGGCCATCTCTGTTTCGGCCGCTTAACTTTTTTAAGGCTCTTGATTAAGATGCTGTTGATATTCTGGGCTGTGAAGGCTGATTCTGAGTTAAGTCCTTGGACACTTAGTTTGCTTTTCCCTGATGCGTGTTGTGACTGTTTTCTGTGCCCATTCTGTGACTTATGCTTTTTATTTTTCAGCATTAGAGGTTGAAGGACACCACAGGAGTGTAGAGGTTTAGGAATTACACCATCTCCCAGCCTTCTGTTCACACAGGCACTCCGGCACGTGCACACAGGCATATGCAAGCCTCTGAGTGCTCGTGTTGGAATGAAGCCTCCACGGTGCCAGAATAGACACTATTTCACTTGGAAGAAGTGTTTTATTTCTACCCTTCTCAAACCTTGTCAGGGTAAGAAAAACGGAAGCTGTGACTTTTCAATGCCATCTGGTAAGTTAGATTGAGCATCAGCATCGGGGTGCGTGTCTGTTGTGCTGAAACAGGCTTCTCTAGGATTGAATAGCTGATGTTCTCTAAGAGATCTCCAGGGAAAGAGGCATTTCTGAGGCCTGCCTCACTGAGAGGAGTGTAAGGAGTTAGACACCCTCCCCCCTCAACCATCACTGTCACCTTTTGGATGTGCTCCTCCTAGGGGAGTCACACATGTGCTCAGTCCCAGAACACCTGCCCGAGGTCCTGGCAAAGCCCCGGCTCAGTTAATGAGGAGTTTAATGATCTCCGTGCATGCCAACCTGGAGCCATAACATATAACTCCTTTCTATCCAACCCCAGGCAGCTTTCGTCCATTTTCATCATGGCATTAGTAGAACACAGCTAATTGTAAGTCCCTGCAATGAAAGTCATTATCAAAGTGAAAATTGAGGATGAGGAGAGCCTTCCTGTTGGCTTCCTCTGGCAGAGCTGAAGCCTCCGTCTATAGCAGTCAGTGCTGAATGATGAAATGACCAAGTCCCCAGCCCCGGCGGAGACAGGAGTATCTGCCAGTGGGCTTGGAGACGTGGCAGTGCGTGGGGCTAGTCCAAGTGGGGCTGGAAAAGAAGGCAGAGGCTGTGTCAGGCCAGGTGGGGCTGGAAAAGAAGGCAGGGGCTGTGTCAGACCAGGCCTCCCTCTCCATCACTGTTCCTTGGCATGTTTGTGTTACTCTGGAAACTTCTACTCAGCTGTTCTTCTGTGTCCTTCCTCCAGGCCTGGCATGGGCCAGTGCCACAAGCCTAGAAATTCTGCTTGGGATGCCCTGACACAGCCTACTGGCAGAGGCTGAGCCCGGGACCTAATCCATCCCTGTTGAGAGACAGACTTTTGAGAGCATGGTGCTTTTGTGATAAGTGGTAGGCTGAACTGCATTCCCCAGACTTCCCTTTCCTCTACGTTTCCTGTTGGATAAGCCACAAGAGAGAGTGCTGTATGGAAAGTGGAGGGTGTAAGTGACGGAGCAGCCATGTGTGGCTCACACAGCTTGTCACTGATCTTCGGATTCACCTCATCAGCGTGAAGCAGCATTTTGGCCTTCAGTTGTCCTGCCTTCTAGGTCTACTGGTTTTACTGTCAGGCAAGAGTCACGCTTTTAGCTCCATGGCAAAGGGGGCCTTGGCTTCTGCAGTACAGTCACCCCACCAAGGCCAGAGGGGAGAACTGATGCGCATTTCACTCCATCTTGGTGAGCTTGTGGGCTCCTATTTGTTCTTCCTTTCCCTCTTTCTGCCTGTCTGCTCCATGAACTCCTAGCTCTAACAGCAGCTATGTAGATACTTAGAAGAAACCTGCTTAACCAGGTTTCACAGTTGCATGAAGTCAAATCCCCATAAGTCTGTTTATCTGCCTGCCTGTCTATTAGCGATCCTAGTGGTTCTGCCACTTTGACTGTTTGAAATAGAGATGAGAGCCCTATGAGTCTCGTAAAACTGAATTCCCTTCAGAATGCTGCCTGCAGACTTGAAGAGTACACTCGTGGCTAGGCACACTCAAACATATTTTTCCATTTTCAGTTCTGGGAAATGGCCCCCTTCCCTTACAGATGCCACATGTATAGGATGTCCTATTGGCCACGTGGGTAAGTGTATTCATGTTGCAAAGGCCTCTTCTAGCTACCTTTAAGTGTCTCTTCTACTGCATATGTTTTCCTCCTTTGAATTCTCATCTACACTTGAATCCTTGAGAAATTTGAGACTGTCTCATTCTGAGTCATCCTAAGCCTAATAGACCAACCTCTCTGCTGGAGCCAGGAGGGTGGGAGACTTCAAGGAAAGGGCCCCGCTGGGAAGTCAGGTCAGCAGTCCCTGATTACAGCCCCTCCAGTGAGGCCAGAGAGATGAAGGAAGAAGCATAATTTGTTTTTTCTGAGTGTAGTGTGGGAGCATCATCTTCCTGTCGCTCAGTCAAAGATCAGAGAATATTCCAAATAGGAAGCCAGCTTGGCCAGCTGTTCCTCCTGCCCCCTGCTGACTGCTGGTAGCTGGCTGGGAGCTGAAACCTAACACTCCCTTCTCTAATCCCAGGCAGCAGAAACCTGGCCCTTCCTATTCCCACTGCAAAAGACAGAGCCTGGAAACCCTGGTACCTCTGACTAATCTGCCCCGAGTCTCTTGCCATAGGATGCTTAGTGTGTATTACATTTTGAGGTTTGATGGGTAGGTCAATGCCTCTTGATAATTTCTCAGTACAAAATAATGACAGCTTGAATGAAATCCAAACATTACTATTTATTTTCCATATAATATTTCCCCTAATATATGACTTATTTATTGTATTACACCAGCTCGTTACTTCCCCTGGTTGAAACTGGTAGCAAAAGCAGAAGGGGTGAAATACCACCAAGGGGGCCATTCCTTCCATGTTCATAGCAGGTGGCTCCATTAGGCTGTTCCTCAGAGCCACATCCAGGTGTATCAAATTAGTTAAAAGGGCCATGGGTTCATTTGCTTGTGATCTGCATATGGTTTCTGAGAACCTAGATGAATAGTGTCTGCCTGGCACATTTCAGGCAATTTCAGATTTAAATTGTGTTGCTACTACTTCAGTGTTTCCTTTTTTGTCCCTTTCTCCTGTTTCCTACCTGTTTGTTGTTCAGTCTCAGAGCTGTGTCTGACTCTTTGTGACCTCATGGACTGCAGCACACCAGGCTCCTCTCTTGTCCAGGAGTTTGCTCAAATTCATGTCCATTGAGCCTGTGATGCTATCTAACCATCTCATCCTCTCCTGCCCTCTTCTCCTTTTGCCCTCAGGGTCTTTTCCAATGGGTCAGCTCTCTGTATCAGGTGTCCAAAGTATAAGAACTTCAAACTGGTCCTTCTGATATGTATTCAGGGTTGATCTCCTTTAGGGTTGATTAATTTGATCTCCTTGCAGTCAAGGGACTATCAAGAGTCTTCTCCAACACCAGTTCAATAGCATTAATTCTTTGGCACTCGAAGAATTAAATTCTTCTTTAATTAAATTATTCTTTATGGTCCAACTCCCACATCTGTACATGACTACTGGAAAAACCATAGCTTTGACTATACGCATGTTTTCAGCAAAGTGATGTCTCTGCTTTCTAATATGCCGACGAGTTTTATCATAACTTTCCTTCCAAGGGGCAAGTGTTCTTTAAATTTCATGGCTCTAGTCACCATCCTCAGGGATTTTGGAGCCCAAGAAAATCAAATCTGTCACTGCTTCCACATTTTCCCTTCCTATTTGCTGTGAAGTGATGGGACTAGATGCTATGATCTTAGTTTTTTTTTAATATTGAGTTTCAAGCCAGCTTTTCTATGATATCTGGCTTCATACCAGAATGCATATAATCATATACATGGAAGAATGTTTAAGAGGTGGAGGAAAGAGGAGAGAGCTATGTGGGAAGAATTTCTGTGCTGCTGGGCCTAGGGGTCTATTAATTAGAAGCTTTAGGGTGAGAAGGGAATTTTGAGATACAAGGAGCCTATTCTTGAAGGGTTTTCCCATCTAAAAGATCAAAATGGTGAAAGTGGTATTGCTGCTGCTGCTGCTGATACTGGTGACAGTAGTAACTAATCATTTAAGTCTAACGTGCCATGAAGTTCCCCTATGGTTTCTCCAGGCTCAAAAGCCACCCATTCAAGAGCCACCCATTTGATTTCTACATTATTGTAAATGCTGGTATAAGTCACTGATCCAAAACCTTTGTGGCAAGATCAGTGAAGTCTGTTGGTGCTGAGTATCGCTAAGTGAACCAACATTCTGCATCCAGAGGACTCCTTTCCTAGTATCCTTTAAGGAAAAACCAGTCACCTCCCCCAACTCCACCCACCCCCACTCACCTGTCCATACTTTTCCATCCATTCCTCCTTGCTGTCGTTGGATTCAGGGTCTATTAGGAGGTTTATTTTCCTTGCCAACAGCCTGCAGGCTTAAAAATATAAGCTCAATCTTTCCTTTGGCTGAGTTAAAAGAACATCTGATTTCCTTAGGGACTCGATACCATTTTCTGTAACTTTTCCCTGTCTTTTCCTCCTCTCTACCTCTGTCTTTTCTACATCTGTCTTTCCACTCCCCGTCTGTACTCTGCAGAGAATCACACAAAGCTTAGTCCTAGCAGAAAGGCGGTGGTGGCGGCCGCGGAGGGCGGGCAGTGGGAAGCAGTGCGTGTCACTGAGGAAGCTGGAGCCATGTAATGACGGGCACAGAATCCTGCGATGACACACTCGGTAAAACCTGCCCTGCTGTAGCTGGATTCCAGGCCAGGAGGATTAAGCGGGTTTTGTTAAGACCCTTAAAGAAGCAGTGAGTGGCAGCCGTTACTGGGGCTGTAGGAGATTTGTCAGAGTAAAGTGAAACTAGGCAGCTGCCCTGGTCGGAGGGAGGGGAAGGCCTTTATCCAGATCTGCAGTAAGGCCCGGAGCATGCAGGGACACGAAAGCCAGGATGCCAGGGTGCAGTGGGATCCACTGACCTGCCTTTCAGCACCAGAGTGGAGCAGGCCTTATAGCAGACCCCAGCAAACATGCAAAACAGCCTTTTTGTTTTTCTTCTCTTCGATGTGTGTTTCCTTGTTTTCACTCCAAGGAGCTCGAAGGGCTTTTTACCTCCCACGGTTTCAATTGATCTGGATTTAATCCCACACCTTGTGCTGAGAATGAGTGTGGTAGATACCAGACATTCTGGATCACGATCAAAAAGCCAGTGTTTAGTCCCCGTGATTTCGTTGCTCATCCAGGCCAAGCCTGTGGCCTCTTAGAGGAGTAGACGTGACTGGCAATCTCAGTTTATTGATGGGCAAAATCACCAATGGGCAAAAGGGCCATTTGCAGAGCTTCTCACTAGGTGGCTCAGGTGGTAAAGAATCTGCCTGCAATGCAGGCAGAGACCTGGGTTCAATCCCTGGGTCAGGGAGATTCCCTGGAGAAGGGAATGGCTTCCCTCTTCAGTATTCCTGCCTGGAGAATTCCACGGACAGAGGAGCCTGGCAGGCTGCAGTCTATGGTCGCAAAGAGTCAGACGTGACTGAGTAGCACTTTCACTAGGAGAGGCTTCTTCTATGCCATGGGGAGAGACCTGTTAATACAGTCCCATGATTATGCATTTTGCATAGTAAATTTTTTTTAAACTACAGTTGGTTAAGATCACTCTCTTTTATCTTCAGGTTCCACAGTATCTCACTTCCCTTTGTGTTGGGAGATGTTGAAATGCCTTGGGCAGTTTGGAATCCAGTTAAGGAGAAGAAGTGAGACATGTAGTCTGGGTATAGTGACTTTGTTAATATAGGTCACTGTCCTTTCCATGCACAGTTAAGTTATTGCCAGCTGCCCCAGTGTAGGAATGGCTTCTGGGAATATTTCTACATGTTAGTGTGCCCCCAGATCAGCGTCCAAAGTTGTAGGGCTGGAAGTTATAACAGAAAGGTGTGCTGTGATGTCTGCTACTGGATGGATGTGGCTGCTGCTGCTAAGTCGCTTCAGTCGTGTCCAACTCTGTGCGACCCCATAGATGAGAGCCCACCAGGCTCCGCCATCCCTGGGATTCTCCAGGCAAGAACACTGGAGTGGGTTGCCATTTCCTTCTCCAATGCATCAAAGTGAAAAGTGAAAGTGAAGTCACTCAATCGTATCTGACTCTTTGCGGACCCCATGGACTGCAGTCTACCAGGCTCCTCTGTCCATGGGATTTTCCAGGCAAGAGTACTGGAGTGGGGTGCCATTGCCTTCTCCAATGGATGTGGCTAGTAGGGAAGAAACAAGATTTGAGATATACGAAGTTACGAGCTTTCCAATAAAAAATTCTTAAATCATACAGCTCACATGAAAGAAACTTGATAAGACCTCTCCCAGATTTGTCAACAACTCTAAAAATTTACATGTCATTGCTAATTACAAGTTATGAAGTCAAAAGAAGCTTCTCTAAGCTATCAATAATAAAAAACAAATGCTCATCAATTATGTAGAGGAATGACTAAATTATGTTTCTATTCTCTCTATTGAAACTGTTATAACTGCTGTCTGAGGAGGTGGTTATGCATTTAATAATGTATGGGAAATGAAGCAATGGAGAGATTTGTCAGACAATTAATAAAAGTACTAGGTTATTTTTAAAAGTTAAAAAAAATGGGTGTGATACGTGTCAGCTTTTTAAAAATATGTAATTTATTGTGATGTATTTTCTCATTCTAAACAAACATTCACTTTTCCACTTAACTTTGAATTTGTCAACTTGTATTCTTTTCTGAGAGAGCGATTCCTAAATTATATAAGCTTCAGGCTACAAATCCTGAATCTACCCCTGGGTGTTTGACTTGCCTCTGGGAATCCGGGTTCCTGGTAGCTCTTGCTTTTCTGCTATCTGCCTGACTATTAAGTCTGGAGCTTAAGCTACAGGCAGATCCAATGAATGAATCCTCCCAATCACTTGTTAAACTTGCATGCATAGAACTAACATGGCCTGGACTGCCCTGCCTTTCTTAAGACTATGTTTTTCTCCAGGGTTACAACCTGTGAGACTTAATGGAAAGATCCCTGATTGTAGTTGAAAGTTGGACATGATCTGATTGTGTGAATTTGGTCAAGCCAGCACATCTTTTTGGACCCCCAATTTCCTCATGTCTCATCTGAGCATAACTATGATGGCTACTCTCTGCCACAGGGTTATGGCAGGTACTATTGGGATTAAAGGAGAAGGGAAAGTTGACTGAAAAGTACAGAGTGCTTTGCAAACAAAAGGGGTTATGTTTTATTTATAAAGCCAAAGCAACCATCTTTCAAACCTTAGCCTTTAGGTGCTTACACTTGCTTTCCGTGTGAGTCAGTATTTTCTGCATTTGTTTTTCTGACAATCACAACCACTTTGAGTTTTATAGGTCTGGTGCAAAAACCCTTGGCACTTTGACTGTAGCACATGTGATGGGGCAGGCAACCATATCTCTTAGATGTCAGAGGTTATTAGAGGATTTGGAATATAAGAGGGGGCTTAATTCAACCCACATTCTCAAGAGCTGCTCCTTTGAGGTGAGTTCCTCCTCTGTGCACAGAATCCTCTGATGCTTCCAATTTACTTGAAAGTACCTTGTCTCTCCTTAGAAATGTCACCTAGCCCTTTTCCAAGTGCATTTCCAGGCAATCAGGATCAATATATCATTTAGGTTAAGCATATGAGATAGCAATTGACAGCGCAAATGAGCTTACACTTTGACCCTCAGCATCAGTTCTGATATTAAGAGCTGCTAAAACCCATTCATATCTATGAGCAGAGATCAATGACCTAGAAAGACAATGTCTTGAGAACAGGTATAGCCTAGAGTAGAGTTTATCACAGCTGGCCTCTAGGTTCAAGCTGGTCAGAGGCCTCAGAATTCAAAGTCAATTCCAATTAAATAGTTACTTGCTGGGTCCTGTTTTGTTCCAGACATTGTGTTGCCATGAGATATAAGGAAGATCAAGCTTGTGCCTTCCCATAATGAGCTTACAGTATAGTAGGGGGTTAACACGCATACACAAAGTGCTCATGTCTGTTGGACTAGGGCTGTAACAGCAGCAGAAAAAATAAAAACTTCCAAGATCCAACGAAGGAGAGATAATATCCTATCTATTTGGCCTTTATTTTTCTTTATTTGAACAGTGGGACAAGCCTGAGTAAAAATAGACTTAGCTTGAGAAATTGCAAAGTTAACACTTTCACCAGCTTAGTCCAGAAACAACACTTATCAAGCACTTCTTTCCCATAATATATTAATCACAGCACTGGGCCCTGCTTAGATTAAAGAATATTCTTCTCTCTTATGAATAGAAAGAGCCCTGGTTTTCTAAGGTTGTGCACAAGAATTTGACTGAACTATAAAAGGGCACAAGGGAACTTTTTTGGGTGATGGGGATTTTCTAAAACTAGATTGTAGAGATGGTTGCCTAAGTCTCTAATTTTAATAAAATCATAGAAATATACAATTAAAAAAAGAATATTCACTCTCTGACTTCAAGAGGAACATAGTCTGATACTATGATCTTTCATTCACGAAGACAGTACTGGGGGCTGTCAGGAGTAGGACGTGTGTTGTAATAGGGAGCATTTGTACTCATCGATGGCCACTTCCCCACCCATCTCTTGGTGGCCCCTTACTCTTGGTTGCAGGACAGTGAAACAGCCTTATGGGGTGTGTCTGTGGACGTAGACCACTGACCTGGCTCCAATGGAGACTAAACGCACAACCCTGGCTTCATTTGTTGTGGCCCAGCCACCTGTCAAACCACAGCTTCCTGCAGTATTCTGCCATTTTGGGGGCTTTTGTCCTTACAAGTTGAGGGGTGGCAGAATGTATAAACCCTGATAAGATGTAAAGGGAAGAATCATGGACTTGGAGTGCAGAGACCTGGGTTCTAATCCCATCTCAGCCTATTCCTGCCCTCCCTTGACTCTGCCTACATACTTTCAGTCCAGTTGGTATGTGTGTTTCTAGATGTCATTACCTTTTCCTGCAGCTTGAAGGCTGAGAGCTCTCTTGGAGTGAGTGCTTGTGAACCTGGGACAGGTGGCCTCACTAGTGGTTCTTTTCTTGTTCCCAGGGCTGAGCCTCCTCTATTCTCCTTCCTGTTTGGCTCTGCTCCCTCAGCGTTTATTCTTGTAAATCTCCTCTTAGATGCCTGATCATCTGGCCCTCTGGCAGCCCAGTGTCTCTCATTATTATTTATGTGGACATTGCACCCTGCTAGGATCCTGGTTTCCCTAATGCCTGGATTTTCTGTGAGTTTATGTTTTCAGGCAACTCTTTCCATGTGAAGCATGGAAGGAGATAAGCATCCTGAGAGAGAAAATCCTGAAATTTCCTGAGACCAAGGGGCACTAGATTTGTTGTTTGGTCAGTAAGTTGTGTCTGACTCTGCAGCACCATGGACTGTAGCACGCCAGACTCCTCTGTCTTCCAGTATCTCCTGGAGTTTGCTCTAATTCATGTCCATTGAGTTGGTGATACTATCTAGCCATCTCATTCTCTGTCATCCCCTTTTCCTTTTGCCTTCACTCTTTTGAGCATCAGGGTCTTTTCCAGTGAGTCAGCTCTTTGTATCAGGTGGCCAAAGTATTGGAGCTACAACTTCAGCATCAGTCCTTCCAATGAATATTTAGGGTTGATTTCCTTTAGAATTGACTAGTTTGATCTCCTTGCTGTCCAAGAGACTCTCAAGAGTCTTCTCCAGCACCACAATTCGAAAGCATCAATTTTTCAGCGCCCGGTCTTCTTTATGGTCCAGCTCTCACATCTGTACATAACTATAGGAAAAACCAAAGCTTTGACTATATGGACCTTTGCCAGCGAAGTGATGCATCCATTTTTGAATATGTTGTCTAAGTTGGTCATAGCTTTCCTTCTAAGGAGCAAGCATTTTTTAATTTCATGGCTGCAGTCACCATCTGCAGTGATATGGGAGTCCAAGAAAATAAGATCTGTCACTGTTCCCACTTTTCCCCTTCTATTTGCTATGAAGAGATGGGACTAGATCCCATGATCTTAGTTTTTTGAATGCTGAGTTTTAAACCATCTTTTTAACTCTCCTTTTTCACCTTCATCAAGAGGCTCTTTAGTTCCTCTTCACTTTCTGCCATTAGAGTGGTATCATCTGCATATCTGAGGTTGTTGATATTTCTCCCAGTAATCTTGATTCCAGCTTGGGATTCATCCAGCCTGGCATTTCACATGATGTACTCTCCAGGAAAGTTAAATAAGGAGGGTGACAATACATAACCTTGATGTACTCCTTTCCCTATTTTGAGCCAGTCCGTTGTTCAGTGTTCAGTTCTAACGGTGGCTTCATTACTTGCATTCAGGTTTCTCAGGAGACAGGTAAGGTGGTCTGGTACTCTCATCTCTTTAAGAATTTTCCACAGTGTTTTGTGATTCACACAGTCAAAGGCTTTAGCACAGTCAATGAAGCTGAAGTAGATGTTTTTCTAGAACTTCTCTGCTTTTTCCACTATCCAACAAATGTTGGCAATTTGATCTCCGGTTCCTTTGCCTCTTTGAAATCTGACTTGTACATGTGAAAGTTCTTGATTCAAGCTAACTAAAGCCTAGCTTGAAGAATTTTGAGCATAACCTTGCTAGCATGTGAAATGAGCACAATTCTATGGTATTTTGAACATTCTTTGGCATTGCCCTTTTTTGGGATGGGAATAAAAACTGACCTTTTCCAGTCCTGTGGCCACTGTTGAATTTTCCAAATTTTCTGGCATATTGAGTGCAGCACTTTCACAGCATCATCTTCTAGAATTTTAAATAGCTCAGCTGGAATTCAGTCATATACAGTAGTTTTCTTGATAAATGCTAGAATAGGTACTAGTTAAAGGATCTAAGGAGTGGAAAGCCCTTAGCATATTCTTTCAAGTAGTATAATCTCAATAAATCCTGTTATTATTTTTATAATTATTTTTGGTTGTACTGTGTCTCGTTGCTGTGAGTGGGCTTTCTTTAGTTGTGAAGAGCTGGGGCTACTCTTTCTTGTGGTACACATGCTTCTTATTGTGGTGGCTTCTCTTGTTGCAGAGCATAGACACGTAGGATTCTGTAGTGCAGCATGAAGGTTAAGTAGTTGCAGCTCATGTGTTTAGTTGCTCCAAGGCATACAAAATCTTCCCAGATCAGGGATCGAACCTGTGTCCCCTGCCTTGGCAGGCAGACTCCTGTCTACTGCACCACCAGGGAAGCCCCTATTATTATTATTACTAGTAGCAATAATCATTCTGTTATTTGATTATATTATCATTAGTTAACATTTACTATCCTGTCTTCACTCTGAAAGAGAAAGGGACCCCTGGCAGTGCTCTTTGAATTTCAGCATGCAAACGAATCTCCTGTCTTGTTAAAATAAAGATTTTCATTCAGAAGTTCTGAATAAATAACCAGTCTTCAGTTGATGCTGGTGTTCCTGGTCCATGGACCACAGTTTCAAAATCCTTGGGGCAGGAGAAAAGGGCAGGAAACTGAAGGTGGGGGTCGGAGGAAAGAATAGAATTAGGGGTGTTTGATCTCTGAGTACCTCTGAAGTCAAGGGTATCTGTGGGAGACAGGGCTGCTGGAGGCTTTGTAATTCCCCATTTTCATAATTTTTATAATTATGGTTAGATGATTGCTTTCCTGTGGAGATAGCAGAACAACTTATTAAATGAAAAAGGTGTAAGACCTTGTGTTTGCATCATATCCTGAGATGGGTCAAGAAGAGACTATCTTCTCCCTAGCAGTCAGCACTAGGGAAGGGGTCCCTTCGTCTTGCTTTGGGTGGGTCATGGCAGGTTAATGGAAAGAGAAAGGGGAAGGCTATGGGAAGCCTAGGACAGCAGTGACCCTCTACAGGTCACATTTTGTGTGACTTGTAGTTCATTCCTTTGAACTGCTGTTTCCCCTAATTTAGTAGATTAGAAACTTATTAGGGAAGGTGAACTCCAAGCAGAAATAGTTTCTGTTTCCTGTTAGTACTTTCTTAATAGTAGTGCCAATTGCAATATTAGAGCTTGGTTAGGCCCAGATATTATTTAATCTGCACAACAATTTTAAGAAATAGGTGCTACTTTATTCTAAGACCCTTTTCACCCTCTAACATCCTTTATGTTTTGCCTATTTTATTCATTGTCTCTTCCAACTAGGCTGCACTCTTCATGCAATTTTGTTCATTTCTACCCCACCCCTAGAATAGCATCTCACACATAGAAGTTGCTCAGTATAGGCACGGTGCTAGTGGTAAACAGCCCGCCTGCCAATACAGGAGACATAAGAGACAGGGGTTAGATCCCTGGTTTGGGAAAATCCCCTGGAGGAGGGCATGGCAACACACTCCAGGATTCTTGCCTGGAGAAGCCCAAGGACAGAGGAGCCTGGCAGGCTGCAGTCCATAGTGTTGCATGACTGAAGTGACTTAGCATGCATGCACACATGCATTTGCCAAACAAATGAGTACATAGACGAGAAGATCAAGAATTAGGAAGGTCAAATAATTTGCCCTAGGTTACCCGGATGGTAAATACTATAATCAAAACCCAAATTCTGTGCACTTGGCTCTAGAGCTCTTCCTTGCCTTATACCTGCTCCCTGTTATTTTTGCTGCACCCTAAACTGGACATGGAACAACAGACTGGTTCCAAATAGGAAAAGGAGTACGTCAAGGCTGTATATTGTCACCCTGCTTATTTAACTTACATGCAGAGCACAGAGTCAGACACGACTGAAGTGACTTAGCAGCAGTAGCAGTATTACTAACACATGCAACCAGGATGAATCTCAAATAACCTTAGGCTGAGTGAAGGAAAAAAGATATAAAAGAGATACTGTATAGTTCTATTTATATATAAAGAACATCTATTTATATATATTTAGAACAGCTATATCACCCTGCTTATTTAACTTATTTGCAGAGTACCTCATGAGAAACGCTGGACTGGAAGAAACACAAGCTGGAATCAAGATTGCTGGGAGAAATATCAATAACCTCAGATATGCAGATGACACTACCCTTATGGCAGAAAGTGAAGAGGAGCTAAAAAGCCTCTTGATGAACGTGAAAGAGGAGAGCAAAAAAGTTGGCTTAAAGCTCAACATTCAGAAAACGAAGATCATGGCATCTGGTCCCATCACTTCATGGGAAATAGATGGGGAAACAGTGGAAACAGTGCCAGACTTTATTTTTTTAGGCTCCAAAATCACTGCTGATGGTGACTGCAGCCATGAAATTAGAAGACGCTTACTCCTTGGAAGAAAAGTTATGTCCAACCTAGATAGCATTTTCAAAAGCAGAGACATTACTTTGCCGACTAAGGTCCATCTTGTCAAGGCTATGGTTTTTCCTGTGGTCATGTATGGATGTGAGAATTGGATTGTGAAGAAGGCTGAGCGCTGAAGAATTGATGTTTTTGAACTGTGGTGTTGGAGAAGACTCTTGAGAGTCCCTTGGACTGCAAGGAGATCCAACCAGTCCATTCTGAAGGAGATCAACCCTGGGATTTCTTTGGAAGGAATGATGTTAAAGCTGAAACTGCAGTACTTTGGCCACCTCATGCGAAGAGTTAACTCATTGGAAAAGACTCTGATGCTGGGAGGGCTTGGGGGCAGGAAAAGAAGGGGACGACCGAGGATGAGATGGCTGGATGGCATCACTGACTCGATGGATGTGAGTCTGAGTGAACTCCAAGAGATGGTAATGAACAGGGAGGCCTGGCGTGCTGCGATTCATGGGGTCGCAAAGAGTCGGACACGACTGAGCGACTGAACTGAACTGAGAACAGCTAAAACTAATCTATGGTAGAAAAAAAATCTGAACAATAGTTGTCTCTGAGAGAGGTGGGTCCAGGGAAGAGACATTTAAGCTGTGCACTGAATGACAAAAATTGAGCCAGTTATGCCCAATTCCAAGGAAAAGCATTTCAGATATGAAGGAAATTTCTGAAATTGTGGTAAAGTTCCATATGTTGATGGAGGTGTGGGTTACACAAGTGTATGTAATTTTTTAAACTTAGGGATATTTCTGATTTTTCTCCTGTTGGCTTGACTTATGAATTAATGACTGTTGGTTCATTCACTGTCTATCTTTCCCACCAGAATGTAAACCCCATGAAAATAGGGACCTCAAATGCTTCTTCACCTTAACTGGCTTCTTCATGTATATATAACTATCTCCAGCAATTAGCACAGAGCTGATAACAATAAATATTTACTGGATGAATAAAACAATTGAAGGTATTATATGCTAACATTTTAGGATAGATATTTTTAATTCAGTTACCAGACTACAAAACTGTTTATCCACATGAAACTAAAAAAAAATGTCTTCCCTTATTGAGCTGTATATATTGAGCTATACCATAAACAAGCAGTATGGTTCAACACTGGGCTAGGAGTGAGAAAAATCAAATCTAGGGTTATAAATGGAATGTCTGTGTCCCTCTGAAATTCATGAGGAAATCTCAAACTCCAACTGATGGTATTAGGAAATGGGGCCTTTGGAAGGTAATTAGGATCAGATGGGGTCATGAGGGTGGAGCCCTAGTGAATAGGATTAGTGCCCGGAAAAAGAGACCTTGTTTCTCTCTGATCTCTCCCACTATGGATACAATAAGAAGTTGTTAGCAGCCTGCAGCCCAGAAGACTCAACCATGCTGGCAATCTGATCTTGGACTTCCAGACTCCAAAACTGTTAGAACTGGTGTCTCTAAGCCACCCAGTCTGTGATACTCTATAAATTCAGACTAAGACACCTCACTAAGGACTGGCTCTGGGATCCAAAGCTTTCAATGCTTCACCATCTTCAGTGACAAAGGATCTGCCATTCTTTTTTAAAAAACTGTATTAAAAATTATATAAAATAATTGCATAAAATAACTGTTATAAAACAAACTGACAACCGTGGTTACCTAAGGCATTAGGGTTAAAACAGTTTTGATTTTCAAATTCTGTACGAGTATGTCTATGTTCATAATTTTGTTGTTGTTGTTGCTTTAGTCCCTAAATCATGTCCGACTCTTTTCCGACTCCAATTGGAAACATGTTTTTTTAAGTGGTGCTTTTTAGAGATGGGCTTCCCTGGTGGCTCAGACTGTAAAAAAAATATCTGCCTGCAAAGCAGACTTGGGTTCAGTCTCTGAGTTGGGAAGATCCTCTGGAGAAGGGCATGGCAACCCATGCCAGTATTCTTGCCTGGAGAATTCCATGGACAGAGGAGACTGTCAGGCTACAGTCCACAGCATCGCAAAGAGCTGGACATGAGTGACTAACACTTCATTTTCACTTTTCGAGACAGGCAAAGTAACTTTCCCACTTCACACTTAAGACTTATGATTATATTCCTGAAAGAAATCTCATTTTAATGAGTTAAACAATAAGTTAAAATGTTCAGAGAGTAGCATAAGGTAGAGGATAAAAACATAAGCCCCAAACACCCTGGGCCTCTGCCACTTGCTGGCTATGTTGTTGTTGTTGTTTGACTCAGTTGTGTCTGACTTTTGTGATCCGATGGACTGCCAGACTCCTCTGTACAAGGGATTTTTCAGGCAAGAATACTGGAGGAGGTTGCCGTTTCCTTCTCCAGGGGATCTTTCTGACCCAGGGATTGAACCCTCGCCTCCTGCATTAGGCGGATTCTTTACCACTGAGCCACCATGGAAGCCCTGGTGGCTATATGCTGCTGCTGCTGCTGCTAAGTCGCTTCAGTCGTGTCCGACTCTGTGCGACCGCATAGACGGCAGCCCACCAGGCTCCCCCGTCCCTGGGATTCTCCAGGCAAGAATACTGCCATGTGGCAGTATTCTTTAATCGCCTGCAATGCGGGAGACGTGAGTTCGATCCCTGGGTTGGGAAGAATACGTGCCATGGTGGCTATATAAACTTGGGCAATTTACTGAACTTCTCTAAGTCTCAGTTGCCTTATCAGTAAAATGAGAAGGATAGTACCTACCATGTCGGATTATTGTAAAGCTTTAGTAAGATGACGAAATAGCTTGACTTAGCATATTGGCTAGCACTTTAGAGTTCAATAAATGTTCAATATGACTACTATTGGGTTCTATAAACCACAGTAGTCTTATTAAAGGGAAACAAAGAACTACAGAGTTGAAATCTAAAAGCCAAATTCAGTTCTCACACAGTTCAAGATTTTTTCCTTCGTAATCCTAACAGATCATGACCTGATCGCTACCTGAATACTTCCAGAAACAGAGTTCATTACCTTAAGAGGCAGTTTTTGTTGAAACGTTCTTGCATTCTGTAAAAGTTCCCTACATGGAAATTTTTCTCTTTGATGTTCAGTCTGGACTCTGAAATGACAAAAGTGTTTACTCTTTCCTAAGAGCTTGTGAAATATGTGAAGACAGCTCTTACAACTTCCCTTGGTACATGCTACTTAATCCAATCAGTCTTCCTGTGACCTAGTTTACAGACCACTCACCATTATGGCTAGATCCTTCTGAATGGCTCCAAGCTTGCCAATGTATCTCTTAAAATGTGGCACCCAGGTCTGTATTCAATACTTGAGATATGGTCTAATTGGTGTAGACTACATTGGTACTATTACTTCCCAGGCTCTGGACCCTATATTTTATTTATGCTGGATGAAATGATAGGTGTTGAACAGCAGAATCACACTGATGATTCATACAGAGTTTGTGGTAAATAAAGTTCACTGAAATCATACTGAATTCCCCATTTTATATAATCGTATACTTCACACTTAAATCCAAAATTTTACATTTCTTTCTTCTAAATTTCTTCTTGTATGTTTCAACCAAACATTTTATCCTTTGAGACTAATTTGGATTTTTAAAAATATATATTTGTTCATTTATTTCTTGCACAAGGGCTTTCTCTAGCTGTTGAGAGCAGGGGGAGAGTGGGGGCCACTCTCTTGTTGTGGAGCACAGGCTCTAGGGCATGGGGGCTTCAGTAGTTGTGGCCCACTGACTTAGCTGCCCAAGAGAGATCTTCCTGGAGCAGGGATCAAACCGTGTCCCCTGCATTGGTAGGTGGATTCTTAACCACTTATCCAACAGGGAAGCCCCTCAATTTGCATCTTGATTGTGCCTCCCCCCCCAACTTACAAGTTTTTGTATAGAAAAGTGAATTTTTGTTTTCTGTGAAAATAACATCTTCTAACATGTGTTTTAATCAATTAATTTTTCAAATTTATTTTTGTATTTCACACTACCTCCATGGTTAATAACGCTAAAATCAGGTTACGTTAAAGCAGAATACTTGAAAAAAAAAAAGAGCATTATTGATTTGCTTCCATCGAGAAGGGCTCCCTCAGACCTGGAATTCCCAAGCAGCCAGGCTCCCACTTATTATTTACCATCATGTGGCCCGTGAAAAAGAAAATCCTAATAGGGAAATTGAAGGAGCAAGTAGGGTACCTCCATATGAAGGAACTCTTGGCAACATTCAAAACAGTTATTAATTCATTTTTATATGGAGAAATTTTGTGGGGTATTTTTCCCCCCAGTCAAGGGATTCATTCAGTAAACAGGTACACAACCCTTTCAATAAACCAAACACTGTGCCAGACTCTGGGTAAAAAGAGTTAAAAGGCCAATCTGCTTTCAAAAATGCAGGGTTCAGAAAAGGAGAAATGGGTATACTGAACAATTTGCAACATAGTGAGGTAACACAAACCACAGAAACACACACGAGTACAGGATGGCCAAGAAGAGGAATGGGAATTATTACGAGAAACACTTGCTGAGAGGGGTGAGACTGGTACCGGTATTAAAAAGCCAGCAAACCGGGGACTTCCCTGGGGGTCCAGTGGTTAAGAATACACCTTCCAATCCCTGGTCCTGGGACTCAGACCCCACATCCCTCAGGGCAACTAAGCCCTCACATCCGACTAGAGAAGTCTGCATGCTGCAACGAAGACCCAGCACAGCCAAAAAGAATAATAATAAATAAATATATTTCAAAAATTAAAAAAAATTAAGTTTTATTAGTTTTATTTATGCTTATCTGTTTATGTATCCACCTGTGACTATTCATACACTCTAATGTCAAAGTGAAAGTGAAGTCGCTCAGTCGTGTCCAACTCTTTGCAACCCCATGGACTGTAGCCTATCAGGCTCCTCCGTCCATGGGATTTTCCAGCCAAGAGTGCTGGAGTGGACTGCCATTTCCTTCTCCAAAAAAAAAATTTTTTTTAATGAGCTAGCACCCTCTAGGTGCACCAGGCAGAGAGAAGGGCACTCCAGGCAGAGAGAACAACAGCACATGTGAAGATATGAAAGGCACGAAGCGTCACAGCACAAGTGAAAAGTTCAAGCAAACTTAACATGCACCATAAGCGCAAAATTCTGAATTCTAAAGACTGACTCTTAATAAAAAATAAAAACTATCTTATTGATAATTTCCATATTGATTTTTAAAAAATATTTATTTCTGGCTGTGCTGGGTCTAAGCTGCTGCACGGGCTTTCCTCTAGCTGTGTCGAGCAGGGGCTACTCTTCAATGCGGTGCGAGGGTTTCTCATCTCATCTCAGTGGCTTCTCTTGTTGCGGGGCACGGGCTCCAGGGCACTCGAGCTTCAGCAGTTGCAGTTCCTGGATTCTAGAGCACAGGCTCCAAAGTTATGGCACACAGGCCTAGCTGCTCTGCAGCATGTGGGATCTTCCCAGACCAGGGATCGAACCCGTGTCTCCTCCACTGGCAGGTGGATTCTTCACCACTGAGCCACCAGGGAAGCCCTTCCATATTGACTTTTATTTCATTGTAGTAAACATACATAACACAAAATTTACATTTTAACATTTTTAAGGGTATCATTCAGTGGCATAACTGCATCCACAAGGTTATGCAATCATCACCACTATCCATTTCTTTCTCTCTTTTTTTTTTTAATATTTATTTATTTGGCTGCATCATGTCTTAGTTGTGGCACACAGGCTTAGTGGCCCAGCAGCTTATGGGATCTTAGTTCCCCCACCAGGGATAAAACCTGTGTCCCCTGCATTCGCAGGCAGATTCCCAACCACTGACCCACCAGGGAAGTCCCATCCCTTTTCATTTCTAGAACTACTTCATCATCCCAAACAAACTCTGTACCATTAAACAGTAACTTCCCATTCCTCCCTCCCCAACCCTCAGTAACCTCTATTATACTTCCTGTCTCAAGTAATTCCATACTGATTTTTTATATCTCATGTTGAAATGATACTTGGATCTACTGGGTTAAACAATACCTGTTAAAATTAAGTTCACCTGTTTCTTTTTATACTCTTACTGTGGCTAGTAGAAAGCTTTAAATTATGTCTAGGGCTCACATGATATTTCAACTGGACAGCACTGGGCTAGAGCATAATGTATAAGTAAGGAGACAGAGAGGAATGATGCTAGAAGGAGGAGATACCGGTCAAGTCATAAGAAGCCCTATATCACCCGGTAAGATAAAACCTTACAGGTAATGGAGAGCGAATAATAGACTTAGAATCGCAGTGACAAGTTTAGGCTCATGTTTCAAAGAACACTATGGTCACTGTGTATGTGCTAGACTGGATGAGGGCAAGGCTAGAGGCAGGCAGACCCGTTAGATTAAGACTCACAATAGCAGAGCCAAGATGAGAAGATTCAAATCAGGGCAGAAGAAGGCAGAATGGAAAAGAACACCAGTTCCTAACAGAACGCTGGCGTCAGAATAACCTGGATTAGTAAACAAGTCACAACTTTTACAACTTAGAATTTTGAAAGTGTGATGAATAGAAAACTAACAGCTTCCCAAACCCATTATAAAAATATGAAGAAAATCTCACTCATAATAGAAATATATACTATTTTAAAACTACAAGCCACATGTTTTTAAACAAACATACACACACAAACATAAGTATAAACTCAACAAGAAATATGCAAGATCAACTGAACTGATCTGAACTGAATATGAAGAAACAAAAAAAAGCTTACTGAAGATATAGAAGACTGGAAGAGCAGGGATATAACAGGTGTCACTTAGACAGCACGTCATCAAGTGCCAGGCTCTTTACACACATATGCCTATATATTTATGAATACATTACTCATTTAATCCTGTTTAACAATCCTCTACAGAAGGTACGGTAATTACTGCATTTTTCTTTAATAAGGAAGAGAAGATGTTTTACAGAAATACTCCAGATGTGCTCTAGAGCCCACACACCACAACTAGAGAAGCCTGCATGTTGTAACGAAGACCCAAGGCAGCCAAAACAAAAAAATAATTAATGTTGAAAAAAGAAATACTCAGAATAATGTAAATTAAATGCAAACATAATTAAAAAAAAATTTTTTTAATGAATTGACTATCAAGAAAGTGAAAAAAAGCCACAGGATGGGAGAAAATATATTTAAAGATCTATCTCCTGAGGGCATGTATCTAGAAGATATAAAAAACTGTTACACTTCAATAAAAAAAGAACAACCAATTTAAAACAGGCAAAGATATGAATAGACATTTCTTCAAAGAACATACACAAATGGCCAATAAACACGTGAAAAGATGCTCAACATCATTAGCTCTTAGGGAAATGCAAATCAAAACCACAATGAGATACCACTTCACACCCACTAGGATGGCTTTAATTAAAAAGACAGCTAATAAGTGCTGGTAATAATGCGGAGAAATTAGAATCCTCATATACTGTTGATGTTGACATAAAATGGTACAGCTGTTTGGAAAATAATCTGGCAGTTGCTCAAATGATTAAACATAGAGTTGCCATATGACCCAGCAACTCCACTTCTAGGTATATATCCAAGAGGAATGAAAACACATGTCCACACAACAGTTCATAGCAGCATTATTCATAATAGCCAAAAGTGGAAACAACTCAAATGTCCATCAGCTGATGAATAGATAAATAAAATGGGGTATATCCATAATGTTATGTCATTCCCCCAAAAGATATGTTAATGTCCTAGCTCCCATTACCTACGAAGGTGACTTTATTTGGAGATGGCCTCTGCATACCTAATTAAGTTAAAACAGGGTCCTGCTGGAGTGGAGTGGGCCTTTAATTCAATAACTGGTGTCCTTATACGAAGGGGAGAAAACACTGAGACAGACTTTCACAAAGAGAATTACAACGTGAAGATAGACACTCTGGGATGAAGGCCAGGTGAAGACAGAGGCAGGAGTTGGGAGTTACGCAGCTGCAAGCTAAGCAATGCCAAACAATGCCAAGGACTGCTGGCAACGTCAGAAGCTAGAAAGAGGCAGGAAAGGATTCCCCCGTAGAGACCTGAGAGAATGCACTCCTGCTGACAACTTGATTTTGGACTTTATAGCCTCCAAGGCTGTGAGAGAATATATCTGTTATTTTAAGCCATCCTTCAATACTGTAGCTCTAGGGAACAAATACACCACAGAATGGAATTTTATTCAGAGATAAAAAGGAATGGGTACTGACACATGTTGCAACATGGATGAACCTTGAAAACATTATACCAAGTGAAAGAAGCCAATCACAAAATCGTACAAAAATTGTACAATTCCATTTATACAAAATAACTTAGATCTATGAAGGCAGAAAGATTAGTGACTGTCTTGGGCTAGGGCTAGCAGCTTCCCTGATGGCTCAGATGGTAAACAATCTGCCAGCAATGCAGAAGACCTGGGTTCGATCCCTGGGTCAGGAAGATCCCCTGGAGGAGGAAATGTCAACCCACTTCAGTATTCTTGTCGGAAGAATCCCATGGACAGAGGAGCCTGGTAGGCTATGGTCCATAGCGGCTGCAAAGATTGGACACAACTGAAGCAACTTAGCATGCACAGGGCTAGGATATTGGGGAGTGGGTATTGATAACAGGTATGAGCTTCTTTGGGCTTCCCAGGTGGGTCAGTAAAGAGTCCACCTGCGATGCAGGAGCCGCAGAAGACATGAGTTTGATCCCTGGGTGGGAAAGATCCCTCAAGAAGGGAATGGCAACCCACTCCAGTATTCTTGCCAGGATAATCCCATGGACAGAGGAGCCTGACAGGCTAGAGTCCATTCAAAGAATCGGACATGACTGAAGCAACTGTCTTTGGGGGATGATAATGATGTCCAAAAATTAGGCTGCAGGGACTTCCTTGGTGGTCTAGTAGCTAACACTCTGCACTCTCAATGCAGGGGGCCAGGGTTTGATCCCTGGTCGGGGAACTAGTTCCCACATGCTGCAACTAAGCCTGGCACAGCCAAATAAATAAACTTTTAAAAATAAAATAGAATTAGGTTATAGCAATGGCTGCTTAACTGGAAATATACTAAAAAATCACTGAATTGTGTACTTTAAAAAACAAATTATGTGAATTACATTTCAATAAGACCATCTTATTTTTTAAATGCAATTATTTTTGTATTAATTTTTATTGGAGTACAGTTGCTTTACAAAGTGTTAGTTTCTTGTTGTAGAGCAAAGTGTATGTATGTATACATATGCCCACTCTTTCTTAGATTTCCTTTCCATTTTGTTGCAGTCACCAACTCATGTCTGACTTTTTTGGGACCCCATGAACTTAAGCCCGCCAGGCTCCTCTGTCCATGGGATTTCCCAGGCAAGAATACTGGAGTAGGTAGTCATTTCCTTCTCCGGGGGATCTTCCCAATCCAGGAATCAAACCCATGTCTCCTGCATTGGCAGGCTGATTTTTTACCACTGAGCCACCAGGGAAGCCCCACTCCCCCCCACCTCCCCCCCTGTCTCTTATACACATCTATTGCTAAAGTATGACTTCCAATAAAATAACAATAAAAACAATCATGAGGGACTACTTACCCTACTAGATACCAAAGTATAATATATATTTAATGTAGAATGCTATGGTATTGGCCCAGCAAAACAGAAAATTCAGACATAGGACAGAAAAGCGTACAGAAAAGACACTGTGTGGGTGAGACATCAGTACATGATAAATGTGGTATTTTAGATTAACGGGTCAGGATGGACTGATATACAGAGTGACATTGCTTGGAAAACAAGAAAAAGGCACACACCATTATTCTCTCTCTCTCTCTGACACACATACAAAGGAATTAGAGAAAAACTCTACCATGTAACAAATTACAGGAGAAAACACAGTGATAAGAGAAAAAGCGGCCCCAGGGTAGCACAGGGTTTTTGAACCTCAGCACTACTGACATTTTAGGCCAGAAAAATTCTTTGCTTAAGGGCTTCCCTGGGCACTGAAGAGGGTTTAGCAGCATCCCTGGCTTCTACCCACTGGATGACAACCAAAATACATCTCGTGACATTGCCATGTGGCTCCCAGAAAGCAAAACAGCTCCCATTTGAGAACCACTGGGATTAGGAATGAAAGCCCACTAAACACACATAGTAAAAGACTGATACATTTAAACAGAATTTACAACTTTTATTCTACAAAGATGCCACATGGTTAAGAGATAAGAAACAACTTCAAAATGTTGGGAATAAATATTTCAAACGTATATGAATGACAAAAGATTAATATATAAAACATTATCGTATATAACCAGACAACCCAAAAGATATGAGGCATTTCTCAAAAGAGGAAGGAATACAAATAGCCAACGATCATGAAAAGATGCTCAATCTCACCAATAACCAGGGAAATACATATTAAAACACCAAATTAGAGTCATTTCCCACACATCAGATTGGCAAAAGCAAAAAAGGCTGACACCATCAAATGTTTAAAAGAGCTGGGAAAGCAGAGATTATTATACACTGCTGGTGGGCAGTTTGGCATTAAATATCCACACCCTCCCACCCAGCAATTCCACCTGCAGGCTTCTATCTTTGAGAAATGCTCACTCAAGCTCACAGACGCTGTGGGAGGATGTTCTCTGCCGCACTGTGCCTAAGACGGAAAAACTAAGCAACCTATGGAATCTCACATATTATGGGATTGTAACATGTTCTGGAATTTACAGAGCGAGAACAAATATGGCAGATGTCTACATATTAACCAAGAAAAAGTTCCAAGACCCATTTTTAAGCACAAGTTTAGTTGTTGAAGAGGTACAATATACCACGTTGGTAAAAGTTTAACCCCAAAATTTACACACCTATCTGTACAAACACATATCAATACATGTAAACCAAAAAAAAAAAAAAAAGCCAAACTGATAACAGTTTTACCTTGGGGAAAAGATTAAAAAAGATGGAGATGGAAAGAGGTCAAAGAGGATCTATTTTGTGTAAATGACATGGGCTACAGCTAAAATAAATATAAAAGAATAAATACATTTTTTAAAAGCAAACTCAACTTGACCAAAATTCATAATTCCTTCCCTTCTCTTAAATAACTCTTTTTCTCTCGAACTTCGCAACTTTGATATTACAAAACCTTTCAGTGCAGTTCTACGGTGTAGTTTAGTGTTTTCAAGAAATGAGTGCCTAAGGGAGCCTGTGTCCATTAATATATCAAAAGCTTGTAAAAGTTTAGGTTTCGTTTATATTTTAACAAGCATGTATCGATTCTGTAATAAATCAACATTACGGTTCTAGTCCTGATCTATATTCCAGGGTTGCCTCCCCACAAGGTCCATAGCAGCGGGTGTGGTCTGGGAAGAAAGAGGTGGTAACAATGGGGGCGGGCGTAGGTCCCCACGAATCGAGGGCACGAAACTCTTATCTGCGGACGCGTGCAACACGCAGCGCCCAAGGAGCTGCCAGATGTTGCGAGCGGTGCTTCCTTTGTAGCTAACTGGGTCAAGAAGCCAGCAAGGTTTGGTAGGTACTCCTTAAGGAGAGCAGCCGCGGGTCCGCGGAGGCGGCCCCGGAAGGCCACCGGGAGCCAGCGATCGAGGTGACAGCCCCCGCGGCGCGCCTGGGCGCTGAACTGCCCCCGCCACCGGCGAGGAAGGCGGGGAGAGGGGCAGGGCCAAGTCGCTCGGGGACAACGAGGTCCCCGCAGTCATTCGCCCCCGCGCACGGTGACCTAGCCAGCATCTTGAGCCCCCTCCTCAGTCCGCACGGAAAACCGCCTCCACCATTCGCAGAGACCCGGAGAACAGCTTCGCCGGCCGCCGAGCCTCACTTACCTGGACCCGACCCGAACACCTGCGGCACCCCACGCTGAAGATCTGGAACCTCTGTGACCACCTGCCCGCACCCACCCGAATCCTCTAGGACGGAAACCACTTCCGGTTCTGTGACGTAACCCAAGCCGGGGTGTACAAGTGGGCGACGCCATCTTGTACGGAAGCAGCTGGGGCCGCTGGGGCCGCTGGGGCCTTACCAGTTTCTCCAGTGCTGAACAAAAGCTCTGTTAAAATCTGAAAGGCTTACGTCTTTTCGGATAAGTGATGCCTTCCTTTTTTTTTTCTGGGTGATATTTTTCTTTGTCTTGCTTTTAAGGAAAGAAGCCTCTGTAACCGTCACAAATGCAATATGGGATTTGTAACTAACTGTCTTTAATAATAGGGGCTTCCCTGGTGGCTCAGACGGTAAAGTGTCTGCCCGCAATGCGGGAGACCCGGGTTCAGTTCCTGGGTCGGGAAGATCCCCTGGAGACGGAAATGGCAATCCACTCCAGCACTCTTGCCTGGAAAGTCCCATGAACAGAGGAAGCCTGATAGGCTACAGTCCGTGGGGTCGCAAAGAGTCGGCCAGGCCTCCCTGTGCATCACCAACTCCCGGAGTTCACTCAGACTCACGTCCATTGAGTCAGTGATGCCATCCAGCCGTCTCATCCTCTGTCGTCCCCTTCTTCTCCTGCCCCCAATCCCTCCCAGCATCAGAGTCTTTTCCAATGAGTCAACTCTTCGCATGAGGTGGCCAAAGTATTGGAGTTTCAGCTTTAGCATCATTCCTTCCAAAGAAATCCCAGGGCTGGTATCCTTCAGAATGGATTGGTTGGATCTCCTTGCAGTCCAAGGGACTCTTCAGAAGCATCAGTTCTTCGGTGCTCAGCTTTCTTCACAGTCCAACTCTCACATCCATACATGACCACTGGAAAAAACATAGCCTTGACTAGACGGACCTCTGTTGGCAAAGTAATGTCTCTGCTTTTCGATAAGTCATCTAGGTTGGTCATAACTTTTCTTCCAAGGAGTAGGCGTCTTTTAATTTCATGGCTGCAGTCACCTTCTGCAATGATTTTGGAGCCCCCCAAAATAAAGTCTGACACTGTTTCCACTGTTTCCCCATCTATTTGCCATGAAATGATGGGACCAGATGCCATGATCTTCGTTTTCTGAATGTTGAGCTTTAAGCCAACTTTTTCATTCTCCACTTTCACTTTCATCAAGAGGCCTTTTAGCTCCTCTTCACTTTCTGCCATAAGGGTGGTGTCATCTGCATATCTGAGGTTATTGATATTTCTCCCGGCAATCTTGATTCCAGCTTGTGTCTCTTCCAGCCCAGCGTTTCTCATGATGTACTCTGCATAGAAGTTAAATAAGCAGGGTGACAATATACAGCCCTGACGTACTCCTTTCCTATTTGGAACCAGTCTGTTGTTCCATTAGAAGTGCCTTTTATACTATATCCATTATAATACGTATGCCATCTTTTATAACAAGAACCACAATACCTTCCATTTATATTTTAAAACTTTCATCCAGTCTTTATCAGCAACTCTCATTTATGAGGCACCTTATGTGTGCTATGTGCTGTTGCTTTGTCCTAGAATGTGTAAAATAGAAATGAGATGTGCATAAGCAATATAAGGGATAATAATAGCTGCCATTTGGGGACTCGGTGCTAATAGTATGCTAGGAACTTTGCAAAACGTTTTACATATTTTATCTCATTTATTCCTCATAATCTCATGAGACAGTACTATTATTAGTGCCATTTTACATAATGTAGAGAAAGGTTAAATAAATTTCTCAAAGTAATTCAGCAAGTAAGAATTGGAGCTGGGAATCAAAACAGTATATCTGATTGCAAAGCTTGTTGCCCTCATTGCTACATCGTGTGGCTTCCAGTACAGGAGAAAAGGTTCTAAGTTCCATTAGGTAATTACCCATTAAGGGAAACTTTCTGGCAGATATACAGCATTAACCCTCTGCATTTTAATCTGCTCCATCCTAAAACACCTAAAAAACAAAAAAAAGGGGAAATGCAAATTAAAACCTCAGAGAAGGACTTCTTGGGTGGTTCAGTGATTAGGAATCTGTATTGCAATTCAAGGGTTGTGGTGCATCCAGTTTTGGGGACTAAGATCCCACATGCCATGGAGCAAGCCCTCGCACCACAGCTAGAGCCCATATGCCACAATGAAAGATCTGGCATGTGGTGATGAAGATCCCACAAATAACATATTTTTTAAAAAACCTCAGTGAGACACCTTATGCACCCACATACATGCATGCATACTCAGCCATTCAGTCGTGTCTGTTTCTAACCCCTCTGCCAGGCTCCTCTGACCGTGGGATTCTCCGGGCAAGAAAACTGGAGTGGGTTGCCATACCCTCCTCCAGGGGATCTTCCCCACCAGGAATTGAACCCATGTTTATTAAGTCTCCTGCTTTGACAGGTGGGTTCTTTACCACTAGCACCACCTGGGAAGCCCTTACATACCCACCAGAAAGGCTAAAATGAAAAAGAGAGAAAATACAAGTACTGGCAAGACCGTGAAGCAAACAGAACTCTCAGGCTATTGCTGCTGCTGCTGCTAAGTCGCTTCAGTCGTGTCCGACTCTGTGCGACCCCATAGACGGTAGCCCACCAGGCTCCCCTGTCCCTGGGATTCTCCAGGCAAGAACACTGGAGTGGGTTGCCATTTCCTTCTCCAGTGCATGAAAGTGAAAAGTGAAAGTGAAGTCGCTCAGTCATGTCCAGTCTCTGAGCGATCCCATGGACTACAACCTACCAGGCTCCTCCGTCCATGGGATTTTCCAGATGAGTACTGGAGTGGGGTGCCATTGCCTTCTCCCTCAGGCTACTGAAGGGAACATAAATTGGCCCAATCACTTTGTTAAACTGTTTGGCAGGATCAGCGAAAGCTGAAGCTATGCATAGCCAAAGATGTGTACATATGTTCACTTAAAGGACATGCACAAAAAAAGCTTATGCTTATACTTAGTAATAGCACTAAATTGGAAACTATGCAAATATCCATGCTGTTAGAAGTCAATGTGTAACCAAGCAGGACCTTATTGGGCCTTCCAAGGACAGAACCTCTTGTTTTCCATGTTCTCCGCCTGCCTCTGGTCTGTAGAAAAACTTTAGCCTTCTACACTTTACCTGAATTCTAAAGAATAAAATTAATCAGAAGTGAGAAAATGCAGAAAGAAGGGGAAACACTCAAGCAAGACAAACTAATAATAGTTTAGCCATTAAACAAAGTCAAGGACCTTTAGTTATTCCTCAAGGGAGGAGGAGAAGGGCGACAGAGGATGAGATGGTTGGATGGCATCACTGACTCAATAGACATGAGTCTGGGCAAACTCCAAGAGATAGTGAAGGTCTCAGAAGCCTGGCGTGCTGCGGTCAATGGGGTCTCAAAGAGTCGGACATGACTTAGAAACTGGACAACAAAGGTTATAGATAATATTCTAAGCTATGTCCTTTGGGCTATTTTTGCAGATACCAAAACCCTAGCAGGTAAAGAAGTTAACTATATGCTGTTATAAGCATTAGATCCCAGACCAGTTGTAAAAGAAGGTTGATAATGTTGACTCCTGATTACCTCATCACCAACCAATCTAAAGAATGTCCACGAGATGACCATGCACCGCCCTCCTGCCCCGCCACCGCAACCCCTCTCCCTCACCTCCGTCTTTAAAAACTCTGCCCTGAAAGCCATCAGGGAGTTCAGATCTTTTGAGCCCTAGCTGCCTAGATTCCTTGGCTTGGTGCCTGCAATAAATGCTGCACTTCGCTCCACTGCAACCCTGTGTCAGTACATCCACTTTACTGTGCACAGGTGAGTGGACAGAAGTTTCTTTTGGTAACAAATGTAGTGATTACTCTTAGTGGAGTAATGACTCTGGAAGAGAACATGGGAGCTTCTTGCTAATAATGTTCTGTTTCTTAATCTGAGTGCTGATTTACATGTGTGTTCAGGTTGCATGTTTGTGGACACTTTTCTGAAGGCATTTATACTTAAATAAAAAGTGGGGCTTTTTTGTGTGGGGGGCGGGGGGCTTTTATTTAGAATGAAGGTAAAGAAATGAAAAGTTTATAAGATTGAAGAAGAAAAAGAACAGGAGAGGAGACAAATATCGGTATAATTTTAAAAGACAGAAATTAGAATGGAAGGATACATCATTTGAAGGATCCCATAATATGCTGTCTATATCGACAAGTAATCACCCTACATTTAAGGTCCAGTCAACAAGTTCCATCTGTGCATAAATAATTTCCAATCAACTTGTTAGTATCTCACTCTTTGTTTTAGTTCCTTTGGACTGTAATTAAAAATTACTCTTGACTGTGCTAAGTTGCTTCAGTTGTGTCTGACTCTTTGCCACCCTACTGACCCCAGACTCCTTTGTCCAAGGGATTCTCCAGGCAAGAATGCTGAAGTGGGTTGCCATTTCGTCCTCCAGGGGATCTTCCTGACTCAGGGATTGAACCCAGGTCTCCTGCACTGCAGGCAATTATTTACTGTCTGAGCCACCAAGGAAGCCCCTATTTGGATGGGCAGCTCATAAACAACAGAAATTTACTCCTCACAGTTCCGGAGGCTGAAAAGTCCATGATCGAGGTGCCAACAGATTTATTGTCTGGTGAATGCCTAGTTCCTGTTTTATAGACCAGGACCAGACTGTGTCCTCACTTGGCCTAAGAGATAAGGAGCTCTCTTGGGTCTCCCTTATAAGGTACTAATCCTACTCATGGTGACTCCACCCTCATGTTCTAGTCATTTCCCAAAGGCCTCCCCTTCCTGATACCATTACGTTGGGAGATAGTTTTCAACATATGAATTTTCAAAGGACACAAAACATTCAGCCTACTGCACACTTAAATATGAAAAAACATCTAAGACACACAGTAATTGCAGGCAGATTCTTCATTGTCTGAGCCACCAGGGAAAGGAATATGTATAGAACTCTTGCACCCAGCATTTTGAGAGAGCACATACTTTAAAAACAAAGAAGATTTAAGAAAATTAATTTTGATTTAGGTCATTGAACAACTTTATAACATATTGAAAAAAATGCTATAAAGAATCTTTTAGTAAAATATTTTTAAAATTCTCCAAATATATGGAGCTTTAAAAATAATCATTTTTGTATTGTTTTTAACTTAATTGTAATGTGGTCAGAGAATACAGCTCTCATTCTCTGACCACAGAGAAAAATGCTGTAAAAAATCTTTTAGTAAGATTTTTAAAAGATTCTCCAAATATGTGCTAGTGCTAGGCCACTTCAGTCATGTCTGACTCTTTGCGACCCCATGGACAATAGCCTACCAGGCTCCTATGTCCATAGAATTTTCCAGGAAAGAATACTGGAGTGGGTAGCCATTCCCTTCTCCAGGGGATCTTCCAGACCTAGGGACTGAACCTAGGTCTCCCATGTTGGGGGCAGATTCTTTACTGTCTGAGCCACCAGGGAAGCCCCCTTCAAATATATGGAGTTTTTAGAAATAATCATTTTATTATTGATTTTTAACTTAAGTGTGATGTGGTCAAAGATTCCCTGACCACATCACACTTAAATTAAAAATCAATAATAAAATGATTATTTTTAAAACTCCATATATTTGGAGAATTTTTCAGAAACCTTAAAGTTATAAGAAGAAATCCCAATTAAAATATATAATATTAGATTTGAGAAGTAAAAAAAATGCTATACATATTTAGAAAATTTACACGATACATGTAAACAGATAACATATGCTTTTTACACTTCAGTTCAGTTCAGTTGCTCAGTCGTGTCCGATTCTTTGCGACCCCATGAATCGCAGCACGCCAGGCCTCCCTGTTCATTACCATCTCTTGGAGTTCACTCAGACTCACGTCCATCAAGTCTGTGATGCCATCCAGCCATCTCATCCTCGGTCGTCCCCTTCTCCTCCTGCCCCCAATCCCTCCCAGCATCAGAGTCAACTCTTTTCCAATGAGTCAACTCTTCACATGAGGTGGCCAAAGTACTGGAGTTTCAGCTTTAGCATCATTCCTTCCAAAGAAATCCCAGGGTTGATCTCCTTCAGAATGGACTGGTTGGATCTCCTTGCAGTCCAAGGGACTCTCAAGAGTCTTCTCCAACACCACAGTTCAAAAGCATCAATTCTTTGGCGCTCAGCCTTCTTCACAGTCCAACTCTCACATCCATACATGACCACAGGAAAAACCATAGCCTTGACTAGATGGACCTTAGTCGGCAAAGTAATGTCTCTGCTTTTGAAAATGCTATCTAGGTTGGACATAACTTTTCTTCCAAGAAGTAAGCATCTTCTAATTTCATGGCAAATAAGAAATACTGAAAATCAATTATATAAGTGACCAGCTAATACATTAGAAAGAAACAAGAGAATAAATTCAAAGTACTAGAAGAAAGAGGATAATCAAATCAGAGAATAAATTAGTAAAATAGAAAAAGATGTGATTCATATAGCCAACAAAACTAAGATTAGATCTTTGAAAGTGAAAGTCACTCAGTCGTGACCGACTTTTTGTGACCCCATGGACTATACAGTCCCTGGAATTCTCCAGGCCAGAATACTGGAGTGGGTAGCCTTTCCCTTCTCCAGGGGATCTTCCCAACCCAGGGATCAAACCCAGGTCTCCCATATTGCAGGCAGATTCTTTACCAGCTGAGTCACAAGGGAAGCCCAGATCTTTGAAAACACTAGTGAAAAAAGTTCTGTGAGTCTGATCCAGATAGAAGAGAAATAGCAACAAATAAATAATGTTAGGACTAGAAGGGGAAACATAACAAAGTACAACAGAGATGCAAGAAATTAGAAAATAGAATGAACTTTATTTCAAAAATGTTTTAGACAACAGAATGAAAAGACAAGTCACAGACTTGGAGGAAATCTCAGCAAAATACATATTTAATAAAGGACTGTTATCCAGAATATAGAGAGAACTTTTGAAATTCAATAACCCAGTTAAAAAGTGAGCAGAAGATCTAAATAGACATCTCAAAGAAGTTATATGATAACCAAGTAAATATATGAAAAGATATTTTACCTGTTGCTTGGGAATTGCAAATTAAAACAACAATGAGATACCAGTACTTCATTGAATCACTAAATTCTATTAGAATGGCTAAAATCCAAACACTACAACAGCAAGTACTTCTGAGGATACCCAGCAACAGTAACTCTCATTCATTGCCGGCTGGAATGCAAAATAGTACAGTTCCTTCTGAAGATAATTTGTTAGTTTCTTAACAAAGTTAAACATAGTTTTGCCACTCAGTCCAGCAATCATGCTCCTATGTATTCACACAAATGACTTGAAAACTTAATCCACACAAAACTTGCACATAAATGTTTACAACAAAAATTGAAAGCAACCAAGATGTTCTTCAACAGGTGAATGGGTAACCAAATGGTGTTACATCCATACAATGGAGTATTATTCAATGACAAAAAGAAAATAACTATCAACCCACAAGAAGGAATCTTAAATACACGTTGCTAAGTGAAAGAAGCCAGTCTGAGCAGGGTACATACTGTGTCATTCCAACTACTGTACATGACATTCTGGAAAAAGCAAAAGTATGGTGACAGTAAAAAGATCAGTGGTGGCCAGAGGGCTACCCAGTGGTGGGGAAGAAGAGAGGGTGCATAAGTGGAGGGAGCACTGAGGATTTTTAGGGCAGTGAAACTATTCTGTATAGTGATGATGCACGTGTCAAAACCCATAGGATTGTGCAATACGGGAAAATCCTAAACTATGAACTTAAGTTAGTAATAATGTCAATATTGATTCATCAATTGTAACAAACATACCACACCAGTGGAAAATGTTAATATTATAATAGGGAAGCTGTGTGGGGTGGGCTTAAAACGCAACACTCAAAAAACTAAGATCATGGCATCTGGTCCCATCACTTTATGGCAAGTAGATAGGGAAAAAATGGAAACAGTGAGAGACTTTATTTTTGGGTGGGCTCCAAAATCACTGCAGATGGTGACTGCAGCCATGAAATTAAAAGATGCTTGCTCCTTGGAAGAAAACCATGACCAATATAGACAGCACATTAAAAAGCAGAGACATTGCTTTACCAACAAAGGTCCATCTAGTCAAAGCTATGGTTTTTCCAGTAGTCATGTATGGAATCAAAAAACTAAGATCATGGCATCTGGTCCCATCACTTTATGGCAAGTAGATAGGGAAAAAATGGAAACAGTGAGAGACTTTATTTTTGGGTGGGCTCCAAAATCACTGCAGATGGTGACTGCAGCCATGAAATTAAAAGATGCTTGCTCCTTGGAAGAAAACCATGACCAATATAGACAGCACATTAAAAAGCAGAGACATTGCTTTACCAACAAAGGTCCATCTAGTCAAAGCTATGGTTTTTCCAGTAGTCATGTATGGATGTGAGAGTTGGACTACAAAGAAAGCTGAGTGCCAAAGAATTGATGTTTATGAACTATGGTGCTGGAGAAGACTCTTGAGAGTCCCTTGGACTACAAGGATATCCAACCAGTCCATCCTAAAGGAAATCAGTCCTAAATATTCATTGGAAGAACTGATGCTGAAACTGAAACTCCAATACTTTGGCCACCTGATGTGAAGAACTGACTCATTGGAAAAGACCCTGATGCTGGGAAAGATTGAGGGCAGGAGGAGAAGGGGATGACAGAGGATGAGATGGTTGGATGGCATCTCCGACTCGATGGACATGAGTTCAATCAAGCTCCAGGAGTTGGTGATGGACAGGTGCTGTGGTCCATGGGGTCACAAAGAGTCGGACACAACTGAATGACTAAACTGAACTGTAGGGGTTGGAGGGAAGGCATGTAGGAACTCTATACTTTCTATTAGAATTTTCTCTGAATGTAAAACTGCTCTATAAATAAAGTCAATTAGTTACAAAAGAGAGAGTGATCATGCTGTGAACGCTTGACTTATCTGAAATGTAATTAATTGATTCCAAGGACAACTTAATGCCAAGCACAGGGATGTCATGTACACAAAATGCAAGAGTAACTGTGGCAAAAGTGCTAGTGGCCTACCCAATATGCATTCTCCTCTCTGCTTAGTAACAGTAGTCAGTGTATTACATGCATTAAACAATACATTTTTCTGTCTCCATTGTGATTAGGTATGGTGGCCATGTGACTAAGTTCTGGCCAATGATGTATAAACAAGTTATAAATAAGTTTTTGCACTTGACTTTGGGTAAAGTTATTAAAAAGGTCCTTTTTGGTGGGGGGGGGGTGCTTTTTATCACTATCCTTCTTTCTTGCTGAGACTAAAACCTGATGGCTAGAGCGCCACAGCCCCCTGCCACCACAGTGTCACCTTGAAGATGGAAGCCAGATGCCTAGAAAGGGGGAGAGGAGAGGTTGAAGAAGCCTGGATTTCTGATGTCTTCTGCAGTTTCTGTACTAACCCTAAGTTTAGGTTACTTCTGGACTTCTTTTACATAAGAAAATTAATTTTTTTAAGTCATGCAGTCGTCTTTGCTACTATCAATAGAACCCAATCCCTAAGTGATACAGGAAATGAAAGATACTAATAATGAATGCATATCACACAGGTCAACTAAAATCTGCTGAATACAGTGCCCAGTAGATGTACAATAAAGGTGAAAACCATTTATTCGATTTGTTTAGTGTGTTGAAGATAAAGGTCAAAACTTAGAGGGAACCACTAAATAGGCTTATTCAATATCCTGTTTCCTTCCATTGAAATTCTGTCATTCTTTTCTGCCCACTGATCCTTTCTATAAACTTTTCTAATATTTTAGGTATTATACAGATTATAAAAATATGCAGCTATGCACTCAAGAAGCTTACAAGCTAGCTGGGGACGCAAAAAAAGACTTTACTGTCAGCAAGTGAGAAAAGGCATCCTTTCTTGGTGGTTTAGAGACTCAGAACTCTTTTTTCTCCTAAGGAAGTGGAATGAGACTATCTCTTGGGGAAAATGCCCATATTCATTTAGCAGAAATTCATGAAGGCCCCTTAGAGTAAGGGTGAGATATATACACCCCCACAATGAGACAAGTTCATCTAACAACAGGGGTTGAAAGCTGAATCTTCCTGGAAGAAAGACATCTGGGAGGAGAGACTGTGGGAGAGAAAGAGTGTGTAAAATGTTCGGAGATGGGATTTTAAGTTCCTTATGAAAAGTGTGTGCATGTTATGCAACCTCATCTTCTCTTCCTCGTAGGAAGGTGTCCATAACGTCTGTATCATTCTCTAATGCTTTTGTTCCAGGAGATTCATTAGAGGAATTTGAATAGGTATTGAATTTTGCATCCAGGTTTGCAGGAGGAAAAGACAAACATTATTTGGGGCTTTTTGGAGCTGGGGTAAAGAGTAGGGTGCTGCTGCTGCTAAGTCACTTCAGTCATGTCCGACTCTGTGCGACCCCATAGACGGCAGCCCACCAGGCTCCCCCGTCCCTGGGATTCTCTAGGCAAGAACACTGGAGTGGGTTGCCATTTCCTTCTCCAATGCATGAAAGTGAAAGTGAAGTCGCTCAGTCGTGTCCGACTCTTCGCGACCCCATGGACTGCAGCCCACCAGGCTCCTCCGTCCATGGGATTTTCCAAGCAAGAGTACTGGAGTGGGGTGCCATTACCTTCTCTGAAGAGTAGGGTAGACTCTAACATCTAGGTCACAGAGAAAAGAGCACAGAAACAGACCTCCAGTTAAATGATGGATTGAGCCATATGTAACTCCACTTCCTCCTGAAATCTCTCTTTAAAAATGGGAAAGCACAAACTTTCAAGGTAAAAAGATACAGAAAAAAAAGAAAACCCCTTAAATGAGAAAAAAACAGAAGCTGTTTATTCAGAACTTGCTATAGGAGGGAGTCAGCCACAATCACTTGTGTTTGGCAAAGACTCAAAGGCAGGCAGAGAATTGGGGAATCTTTATAATGAAAAAACGAGAAGGCTTTAGATCTATTCTGAACGGAGGTCACTGTCCTGGGGAAGTTCAGTTCAGTTTAGTTCAGTCACTCAGTTGTGTCCGACTCTTTGCAACCCCATGAACCACAGCATGCCAGGCCTCCCTGTCCATCACCAGCTCCTGGAGTCTACCCAAACTCATGTCCGTTGAGTCGGTGATGCCATCCAACCATCTCATCCTCTGTCATCCCCTTCTCCTTCTGCCCTCAATCTTTCCCAGAATCAGGGTCTTTTCAAATGAGTCAGCTCTTCACATGAGGTGGCCAAAGTACTGGAGTTTCAGCGTCAACATCAGTCCTTCCAATGAACACCCAGGACTGATCTCCTTTAAGATGGACTGGTTGGATATCCTTGTAGTCCAAGGGACTCTCAAGAGTCTTCTCCAACACCACAATTCAAAAGCATCAATTCTTCTGTGCTCAGCTTTCTTTATAGTCCAACTCTTACATCCATACATGACTACTGGAAAAACCATACCCTTGACTAGACGGACCTTTGTTGACAAAGTAATGTCTCTGCTTTGTAATATGCTGTCTACGTTGGTCATAACTTTTCTTCCAAGGAGTAAGCGTCTTTTAATTTCATGGCGGCAGTCACCATCTGCAGTGATTTTGGAGCCCCCCAAAAATAAAGTCTGACACTGTTTCCACTGTTTCCCCATCTATTTCCCATGAAGTGATGGGACCGGATGCCATGATCTTTGTTTCTGAATGCTGAGCTTTAAGCCAACTTTTTCACTCTAACTGGAAGCCAGGATTCTTATGTGATTGATTTAGCCTTCTCTGTTTGGTCCTGTTTTGGAAGTGGGGGCCAGGTATAAGGAAGCTGACTCATTGATAAATTCTGACCATTCTCATGCCAGTTAGATGCTAACCACCTGGCTTCCTAGGCCAGTTGCTGTGGAGGTTCTGGGTCAGTGTTCTCTTGTCATACATGGAATGGCTATTTGTCCATTCATATGGTTGATTTTTCACAGAAGAGATGAAATCGCTAACATTTTGGAAGCTGGAAAGCAGAAGGATGGTGGGAACTGACTTAGCAAACTCATCATCTATCAACGGACAGGCCAAGAGAAAGCCCCACTTGCCCCCAAAGAACCACCAAAAGACTTGAAAACTGGCAGCGCCAGGTACCTCAAGAAACAAGGGGAGGGGTTTCCCTGGTGGCTCAGTGGTGGGGAATCCGTCTGCCAATGCAGACGTCCCCAATGCAGGGGACACGGGTTTGATCCCTGATCTCGGGAGATCCCACATGCTGCGGAGCAGCTGGGCCCAGGCACCACAACTATTAAGCTGTGTTCTAGAACTGCAACTGGTGAAGCCCATGTACCCTGGAACCCGTGCTCTGCAGCGGGAGAGGCCATGGCAATGAGAAGCCCATGTGCCGCAAGGGGGAGTGACCCCTGCTCGCCGCAGCTACAGAAAAGCCTGAGCGGCAACAAAGACCCAGCACAGCCAAAAATAAATAAA
>SJYT01021552.1:129211-150660 GCA_006410635.1 Cephalophus harveyi
GTTTTCTGAATGTTGAGCTTTAAGCCAACTTTTTCACTCTCCTCTTTGACTTTCATCAAGAGACTCTTTAGTTCTTCTTCACTTTCTGCCATAAGGGTGGTGTCATCTGCATATCTGAGATTATTGATATTTCTCCCAGCAATCTTGATTTCAGCTTGTGCTTCATCCAGCTCAGTGTTTCTCATGATGGTGGTATGTACCCAAAATGGAATATTATTTAAACTTAAAAAGGGATGAAATTATAATACATGATACAACATGGATGAAGCTTGAATATATACTATGCTAAGTGAATAAGCCAAACACAAAAGGACAAATAGTATATGAGTTCACTTATATGAGGTAGCTAGAATAGTCAAATTCATGGAGTAGAATGGCGGTAGCCAGGGTCTGCGGGGAAGGCATGGGGAGTCATTGCTTAATGGTAGACAGTTTCAGTTTGGGATGATGGAAAAGTTCTGGAGATAGCGATCATAGTTGCAAAGCAATAGGAATGGAATTAATGCCACAGAACTGTACACTCACAAATGATTAAAATGGGGACTTCTCTAGTGGTACGTTGGATAAAAATTCACCTGCCAATTCAGGGGACACAGGCTCGATCTCTGGTCCAGGAAAATTCCACGTGCCGAGGAGCAACTAAGCCCTT
Source organism: Cephalophus harveyi (assembly GCA_006410635.1). Classification (NCBI taxonomy): domain Eukaryota; kingdom Metazoa; phylum Chordata; class Mammalia; order Artiodactyla; family Bovidae; genus Cephalophus; species Cephalophus harveyi. Next base: position 129,861 of record SJYT01021552.1, read on the forward strand.
GTGCCACAACTACTGAGCCTGCATATTATATCCACTGAAGCCCTCAGGCTCCAGAGACAGTGCTCTGTAGCAAGAGAAGCTACCACAGTGAGAAGCCTGTGCACCAGGAAGAGTTGCCCCTGCTCAGCACAACTAGAGAAAGCCTGTGCACGGCAAGGAAGACCCAGCCCAACCAAAAATTAAATAAGTAATTAAATTTAAAAAGAGAAAAATTTGTTAATGGTTACAATGGTTCAATTTTAAGATATTTATTTGTGAATAGCATTGAAACATGTATATTACCATATGTGAAATAGATCACCAGTCCAAGTTTGATGCATGAATCTGGGCACTCAAAGCCGGTGCACTGGGACAAACTTGAAGATGGGATGGGGTGGGAGGGGGGTTCAGGATGGGGGACACATGTACACCCATGGCTGATTCATGTCAGTGTATGGCAAAAAACACTACAATACTGTAAAGCAGTTAGCCTTCAACTACAATAAATAAATTAATTTTCTTAAAAAGATTTTTATTTGCCTCATAATTTAAAACAGGATTAAAATGATAAATTTTATCTTATGTGTATTTTGCCACAATTTTAAAAATTATTTATTTATTTATTCATTTATTTAATTTTACGTTTGGCTGTGGTGAGTCTTTTTTGCTGCATGGGTTTTCTCTACAGTGAGTGGAGGCCACTCTCTAGTTGCAGTGCATAGGTTTCTCATTGAGGTGGCTTCTCTCGTTGCACAGCATGGTCTCTAGGCACACGGGCTTCAGTAGCTGCAGAGTATGGGTTCAATAGTTTTGGCTCACCGGCTCCAGAGCACAGGATCAGTTGTGGCACACCAGCTTAGTCACCCCTTGGCATATGGAATTTTCCCAGATCAGGGATCAAACCCACGTTTCCTGTGTCTCCTGTATTGGCAGGCAGATTCTTTACCCCTGAACCACCAGGGAAACCCTGCCACAATTTAAAAAATTGCATACTAGCTAGACCAGAGACACTTTGAATTGTATTATATTAGATTCCAAGTTTCTCAAACTAAATTTATCAACCCAACAGATTTTTTTTCACACACTACAAACTACCTCCCCTCTACTCCTCACTCCACATCTTTCTCCACTACTCACTTGGTTACTAATACTAGAAACCTGTGAAATGTTCTAGAACCCTTCCTTTCCCTCATCTTTGTGTATGTTATCTAATCCTGGTTGTCTAACTGTGCTGGTTGTAAAGAAATTGTTCCTCAGCTTCAAACCCTCCCACCTCTACTCTGTTTTTTGATGCTGGACTAGGACTCTGCAGTTCACATATTTCCTTTGCCAGTCGGGCTCTCCATTAGCTTCTGCCAATAGTGGGAGATCTGAGGCAGGAATGAGAAAAAAGGGACTTGCTCCTTCCTGTTCACTTCCTGTTTCTGTCAGTGTCATCCAGGCAACAGCTGTCTGTGCCAGCAGTAACAGTTGGTTCCATCTTTGGACTTCTTTCCATATTCCCAGAAGGAGCTTCATCACATTCCTCAGAGATACCAGTACCAGCCAGCCAGCCACCCTCCTCAGAGGTCTGAGTCCTGAAATGCAAGCCCTCCTCTGAGCCACTGAGTTACCAGAATAAGTCAGTATAAGACTGCGTGTTCTCCTCAAGGTCTGGGTTCCACCTCTCTAAGGCCTCTCCTTCAAATGTTTGGTCCCAATATTCCCAACCTTGACCTTTATTTCTCCATCTACTTTTCGCAGCTACTACTTTCCTGTTACATTTTCCTTTCTCAATTCTCCAATACCCGTGATAGCACTAATAACTCTTTGTGTTAGTTTCCTCAGTTAAATAGCTGCTATGGTTTCTGTTTCCTCATTGAATCCTGACTAATAAGAAAATAGTTCTAAGCATGGTTCTAGGAAAGAGACTTTCAGATATAGGATTTGGGGTTGATTTGATCGTACCCTTACATTCAAACTCAATGTTGAGCAATTCATCAATAGGAAATGAGATGCAGTAACATCATAGATAATCAACTTATCACCTTTAGTCTTTTGTATTGAAGTGCCCACTAAAACAAATGCCTTGGAGCCATGCTTGACTATTTGATGGCAGAGGTGATTGTCATGGGGCCTCAGCGGTATTATCAGGTGGCTCAGTGGTAAAAAATCAGTCTGCCAATTCAAGAGACATGAGTTCAATCCCTGGATCAGGAAGATCCCCTGGAGTAGGAAATGGCAATCCACTCCAGTGTTCTTGCCTGGAAAATTCCATAGACAGAGGAGCCTGGCAGGCTACAGTCCAAGGGGTTGCAAAGAGTCAGACATGACTGGGTGATTGAGCAGGCATGCACACATGCACAGTGACTGTAACAACTATAGGTTGGGAGTGACTTTATTTTCACGCACTGAAGAACTTACATGAAATGGAAAGTCCAAGTCATTAAACATTTGGTTCAAGGTACAATAAAAGCTTCTACGGAAGCCCTAGAAGAACCCCTTCCTTTTTGTACCTGAAGACTAAAACAAACAAAAGTTTAATTGTGCAGTTTTCAGAATAACAACAGAAGTTATCTCATAGCCTTGCCAAAACTCTCTAGTGAAAGACAGAGCATTACTTGGGAAGAATATGACACTGAAACTTGGAATGGGGACATTAGGACTGACTCAAAGCTAGGATTCTAGAATGCTCAAATCTCTCCAGTATCAGTGGAAATAACCCTCATCCCTTGCTCAAAGTCCTGTAATTATATCATCTGAAGGATGCCTATTTTCCTTCAGTTTCACTCCCACCACTCACTGTTAACTGTAGGGTTTCTCAGTGCCTGTGGATAATTCTTTGTTGTGAGATGATGTCCTGTGCACTGTAATATATTTAGCAGCATTCTTGACCTCTACCTAGTATAGTCAGTAGCATCTTCTCCAGCCTGAGTTGTGACAACCAAAATTATATCCAGACATTTCCAAGTGCACCCCAGGGGGAAAAATCATACCAGGTGAGGACCACTACTATAGATTCAAAACTAGGGTCAGATCTCAACATATTCCACAGATTGACTGGGAAGAAATCATTTGTGCTTAATATTGCAATACTTTGCTGATTTATATTTGCAGAAACTTGGAGAATGTGTGAAACAATGGATCCTTCCTTTTCAAGAGGAAATAAAAAAGATAGAATGTAATATTAGATTTGGTTGAATTGTTGATGTGGGCACACTTATCACCATTCTAGAGTTAATGTGTTAACTGTGCAGCTGGAAATGGCTCTGATAGTTGGTTGAATGAAACTTCATTTTCATGGTGGCCTATATTCAATAAAATTGAGATGCAAAACCTTCTGGCATAACTTAGAAGGAATCCAAAGTCTTAAGGAGACAGGAAGGTTAGAGTGGCTCTATCATGTATGAACTGCCACCTCATCGCTACTGCATCTGAGAAATCCCAGAGGACATTCTCTTCTCTAATGCACTGAGAAATATATCAGTGAATGGGTACCAGTATGCCTGTTAACTATTTGGTGACTGTTTTCTCTAGACAGGTTTGGCAGAGGGAGAAGGTATAGTTGAGACGGGTTTCTGGATTTCAGTGGAGAGAACAGATGGGATCCCGGAGTAACAGAGGTCAAGTCAGTGTGAGTGAAGAGACAATGTGTGGACTTTCTTCCAAAGAGTATAGTAGGGAACAAGGAGGACAAAAGAGTCACTTCACAGTGCAAAGTCTTGACAAACACTACCTCACTGAGGTAATCAAGGCAGTAAGTCATGATAAAAGTACATACTTGCCTAAATAAACTAGGGCTGCCATAACAAACCAGCTTAGATTGGACCATCTAAGGAACAGAAATCCACTTATAGTGCTGAAGGCTGTGTCAGCTGATTCTGTTTCTGCTGAGACCCTTTTCCTGGCTTGTGAATGGCCACCTTCTCACTGTGTCCTCACATCATGGAGACAGAAATCTCTCTGGTATCTCTTCTTATAAGGACACTAATCTTATTGGATCAGGGCCCCTCCCTCATTACTTCATGTCAAACATTAATTACTTCTGATGGGCCCTATGTCCCAAAACAGTCAAATTGGGGCTTATGGCTTCAACATATGAATTTGGGGAGAGTAGACAGGGGAAAAACATCTACTTCTGCTTTATTGACTATGCCAAAGCCTTTGACTGTGTGGATCACAATCAACTGTGGAAAATTCTAGCAAAGAGTCGGACATGACTGAGCGACTGAACTGAACTGAACTGAACTGAGACAGGGGAAGAAACAATTCAGTCCATATAATACTTGATATAGTTTGATGAATATGTCACTTTCCCTCTGTGCTCTTTGTCCCCAAAACATATCACCCCAGTCAAATTATGAGGTAAACATCAAACGAATCCCAGTTGAATGATGTTCTACAAAATATTTAACCAATATTCTTCAAAACTACTAAGATCACCCATGCACTTATGGTCAATTAATCTATGACCAAGGAGGCAAGAATATACAATAGAGAAAAGACAGGCTTTTCAATAAGTGGTACTGGAAAAACTGGACAGCTATATGTAAAAACAATTAAATTAGAACATTCCCTAACACCATACACAAAAATAAACTCAAGATGGATCAAAGACCTAAATGTGAGGCTGGACTTTATAAAACTCTTAGAAGAAAACATAGGCAGAACACTCTTTGACATAAATTGCCACAATATCTTCTTTGAACCACCGCTTAACATAATGAAAATAAAAACACAGATAAACAAATGTTTATTTGTTTATTATTTATTTATTATTATTAATTTGACCTAATTAAACTTAAAGGCTTTGGGGGAGTGCCCTGGTGGCCTAGTGGTTAGGATTCCAGCTTTCACTGCCAAGAGCCTGGGTTCAATTCCTGGTTGGGGAGCTAAGATCCCATAAGCTGTGCAGCATGACCAAAAATATAGTCCCTAAAAAAACAAAAAAATAGCACTACCATATTATCCAGCAATCCCACTTGGGCATATATTTGGAGGAAATCATAATTTGAAAAGATACACGCACTCCAATTGCAGCTTCCCTGGTGGCTCAGACGGTAACTGTCTGCAATGCGAGAGGCCTGGATTTGATCCCTGGGTCAGGAAGATCCCCTGGAGAAGGAAATGACTACACACTCCAGTATTCTTGACTGGAGAATTCCATGAACAGAGGAGCCTGGTGGGCTACAGTCCATGGGGTTGCAAAGAGTCGGGCATGGCTGACAGACTGACAGTATTCATTGAAGCACTATTTTCAGTAGCCAAGATATGGAGGCAACCTAAATGTCCATCGACAGAGAAATGGATAAAGAATATGTGGTACAAATACACGATGGATTATTACCAGCCATTAGAAAACAAAATAACTGAGTGAAGTAAGAAAGAGAAAGACAAATATCATATGATATCACTCCTATGTGGAATTTAATTTTAAAAATGAACTTATTTACAAAACAGAAACAGACTGAACAAATACTGAAAACAAATTTACGGTTACTGAAGGGGAAAGGTCGGGGGAGGGATAAATCAGGANTGAGTGAAGTAAGAAAGAGAAAGACAAATATCATATGATATCACTCCTATGTGGAATTTAATTTTAAAAATGAACTTATTTACAAAACAGAAACAGACTGAACAAATACTGAAAACAAATTTACGGTTACTGAAGGGGAAAGGTAGGGGGAGGGATAAATCAGGAGCTTGTGACTGACACACACACATTATTATATATAACAGATATAACCAGCAAGGACCTACTGTCTAGGACAGGGAACTATATTCATTATTGTGTGATAATCTACATGAGAAAAGAATCTGAACAAGAATGAATATATATATATACACATATAACTGAATCACATTGCTATACACCTGAAACTAACACAACATTGTAAATGAACTATACTTCAATAAAATTTTTAAAAAATAACTGCCAAGATCACCAAACACAAGGAAAAGTCTGAGAAACTGTCACAACCAAGAACAGCATAAGAAGACATGTCAACTGAATGTATAGCGGATCCCCTGATGAGATCCTGGAATTCAAAAGTAATCTGATGCATGGGTTTTAACAATTATGCACTGATATTGGTTTATTAGTCATGAAAATGTGGATTTCTTAGTGGTCCAGTGATTAAGAATCTGTCTTCCAGTGCAGGAGACATGGGCTCCATCCCTGGTCCGGGAAGATTCCATATGTCGCGGGGCAACCAAGCCCATGTGCCACAAGTACTGAACCCAACTGGCTTAGAGCAGGTGCTCCACAAGAGAAGCCCCCACAGTAAGAAGTTGCAGCTAGAGAGTAGCCCCCACTTGTCGCAACTAGAGAAAGCCCGCACACAGCAACAAAGACCCAGCATAGCCAAATATAAATAAACAAATAAAATTTAGGAATGAAAGAAAAATGTGTTATACTACTAAAAAAAATATGACAAATGTACTATACTAAGGTAGACGTTAATAATAGGGGAAATTGGATATGACATATATAGGAACTCTCTATCTTCACAAGTTTGCTGTAATCTAAATCTGTTCTAAAGTAAAAAATTTACTTAAAAAAAAAGACAATGTGGGAAGAATGATCATAATGAGCAGCAGGAATGAACTTTGATATGCAAGAATTTGGGGCAGTGACTGATTGATCCTGGAGTCCCAAGTTAAATGGACAGCTTAATAAAATGTTACTGGAGTTCCACTTATGGTATGTCCTAGTAAGACCCTGTGCTGGACCTGACATGGACTCTGAACAAAATACACACAAACCAACTCTCTGAAGGCACTGGAGAGCAATTAAAAAAAAAAAAAGCAGATAGATTTTGACAGAGGGTCAACACCTAAAATGTAGCAAGCAATAGCATGGGTTGAATTTTCTATCTTTCCATCCAGGGCTACTTACTTCAAGCGCTAAAACTCTGATAGAAAATTCACAGTCTTTCTGGCCCGAAAGACCAGAGGAGAGAACTGGGGGGGAAACCACAACTGTTGGACAGTGAGAGGAGAATCCAAGAAAGGAGAGAACCAGAGAGAGTGAGCCACATAATTCGTGTTTAAACACTGTTCAACTTTTGGTGAACTCATGAATTGTATATTTTGAGGGCAAACTGCAAACAGCCCAATCAAAGATAAAACAACAGAACTGAAATTTGTGCTGCGGCCCAAAAACAGAATTTGCAGTTTGAATCATCCATAATGGTAAGCTAAAACAACCACCACAACAAAACTGACACTTTTTAAGAAAAACAGCTATCAGACATCTAGTAGAGACTAGACAGGATATGGTCTCCACAACAATTCAAAATTACTTGGTGTATGAAGAAACAAGACCATGTATCACATCTTCCCAAGAGAGAAGACAATCAACAGAGGTGGATACCAATATAATACAGTTGATGCAATTAGCAAAGATTTTAAAGCAGAGATTATAGCCACTTTAAATGATATAAAGGGAATGCCCATAATCTACAGGAAAATAGGACATCTCAGCAGACAAGCTGAAATGATAGAAAAGAACCAAATGGGAATTTTGGAAAAGGAAAAAAATTCTGAAATAAGAAATTTTCACTGCGTAAAGGTAATAACAGAGTAGAGATGATAAAAGAGTCAGTGTCTTAACTTGAAGACAGGTTAATAGGAATGATCCAATATGACAAACTGAAATGAAAAATCATTGGAAGGAAAATGAACAGAGCTTCAGAGGTCACTGACAATATAGAAGAAAAACCTAATGTATATTAAACTAGAGTCCCAGATAGGAGAGAAAAAGAGGCAGAAAACAATATTTGAAGATACAAAGATCAAATGATCAAAAATTTCCCAAATTTGTTGATAGACATACATTTACAGACCCCAAGATCTCAGTAAATGCCAAGTTGTATAAATTCAAAGAAAACCATGCCTAGGTGTAGAATATTCAAACTGTTGAAAAGCAAAGGGCATATTCTAAAAGTAACAAGAGAAAAATGATTCATTACACACAAGAGAATAAGGAGTCAAAAAACTACTAATTTGGGGGCTTCCCTGGTGGTCCAATGGTTAAGAATCTTCCTTGCAATGTAAGAAACATCAGTTTGATCCCTGGTCCAGAAAGACCCCACATGCCATAGAACAGCTAAGCCTGTGCGCCCTCACTTACTGAGCCCACGCCCTGCAAGTACTCAAGCCTGCGTGCCTACAGACTGTGCTCTGCAACGAGAAGCCACTGCAATGAGAAGCCTGCACACAGCCACTAGAGAATAGCCCTCCTTGCTGCAACCAGAGAAAGCCCAAGTGTAGCAACAAAGACCCACCATAGTCGATGAACAATAAATAAATAAATACATCCTAAAAAAAAAAACCAAACAGCCTACTACTTTTCACCAGAAACGAAGGAGGACAGAAGACAGTGGTCATGCCATGAAGCTTATGGGATCTTAGTTCCACGACAATTTCAGTGAATTCTCTACAATTTAGTCCTTGGTTTCAATATATGCAGGGAGGACCTTGAACTGAATGTGAGAGGTAAATAACATTGCCTACAGATAGATATTCTAACTATAACTCCATGGCAAGCATTCTTCCTGCCTCAGGACATTTGCACTTGCTATTTCCTCTGCTTGCTAGGCTTTCCCCCCAGATATCCCTGAGGGTTTCTCCTTTACCTCCTTTTAATCTTTATTCAAATGTCACTTTCCTTGGTGATGCTTTCTCTTTCCACCTTATTTAAATCTCAAAGTAGTTATCATCATACAACATATAATATAATTTACCTTATTGACTTTTTGTGCCCTATGGAAAGTAAAGCAGGGAAGGACAGAGAATATTTTCTAACTTGTTCAATGCTATACCCTCAGTGCATAGAACAAATAGATACTCAAGAGATATTTACTGACCATAGAACACTATGCTATGCAGAAATTTTAAATAATGGGGTAGAGTTAAACTGTTATTCATGGTTTCCTCTCAGACATTGAGGAAGAGCAGAAATACAGATTTTAACTTATTATCTTGGTTTACAAATTTTTTTCAGTTTACAAGTTTTTTTTTCAGTGTTGGGAGACATTTGATCATATTTGCCAACTTAGGGGGAAAAGCCAATAGAATTGGATGGGTTAACATATGCGAGAAAGAGAGGATATTTAATGAAACAAGGTACATGAGGAGATGACATGAGATGGTTCTAGAGCACAGGGAAAACACTGTGCTTGGGTAAGAGGAGCTTTGCCATGAAAAGACCTGAAATTGAAGGAGTTGTCAACCAATGGCCTTCATGATCCTGGTGAAGTGGATGGAGAGGCCAAGGCTAAGAGCAAGGACTTGAGGAGTGTGCTCAGTTTACAAGGGCTTAGGAAAGGTGGTATGGTTGTATTAACAACAATATTTTATTTAATCCTCCCATCAGTTCTATGAGGAGTTATTATCTCCACTTTACAATACTATTCCATTTTATAGATACAGGAACAGAAGCCCAGAGATTATATAACTTGCACAAGACTGCACAGCTGATGAACGATGGAGCTATTTTAGGAAGCTCTAACCCAGGTCTTTCTGACTTCAGTCTGCACCTGTCTTCACTTCATTCATCTCAGCAAAGAAATAGGAATGGTCTCCAGCTACCCCATCCTCTAGTGTGATGGTCCCCACAGTGGAGTAGAATGGGCACATCAGGGTGTGTGTTGGTCTACTGGGATGTTAACAGAAAATGCTAGATTTATATTTATACTTTTTAAATCTAAAAAAAAATGAGAAAATTCAGCTTTGCTACTATTTAATATACAAATAGACTCTGGCATCCTTATTTGGTCTAGATGCCAGCTGGCTATGGGTCATCTCGGTATCTTCAGGGAGACATAGGAGCTCCACAGTGCAAACAGATTGATAGTGCTCACCATATTCTATTTTTTGTGTTTAAGCGATGACATCAGTGTGCTCAATTTTGTAGAACCAAGACCTTGATGTAGCAGAATCTTTGTAATTCATTCTTTATTCACTTATGGCTGTGCTGGATCTTCATTGCGCCCCACAGGCTCTTCGTTACTGCTCGTGAGCTTTCTCTAGCTGTGGGGGTTACCCTCCAGTTGTGGGGCATGGGCTTCTCATTGCGGTGGTTTCTCTCATTGTGGAGCACAGGCTCTAGGCAAGTGGGCTACAGTAGTTGCAGTGCATTGGGCTTAGCTGGCCCATGGCTTTGGGATCTCAGTTCCTGGACCAGAGATCTACTATTTTCCCTGCGTTGGCAGGTGATAGAATCTTTATGATCCAGAGGTTTATGGTGAAAGGGGGATTGATGACAAAGATATTTGGCTTCACTCAGATTTGCTCAGTGTTTGTTGTTAGAGTATTAAAATAGTTGTCAGAACCTATAAATAACCACATTTCTTTTTCTTTTTTTCTGCTGGGGAAGACAGAGGTGAGGGATAACATAGTTTTTTTTTTACAAAAAAATAAGCATTCAAATTTGCTGACTTTTTTGACGATGATAGTAGTATACAGCAGTATAGATGTGAAAAAATAATGTTTTAAATTCTCTTCCTTCAAGAGAAACTTGATAGTGTAATGAACGACAAATAACTGCTTTTTGAAAGCTATTGTAAACAAATATTTTGAAAAATGATATTTAGAAGTGTTTCTATTTTTCTTGCCAAAAAACATAGAAGAATGTCACTTATAAAATGTTCATATTCGCATGCATAAAACCTTGGAAATATTTTTCTACTGTGTGTAAGAATCTTCCAAATAAAAGAGATTCAGTTAATTTTAAATATATTTGCTAAAAACAAAACACTTAACTAGATGAATTTCAATAAAATTCAATAGGACTGAAAAATGTTTTATGTTTGAATAAGCCCAACCAGGTATTTTTTCATTTGGATCCTTTATATATTTTTGTGAGTTTCATTTCCATTAAAACCAAGTAGTAGTCAGATCATAGAGACAAACTTTTGAAATCATAACATCATAGTGTTAAACCACCATTTCAAATAATCAGATTGCCCTTGGTTTAAAAAATAATGTTCATGGGAGTAAAAAGGACTTTTTGTATAGATAATAAACAAACTTTTATATTTTACAATAGTGTGTTTATTTCCGTTTCATCTCATCCTTTAGTTTTTTTTGGTTGCACTGGGTCTGTGTTGCTGCGAATGGGCTTTCTCTAGTTGTGGCGAGTGGGGACTTATTAAGATGGTTTCTCTTGCTGTGGAGCACGGGCTGCTAGGCGCTCCGGCTTCAGTAGCTGTGACTCAAGGGCTCTAGAGTTTGGGCTCAGTAGCTGTGGTGCACAGGTTTAGTTGCTCTTCTGCTACTGCTAAGTCGCTTCAGTCGTGTCCGACTCTGTGCGACCCCAGAGACGGCAAATGGTTTCTCTTGCTGTGGAGCACGGGCTGCTAGGCGCTCCGGCTTCAGTAGCTGTGACTCAAGGGCTCTAGAGTTTGGGCTCAGTAGCTGTGGTGCACAGGTTTAGTTGCTCTTCTGCTACTGCTAAGTCGCTTCAGTCGTGTCCGACTCTGTGCGACCCCAGAGACGGCAGCCCACCAGGCTCCCCAGTCCCTGGGATTCTCCAGGCAAGAACACTGGAGTGGGTTGCCATTTCCTTCTCCAATGCATGAAAGTGAAAAGTGAAAGTGAAGCCATTCAGTCGTGTCTGACCCTCAGCGACCCCATGGACTGCAGCCTTCCAGGCTCCTCTGTCCATAGGATTCTCCAGGCAAGAGTACTGGAGTGGGGTGCCGTTGCCTTCATCGAGCATGTGGGATCTTCCTGGACCAGGGATTGAACCCATGTCCCCTGCATTGGTAGGTGGATTCTTATTCACTCTACCACCAGGGAAGTCCTCATTCTTTAGTTTTTAAATATTAATATTTTCGTGATTGTACATAGTATATTAGGACAGTATAACATTGACAAACGTTCCCTTAGGGTTGCCAGATTTAGCAAAATAAAAACAACACGACATACTTGTTTTTTTTAACCTCTATTCTTTGTGTTTTAAACTTTTATTTTGTACTGGGGTACAGCTGATTAACAATGCTGATTGTTTCAGGTGAACAGCAAAGGAACTCAGCCATACGTATACATGCATCCATTCTCCCCCAAATGCCCCTCCCATCCAGGCTGCCACATAACATTGAGCAGAGTTCCATGTGCTATACAGCAGGTCCTTGTTGGTCATCCATTTTAAATACAGCAGGGATCCATTATATATATATCCCAAACACTCTATCCCTTCCTTCAATTCTTCGCCACTCCTCCCTGGCAACCATAGGCTCCTTTAAGAAGTCTGCAAGTCTGTTTCTGTTTTGAAAGTTCATTTGCATCATTTCTTTTTAGATTTCACATATAAGATATGTCATATGATATTTCTCCTTCTCTGATTTACTTCACTCAGTATGACAATCTCTAGGTACATCTATGTTGTGGCAAATGGCATTACTTCATTCTTTTTAATGACTGAGTAATATTTCAATGTATATATGTACCACATTCTTCTTTATCCATTCCTTTGTCAATGGACATTTAGGTTGCTTCCATGTCTTGGTTACTGTAAACAGTGCTGCAATGAATATTGGGGTGCAAGTATCTCTTTGAATCATTAAACTTCTATTCTTATTTGAAATTCAAAAATTAATTGCTGGTATTTTATCTGACAAGCTTAGGTGTGGAGGGCAACCCCCTCCCCCACTGAGAATCAACGTGCTAATGTATTATTATGCCTATATTACTCTCTACATCCTTGCCTTTCTCTCAGCCTCACCCTACCTTCCAAACTCTTTCACTGTGCCCTCTGGAACTTATTATCCACAACCTGCAAAAGCCCCCGTGTTGTCAAAATTTCCCTTAAATTTCGTATCATTATTAAAATCTGACTCTCCCTTGAGGACACTATTTTCCTGCTGTCCCCCCCAATTGTGCTGGTCCCACAAACCTATGGAGTGATGAATGTACTGAAATCTGAAATAAGCAAAAAATCCAACTGATGTTTTCAATGGAAAGCTACACGCTCTTCAGAGCAGACCTTTCCAGGTTATCTGATTCTAGCCTTTTATGGCTTTTGAGGTATTTTATGACTTATGTAAACTGTATCTAACTGATAACAAGGTGAGATAAACTCTTTCCAGTGGAAGTTCAATTGACTTGCCTGAGAAAATAGGAACTATCACATGGACGTTTCCCATCTTCTTACTACTAAACTTATGATCCTACTTTCACTTTTATCCATTCTGTTTTCCTTCCCTTCTGTTGTAATGGAAAGCTGTCTTTCCGCTTAATTAGAGCCAAATTCTTTGCCTGTGCTTTGGATTCCTTCCACCCTGTCTTCTCAGGACACTTTCCTGAAGACTATAGTCTAGTTTCATCTATATATCTATTTCAAATTTTTTCCCTCTGGATCCTTCTCAATAGTTTTAAACAATCTTAATTTTTTTTTTTTTCTGTTAAAGAAAACAAAACAAAACCCTTCCTAGATCCTAGGTTCCCTTCTAGCTGTTCCTCTAACTGCCTTCATTTCCTTGCCTTCCACTCACCATTCAGCCAGTTCTCTGCGGCCCCACACTATCACACCCCTGAAGAAACTGTGATTAAGGTCACTTCTGTCTCACTGATAAAATCTTGGTGTCAACAAACCGAACATTTCCCAGTTATCTTAACGACTTTCCAACAACTGACACAACTGATCACTCTTCTTTCTTGAGATGCTGTCTTCTCCCAGCTTCCAGGACAATACTCTCCCAGTTTTTTTCCTTAAACTTCTGATCACTTCTTCTGACTCCTTATAAGCATATCCTTCTCTACTCAAGCATTAACTTCAAGCATCTCTCAAAGCTTGGCTCTTGGCCTTCTATTCTTTTCTTTCTGCTTAATATTTCTGAATATTCTCGTCCATGCTTAGAACTTTACCACCACCCCTATATTAATGACCTCGGCCTTGACCATGCGTCTGAGTTCAGATTACTTGTCATTGCTTCTTGGAAGTCTCAGAGGGATCTCAAATTCAATGTATGTATAATTGAACCCATGATTTTCATCCTCAAAACCTGGCCTTCTCTATGAATTTTATTTCAGGGAATAGTAATACAAAAACCTAGGCATCTCCCTGATGTTTTGTCCCTCAACCCCTAATCTCTCTAATCCATTAACAAATTCTATCTTTTTCTATTAAACCTAGTTACTTCTAACTCTACTTTCATTCAGTTCAGTTCAGTTCAGTTCAGTCGCTCAGTTGTGTCCGACTCTTTGCGACCCCATGAATCGCAGCACGCCAGGCCTCCCTGTCCATCACCAACTCCTGGAGTTCACTCAGACTCACGTCCATCGAGTCAGTGATGCCATCCAGCCATCTCATCCTTGGTCGTCCCCTTCTCCTCCTGACCCCAATCCCTCCCAGCATCAGAGTCTTTTCCAATGAGTCAACTCTTCGCATGAGGTGGCCAAAGTACTGGAGTTTCAGCTTCAGCATCAGTCCTTCCAAAGAACACCCAGGACTGATCTCCTTTAGAATGGACTGGTTGGATCTCCTTGCAGTCCTAGGGACTCTCAAGAGTCTTCTCCAACACCACAGTTCAAAAGCATCAATTCTTCAGCACTCAGCCTTCTTCACAGTCCAACTCTCACATCCATACATGACCACTGGAAAAACCATAGCCTAGACTAGATGGACAGACTTGTCTAAGTTACCATCTTCTCTCCCCTGTACTACTGGAAAATCTTCCTAACATCTACTTTAATCCACTCTTAGCCTCCTCCAATCCTTTCTCCTCTTAGTAGCCAAAATAATCATATAAAATGAATATCTGATCATATAAGCTCCTGTTAAAAACCCCTCAGTGACTTTTACATAAAAACTAAAATCTTCAACATGGCCAGGCCCCTGCAGAATCTAGCAGCTTTTCAGCTGCATCCTCATCTAATACCATGCTCCTCATCCCATCTGTGCTTCATTCACAACGGCTGCCTTCTAGGTCCCCCTCACCCCCACTCTCTGTCCTCCCCTCCCCCTGGCCTTTGCATCCGCTGCTACCTTTGCTTGGAAAACAGCCACCCAACCACTCACTTGGCCTCATTCACACCTGCCTCTCCTTCAGATCATAGCTCCTAGTTAAATGTCTCTAACAGGATTCTCTCAATAGGATTTTAATCTCTCACCGTCATAATAGCTAATACTCAGACATGTTTACTGCAAGTTAGTCACTGATCTAAGGACTCTACCAATAAGAATTTGTTATATGTGGATACTGAGTTATTATACACTTATGTGTCATAACTGTAATTTTCCTCATGTGCAATATAGAATATAGTACTTTGTTCATAGGGTGATTAAGAACATAAAATGAGGTTATTATCAGTAAAGGATTTGGAACAGTGCCAGCCACATAATAAATGCTCAAAAAATGTTAGCAACTGTTAGTATTGTTGTAATCTTATACTTGCATGATTATCTGATTAAAGTTTGTCTCTCTTCTGTAAGTAACATGAACACTGGTCAAGGTCTTCTTTTTTTTACTCACTATTATTTCCCTTGTGTCTCCCTAGAGCATTGGCACATTGTAAATAGTCCAAACACATTACTCGAGTGAAAAAATTGTAATTCTGGCCAACCACACAGGATTGTTATATAAAATTTAAAAAAAGTATGTGAGGTACTTTTTAAAGCCACATGGAGATACTGAAATATTAAACATTTAAAAGGTAAACTATGATATCAACTGTAACCATAACAGAAATCTTAGGAAAGGAAAACTAATGTGGCCTAAAGTTGTCGGAAAAGGGGCTCATGGAAGAAATGGATCTCAGAATATATACAGGATTTTGATGGATGAAGTGGACCTCAGAGTATGTATAGGATTTGGTAGAGTAGTGTGAACATATGGGTATATAGGGGAAATGGGCTACCAGCCTACTTGGTGATGTATGATGAGGAGTAACAGGAAATCTAATTATAGATATGGTGGAGACAAATCATGGAGGGACTTGATAGGCAGATAAAGGAGACTTGACTTGAAATGACAGAGAAAAGAGAATCCTGAGCAGAGACATTTCAGGAAGATTCTTTCACCCAACAACTAGTGAGCCAGGATCTCTTGTTGATGCTATTGATTTAATAGTGGTCAAAATAAACCATGAATGGTGAAGGGATCTGACCAGCTGATTTCTGAGATCCAATGGGTTTTACCATTTTGTGGTTTGAACAATGATTATTTTCTAGCAAGCTCATGGATAGCCAGGTACTTGAACAATACTTGACCAGCCTCAACTTAAGTGAGGTCTGTAGTGGAGAATACTGATTATATTTACATCCTGAGTTCATGTGGTTTGTTCAGAAGAGAGGGGAAACAAGTTTATAAACACATGCTGTGGTCAGTTCATTTTCGAGGAGCCTGTTCTCAATTACCACTGAACCCATAATGACAATTTATATTTGACCTCTTTATCAAAGAATTTTCTTGCTTCCCCTTGATCATATTTTACTTTGGGGAAGGGGCATTGCCCAATTTTATTTTCTAAATGGTATTTAGCAGACTGAAGATGCTCAATAAATCTTATATAACCATGGAACTATTTCTAGAAAAGAAATTTTGGCTATGTGACTACATATCCAGTGCAATAAACAATAACTGTTTAAACAGTTTCTCATACCACTCACCAGGGGTTATTCATGTAGAAACCTAAAATTTAAAATAAGTAAAAACAGCTGGTTCATGATAATTTCATCAAGAAAACTTCAAATATACAAAACCCAGATAGTTGGCATTGAATAGCACAGAAGATACCACTGAGTAAATATCGAATGAATAATCCTGGCCATTGAGGATTTCTGTTCACTTTCACTCCATTAATGGTTATTTCAAACTGAATTTCTTCATTCATCATGAAGAATTATGCATGGAAAACTTGAACCAAATGTCTGGAGAGTAAGTTGGATGTGATTTGAAAATTCTAGTAACAAATGTTATTCTGACTTTAATTACTGAATTCAATTACTTCACAAACTGGAAACTCACTTCAAAACCTGTGAAAAAATGCCCCCTTTAAAAAATGTATTAGAAATCAATAACAGAAAGAATTTTAGGAAGTTCACAATATGTGGAAATTAAACAATACACTCTTAAATTACTAATGGGCCAGGGAAGAAATCACAAGGAAAATTAAACAGCACCTTGTGGTGAATGAAAACACACAATACACAGAAACTTATGGGATGAAGCTAAAACAGTGCTTAGAAAGAAATTAATAGCTGTATATATCTATATTAAAAAAGAAAAATTTCAAATCAGTTAACAAAACTTCTACTTTAACATATTAGAAAAAGAAGACCAAACCCAAAGCAAGCAGAAGGAAGGAAATAATAAAGACTAGAGCAGCAAATTTGGAAAACTCAGCAGTGGCCACAGGACTGGAAAAGGTCAGTTTTCATTCCAATCCCAAAGAAAGGCAATGTCAAAGAATGCTCAAACTACCGCACAATTGCACTCATCCCACACGCTAGTAAAGTAATGCTCAAAATTCTCCAAGCCAGGCTTCAGCAATACGTGAACTGTGAACTTCCAGATGTTCAAGCTGGTTTTCGAAAAGGCAGAGGAACCAGAGATCCAATTGCCAACATCCGCTGGATTATCGAAAAAGCAAGAGAGTTCCAGAAAAACATCTATTTCTGTTTTATTGATTATGCCAAAGCTTTTGACTGTGTGGATCACAATCAACTGTGGAAAATTCTGAAAGAGATGGGAATACCAGACCACCTGACCTGCCTCTTGAGAAATCTGTATGCAGGCCAGGAAGCAACAGTTAGAACTGGACATGGAACAACAGACTGGTTCCAAATAGGAAAAGGAGTACGTCAAGGCTGTATATTGTCACCCTGCTTATTTAACTTCTATGCAGAGTACATCATGAGAAACGCTGGACTGGAAGACTTGCTTCTGTGTCTCCATCCCAGAACACAGCCTTCTTCGTGACATATGCACACAGGTCTTCCAAAGGGTAGATGGATACCAGAAAACATGTGAGAGAATGTGGCTGAATCAGGGCACGTCTCTCACTACTTCTGGAAGAAATATCTCAAAGGGCATACCCCAGTGATAGTGGTCGTGGAGAGCTATGTGTCATGAATGGAAACAAATGGTCTCTCTGAATTATTCCCTAATTCTGAGGTCAAGGACTATAAGCTCTGAATTAGCAGCAGTATCTGTCAATGACCATGATGTCACAATTGTTATCTGTGATAAAAGTTCAGTGCTCAGACCAATTTAACTTTCTTTTCTCCCACTAGCAGCCAAAGAAATGCCATAATCAATGTCCAGATACAGCAGGGTCACCTACATTTGCTCTGGATGGTTCGTATGCTAAGCTGCAGTGAACCCTGTCCCCTGGGTCTCCACTAAGCAGGATGACAGAGGCCCCAAGGCTGATCTCGCAATCACTCTGCACTTTTGTCACTGGTTCCCTATCAGCTTCAACTTTGAGTCCACTTCCATACCACTCCCAGCTCTCCACCCTCACCCTTGGCTCTGGCTTTGCCGTGGACCCTCAGACCCATGCACTTGGCCTGCCTGGAGTTTGCTTTCTCTCACGGACTTCACTGTGGACCCACCACTCTGGTCCTCCACTCAGGACAGACACAGGAGACTTACTCTAGTCACTGCTCCAGCCTGGGACAGCTTTATAGTCAGCATCCAATATGTTATGTCAAGTACAATTTGCCTTAAAGGTAAGATTTCTTTAGCAAGAAACAGATCTGGAAATTATGCAATGTTTATAAAACTGGCCTGAACATGAAGAAAGATGCAGACTAGGAGGAAAACTCTGATGTCACTGTGCACTGTCCACACAAATGTTCTGACCAACGTGGAGTGGTGCTGTGATTTATGTGCTGGAGGCAGGCAAAGGAGAAAGGCAGGGTGACCAATCCATTGGCTCTGCCCCCTGGGTCTTTCAGAGCATGAAGCTGGAATGCGATTGTGAACAGGATGGACCCTCCTGACCAGCTTCAATTAGAATCCATGTGCCACTTGACCTGTCACATCAATATAGGCATTATCAGGCTTGGAGCAACAAAGTCTAAATTACCTTGCTTCCAACTCTAGGGCCAATCATCCTCTCTGAGGACCCAAATGCAAAGATGGGGGCACAGAGGCTTCATGAATAATGACCTCTGCTCAAACAATACTCTCTGGAGTCTTAGTTTTAAATCCTAGTCATTCTGTAGATGATAAATGGAGGTAATAAAAGGTGAGGTTGTGTCATGTTTAAATGGGAGATAATCATTCTAGCAGAATTTGGTGTTGAGGAAAAGGCTCGCTGAGGCCAACAGCTGAGTATCAGGTTGAGACCCATTTTTGGATGACAACTCCAGTGAACACTTGCTCCTCTATCATTATTATTATCCCATGAAATAGATTTTGGAATCAAAGTCCATGTGACAAAAGACAAAAAATGACCTGGGTTCCCACATCCTCTCCCTTTTCAGAACAAGAGATGAACAGGTGCTCTACACAGTGAGCGGTCCCCACCTGCCACTCCTGTTTTGCCCTATCCCCTCCACCCCTTACCCAGCCATTCTGGTACCAAAATTCCCAAGCTCTCCCAGTTCCTCTGCACCCTGGAATCTCAATTGCTCAGTGTGATTCTAGAGATGAGATAACTGGTAGGTATCTCCCAGAGATAATGGAGGTTCCAAGACCACAGATTGGACCCCACTGGAGAGAACATTAACACTTCCAGTAATTTCCCGCTCAATGACTGCTTCATGGAGCTGTCACCACAAAGGAAGAAAACCCAATGTAGAAGTCCCTCTGACAGTAACACAAGACTCAAGTTTGTTCCGTGCAAGACACCACGCTAAGAATTTCACAGACTTCATCTCATCAAAGCCTCCCAGCAAATCCTTATGAGGTCTATATTACCATTACCACCTCCATTTTGCCAGCAAGGAATCTGAAGAGTAGAGAAGGTAAGTGCCTTGTCCAGAGCTAAAGAGCTGGTAAAGGCAGAGCTGGGCTCTGAACACAGGCATCTCGGCCCTAAGCACACACTCCTGCCCCACCCCACAAGGGGCTCTTCCACATCAGCACAGCCAGCAGCGGAAGCCTGGCTGATGACAAGCAAGAGAAACTGAAGACATTACCAGGAGGCAGAGAAGGGACAGCTCAACATCCCTGTGGGTGCTGCTGGGAGAGGGAGAAACCTTGCCCTCTGGTCTCCCTATTTCATGCTGAAGCACTGATGCCCAACGCAACTCAAATGGAGGTGTTCATGGAAGCCGTTCCTCACCCCACCACCGACAGGAGACTGTGGTCTATTAGACCACAGGCAACACAAGCAACAAAAACACAGCCAAAGGCTGAGCAGACCCAAACCCCGAGCCCACCTTAGGGATGCCCTCGAGGTGTGGGGCAGGGATGGGGAAGAATGGGTGGGGAGCGGGGCTGAGGAGTGAACGTGGAAATGGGAGTGTGCTGGGGGGTGGGGGGTGGTGTGGGGAGGGGGGTGTCTTATATAGCAGCCAGAGAAACTGCTAGGAGATGGGGAAGAACACATTCTTTGAACTTGACAGACTTCTCATTAGGAGGCCTGCTTGTTTTCAAATCTCTCCTATATTTTGGTTTCATCTACACATCCTATGAATTTAAGACTATGGAATTCGAACTGAGAATGGGAGCCCAAATCTCTTCTTGGATTTCAAGATGGATTGAGACACGTTTTCAAGGACAAAGGATTCTAAACTCATAAAACTCACCTTGTGGTTCTTGCCTAAGCATCAAACAGAAAACTGTTATGATTTGATATGGAAAACAGTAAAAGGGAAAGAAGAATGATCACTTGATATATCTATCACTAGTATTAGCTTTCCTTTTTTTTTTTTTCCTGTTGA
>SJYT01021552.1:161655-394351 GCA_006410635.1 Cephalophus harveyi
AGATTCCCAAGTATATGTGTACCCTACAGAGTGAGGGAATTTTGGCGGGGGGGGGATGGGGAGGTGCTATTACAGATTAAGCTAATTAAGCATGTTGATTAAATGATAAATGCAGTCATACATTGCTCAATTTAACACGCTTTTTAAAAATAACAGATTTATTAAAATATAATTCACATGCCATACAATTCATCCATTTAAAGTTCATTAGAACTTTTTTTTTAAAGGCGATAAAAAGTTGCCTCCTCTCTACCAGTTTTCCTTGTGTTGTATGTTCCACTTTGTCTTACATGAACCCCATTTTCTCTAGACTTGACCAGTTCACTTTCTTTATCTTAATTTTAGTCTGTAGAAGAGCAGGGCCCTTTCCACAGGGCAGCTCTGGAGAACCTTCTGATTCTAGGCGTAAGTAGCCATCTCCATCTGTACTTCTGGGTTCCAGCCTTCTTTGCCCCCTACTCCTCCTTCCTCTCACACTTCCTCTAGCTCAGTTCTTCCTATTTGCTTTTTATATACACCTGTCCCTTTCCGAGTCTTGTAGTAGGCTTTTTCCTGCTCGTCCAGTTTAGCTCAGATAGTGGTAGCTTTTGTTAGCTTTTCTTGTTGCCAGAAGGTAGGTAGAGTTTTGGTTAAAAGCCTTATTAGCTTATTTGTGTATTATGAATATAACTTATACAACAGAAAGGTCCTCCTGTTTGCTTCAGATAAGGAAACCCCCTTTGGGAGTCATAAATACACCTTCACTTGTTAAAGCTAATTAAATTTTGTTCTAGGAAGTCTTTCAGTAATCTTCCCAAATTTAAAACTATTTAAGGTATCATATTTACATTTTATCTCTCATTGTTCTTTAGCAGTTAACACCTGAGGGGAAGAGCTCCAGGTATTTTGAGGCTAATGCTATCTATTCCTAATGTTTCACCAAAAATGTGGTAAGAGGTCAGATGAGATTACTTCTATGCATTTTGTTGTAGTTCCTATATCTTGTCTGGATTGGTTAAAGCCCTCAAATGTGATGATTATGATATAATGTTCCATAGAAAAGGAGATCAGATTTGTGGTTACCAGAAGCAGGGGTCGGGTTGAGGGGTGAGGAATTGGGTGAAGGCAGTCAAAAAGTACAACCTTCCAGTTATAAGATAAACAGGTACTAGGAATGAAATGTATAGTGCAGTTGTTAACACTGTTGCATGTTATATATGAAAGTTAAGAGAGTAAATCTTTCAGTTCAGTCGCTAGTGTCCAGCTCTTTGCGACCCCATGAATTGCAGCATGCCAGGCCCCGGACTAGTTCAGTCAGTTCAGTCGCTCAGTCATGTCCGACTCTTTGCGACCCCATGAATTGCAGCATGCCAGGCCTCCCTGTCCATCACCAACTCCCAGAGTCCACCCAAACCCATGTCCATTGAGTCGGTGATGCCATCCAGTCATCTCAGCCTCTGTCGTCCGCTTATCCTCCTGCCCTCAATCTTTCCCAGCATCAGGGTCTTTTCCAATGAGTCAGCTCTTCACATCAAGTGGCCAAAGTATTGGAGTTTCTGCTTCAACATCAGTCCTTCCAATGACAAAAAAATTTTTTTTCTATTTCTTTAATTTTATATCTATATGAGCTGGTGGACCATTCAGTAAACTTACTGTGATTATCATTTCATGATATATGTAAGCCAAATCATTATACTGTACACCTTACAGTGTTGTGTGTCAATTATATTTCAGTAAAACTGGAAGAAAAACAATTTTTTTTAAATGATTGTTCTTAATTTGTTCACTGTTTTCATTTTCTAATTCTTTGGGCAGGCTCATATTTCTTTTAACTGACACACGCTATTTGTGTGGGTTTTTTTTTGTTGTTTGTTTTTTCTTTTAAATTTTGTTTGATCATACTGGGAGGCTTGTAGGATCTTAGTTCCCTGACCAGGAATTGAACTGGGGCTGTGGGAGTCAAAGCGCAGAGTCCTAACCCCTGGACTTCCAGGGAATTCCCTGGCAAATTACTATTTGATAGAATTAACTTAGACTTAGGGCAAAAATATTTGCATGAATCCTGTGGCCTTATAAACAATACTGTTTGTTAAGGACACATCATTGGTTTTTTGTTCTAACAGCTAGCCTCTTTTCCAGGGCACAGTGAGTCCAGTAGATATTAAGAGTAAAGCAGAGAAAACCAGGAAGGAGAAAAGGTGCTCAGCTGGGAAGTGAATGTAGGACAGCAATAAGTAGGAGGATGGTTTTGGGACATTTTAAAATACAAAAGTGCTTTAACCTAAAAAATATTTTTGTTTGTTACTGTAAAGAGTGTTACTGTGGTATCACGTAAGGCAGTGTGGTATAGCATACAGATGGTTAAAATCACCGCTAATTCCATGGACGAGAGGATCCTGGTGGGCTATGATCCACGGGGTCGAAGAGTCAGACATGAGTGAAGCGACTTAGCACAGTACAGCACACGTGATTTAATGTGTGACCTTAGTCAAGTTGCTAAACCTTTTTTTCATGATGGAAGCAGGGAATACCAGCACCCACCTGAAGGGCTGTAGTTGTAACAACTACGTTAGGCCAGGTTTAGTTTGGGTAATGAACAGAGTGCCAGGCCTCAGAAAAAATGCTGAGTTTGTTTTCTTTCCCCTTTGTACTTATAACTCATGATGTCGTAATTAGCTGACACTTGTTCTTAGAGTGCTGGTAATGAACATGTGCAAATGGGGCAGACAGGATAGTTTTGTGACTTTTTGATGTGGAATGAGAAGGCACAGAATGGTATGGACAAAGTCTGGAATTTGGTGTCACATGATGTTGGAAGCTCTTCTAGTCTCAGATTGTTTGAATTTAGGCAAGTCCTAATCATTCCTCATCAGTAAACTGGGATTATCAAATTACTGTCATTACCTAACAAGGAGGTGTATTCAGTGAAATGTTATATGTGAAGGTACTTTGCAAACTCCACAGGTTTGAGTGAACCTTACTGTCTATAAAGGACAGCTTATGCTTGATGCTTGCAGGTTTCATCTTAGAATATTTAAGGGTGTTAATTCTTTGAGAGAGGTAAGGAACAACAATTGTATGTTGAAATGCTACTTATGAGAGATCCTGACACCATCAGAGAGGTTATGCTAGTGCGCTTATTTAGGCCATGGCCTAGGTTTACCTTTTGAGTCTTTGGTTGCATCTGATTTTTTAAATTGCCTCTATTGTCTCCTCTTTTTTGGTGTTTAGTTGCAAAGTCATGTCTGACTCTTTGTGACCCCTTGGACAGTAGCCTGACAGTCTCCTCTGTCCATGAGGTTTCCCAGGCAAGAATACTGGAGTGGGTTGCCATTTCCTACTCAAGGGAATCTTTCCAACGCTGAGATTGAACCCAAGTCTCCTTCATTGGCAGGCATATTCTTTACTGCTGCACTACCGGGGAAGCTCTGCCTCCTCTTAACGTTTCTCCTTTTCCCTTGAATGGAAATATGTTTACTTCAAAGTCTTTTTATTTTCTCCTGGGGAAGAAGATGAACATCTTCCTGGGATCTGATTGGAAGACCAATCAGAATGTAGCTCTTGGGGAATTCCTGGCAGGCCACTGGTTAGGAGTGGGCATTTTTCACTGCCAGGGCCAGAGTCAGTCCCTGGTTGAGAATTGAGATCCTGGAAGCCAAAAAAAAAAAGAGAGAATGTAGCTCTGTATGTATATATCTCTGCTTTCTTGTATCTTGTAAATGGTTTGTATAAACAGACTTAGCAGTAAACAAAAATATTCAGCTTTTTGGGATAAGAGTTGCTATAATATCATTTACCCTGAATTGATGCTTAAGGCCTTGGAACTTGTAGCACCAGCAGATTAATAGCCCATAGTGTGTGTGAAGTTTTAAGTTATAGTGAGAGATTATGATCTCTTTTTTAACCCTTATGACCCAATGTAGAAAAAGCACCTTCAGAAGCTTTTCAGATACCATCAGCAACTACACTATTTCAAAGTGTTAATTAAGTAGGAGCTGTGAATGGGGAGAGGCACTTAATTACTTGGTCATAATATTTAAAATTGGGACTCACTATTTAGTCCTATTTCTGTTTTCTGTGGGTCTCTGACTTTACTTATCATTGTAAGTATCCACAGTTATACATAGAGGTTAAGAGCATGAACTCTGAATTGAGAGTGCCTAGGGATGAAAATCAACTAAACTGCTTGCTTACTGGGTTACCTTTGACAAGTCACTCATCCTTTGAGTTTCCATGTTCATACAATAAAGACAGTGATGCATCTCACAGGGTTGTGATAAGTGTTGAATGAAATGATACTTGTAAAGTTTTTCTATCAAGGATCTAGACCATACTGTTGCTCTGGTTGCTGCTACTGCTGCAGTTGTTGGTACTGTTGCTGTTTAACTTGAACCTCACAAAACAGCTTCTAAGAGAGTGACACCTCAATCTAACATTTATTGCAGATGGCACAGA
This sequence comes from Cephalophus harveyi, assembly GCA_006410635.1. Taxonomy (NCBI): domain Eukaryota; kingdom Metazoa; phylum Chordata; class Mammalia; order Artiodactyla; family Bovidae; genus Cephalophus; species Cephalophus harveyi. The sequence goes on from SJYT01021552.1 coordinate 166,090, forward strand.
ACAGTGTGAAAAATTAAGAATGATCTCAGTGAGGGGAACTATTAGAAACGCTTTATGAATAAGCTTAAACCCCAATACTGTTGTCACAGCATAATTTTAAGCATCAAATAATAGCTGTGATGATAACTATATGCTTACTTGGAACCTATTAACTGATGATCCATTTCCTGTTGCCCAATCACTAGTTGTATTTCTTTTGCGGGGGTGGGGGCTGTCTCTTATACACATCTAGATGGAAACAGTGTCAGACTTTATTTTGGGGGGCTCCAAAATCACTGCAGATGGTGATTGCAGCCATAAAATTAAGACGCTTACTCCTTGGAAGAAAAGTTATGACCAACCTAGATAACATATTAAAAAGCAGAGACATTACTTTGCCGACTAAGATCCGTCTAGTCAAGGCTATGGTTTTTCCAGTAGTCATGTATGGATGTGAGAGTTGGACTGTGAAGAAGGCTGAGCGCCAAAGAATTGATGCTTTTGAACTGTGGTGTTGGAGAAGACTCTTGAGAGTCCCTTGGACTGCAAGGAGATCCAACCAGTCCATTCTGAAGGAGATCAGCCCTGGGATTTCTTTGGAAGGACTGATGCTAAAGCTGAAACTCCAGTACTTTGGCCACCTCATGTGAAGAGTTGACTCATTGGAAAAGACTCTGATACTGGGAGGGCTTGGGGGCAGGAGGAGAAGGGGACAACAGAGGATGAGATGGCTGGATGGCATCACGGACTCGATGGACGCGAGTCTGAGTGAACTCTGGGAGTTGGTGATGGACAGGGAGGCCTGGCGTGCTGCGATTCATGGGGTCGTGAAGAGTTGGACACGACTGAGCGATTGAACTGAAGGATCAGGGATCCTATGAGAGATCTTAGATCTTCCCTGACCAGGGATTAAACCCACGGCCCCTGCAGTGGAAGCACGCAGTCTTACCACTGGACTACCGACGAAGCTCCTATATTTCATTTTATGGAATCAGTTTTCTGTAAATTAACTCCTGTAAGAAAGTATTACCTATAGGTAAAGTGTTTGGCTTTAGCCATTTAAATGAATTCTGACTTTATTAAAACTTCTCACATGTTTAATTAGAATGAATATCTTGGTCCAGGGGTTAGTTTATCAGGAGAAATATGGCCAGATTTCTGACTAAGCTTTTGTAGTTATATACATTTTGACATGGTGATTAGGAAAATCAATTTTTGGATTTTCTTCTGGACTTTTCTATTTACTGATAATTCATTGCTGTGAAAGTGTTAAATTTTATTCTTTGGTCTGTTAGTTCAACAAATAGTTTTTGAGCACATCCTGTTTATAAGACAGGAGCTATGGGAAGTACAGGGATGATGAATCAGGTGTAAATCATACTCTTAAGCTTGCATTTGCAGAACCTTTACTTCTCAGTTGTAACAGTGCATGGTCCTTTAAAAATTTTCTCTTCTGCTTTATGATACTTTAATAGATATTTGATTTTTCTCTGGTTTTTAGTGTTTAATATAGCAAAAATCCCCTTGTCTGTTAGCCTGAGTGGGAAAAAAAGATGGCTTATAGAAATGGCCTTGGAGGACACTGCTATGATAAATTTTAGAGATCATGTCACAAGGATATGGTATCACAGATATTTATAGATACATATTATTTTTCCCACTCTTTTTTCAGTCAACTAATTGCTATCTATCAAAGACTGGCAAATTTAAAATTATGCCTGGGTTTGTCACTTTTGCTTTAAAATAACCTAGTGAGTTTTAACTGATGGCCACCAGTCTCATTAGACATTATAAGTACATCAAAAAATTGTCTTTATGTTCATTACTGTTCAGAGGATCATCACTGAACTTAGTACATTTTTTGATCCCTAAGAGTTCTGAAGAGCCATGGCCCTCAGTTGTGTATCCTGGCCACACACTGAAGAGAGGTGTCAGCCAGGTACAAGTATGTGTTCATTCACTTGATTACTGATAGATTTGGATGTGAAGTAGTTGGAATCATTTAGATCAAGGACACTTTATTGACCAGTAAAACTTGAGACCCAGGAGTGCTGCTTTCTGAATTCTGAGTTAAGTGGGTTCATTTGTTTTCTCATGCATTGGGCAAGGTGAAGAGCACTTTCATTGCTTATAAACAGTGTTTAATTTTGATCTTTTTGTTTTCTTTTTCATGGTTTCAAGAAAGAAATAATTGCTTTTCTTATTGTTTTACTCTGAATTTAAATACTTAAGGGTGAAATTAAAGCCTTTTAAGGTTAAAGGAACCCATTATGTAGGTTAAGAAAGAATCGATTCTATTTTCAATTCTTGGTGACCCACATTATATTAAAAGTATTAATCTCTTATAGTTTAAGAACTGAATATTGATTTGTTAAGATTAATGCTTAGATTATTGTGGAAACATGAAATTACATTTATTTTTTACTTAATTTGTGTTCTTTAAATTTTTTGCTTTTAAGTTATGAGTAACCTATAATAGTTAGGTTACTATTTGCCACAGTGTGGGTATACAAGCTGATTTTAAGGGATCTTTGAATGAATATTTACATTTTAATAGTACATTTATTTTAGACAGGTTAGAAAAGTTAACTAACATGTATAAAATAGCTTTCATGGATTTATTGCTTAAGGTGAAGCTAAATTTTTAAAAGTTCTTTTAAAGAAAAATGATAGTGGCTGTGTTATGTAGATATGGCAAAAATCAAAAGTTGATCTTGACTGACTGGGAAATACTACTTTAGAAAACCTATTTGGTTTCTTCCTTCTTTCTCATGGAATCAGAGAGATGGAAAGATCTTCATTTCATGGAAGAGGGAGTGAAGAAGTAGAAAGGTGACTTGCCCAGAGTGCTTGGTTAGTCTCTGGCAGTGAGGACTAAGTAGGACTCTGTTCCTAGGCAAGTGCTGCTTGTCGGTTACCTTTTAATAGTTTTCTGCCCCTTCTTATCAGGCAGGCACCCTTTTCTGGGGCTCTTCAAAGGAGGTGAAGGCTGAATGTCAGCAATTTCTGAGCACATGGCCAACTCGAGTTGCCCCTCTTAGATGATAAATTGTATTGCTATATTTTGATGTAAATAACTTGTTTCAAATAGGTATGTTACGTTTATTCATTTAAAATATTTACTGAGAACACACTATGTCTGCCTCCTTAATCTCAATAATAGCTCTGAGTTAAACTTTTTTAAAACATTTATTTAGCAGATAGTGTGTGAAAAGGCACACACATTTGCCATGCCCTCTGCTAAGCAGTTTGTCTTATTTGCCACTTGCAGAATAGCCAGTGTTACTTATGATCTAGAGAGATAGGGGATTTGAAAGTTTTGTATTAATTGTCATAACAAAGTGCTAAAGAATCAAGAGAGGACACTGATAAATGACTGCTGAGGATTCTGTAGTGAGAGCACGTAGGACATTAGTGGGCTGCCCTGGTGGCTCAGATGGTAAAGAATTTGCCTGCAATGTGAGATACTAGGGTTATCTAGAAGATGCCCGGGAGAAGGGAATGGCTACCCAATACAGTATTCTTACCTAGAGAATCGCATGGTCAGAGGAGCCTGGGGGGCTACAGCCCATAGGGCCCCACAGAGTCAGAGTGACTAACACTCACTCACTCAGGGCATTAGTGGAAAAATAGATACTGGAATTCATTGTCTTTCGTTAAAAGAAAATGAAATAGAATTCTAGGAATGAAATAAGATTTTTTTTACTACCTTATATATTACCTTAATCTTTGTAGAAAATTTGATTCCAATAGCTGCTTCCCAAATTTTTGTTCTTTTCAGCTTTAATACTTGTTACTCACCACTGCCAACATAATATAAGCTCCCTAAAATTTAACTCATTATCTTATATCTTCTGCTGATCTCTCAAAAATCTACAGTGCTCCCCACCGTGTACCACATTAAGTAGGAATGGTTCATCTGGTGTTCGAGATATTACTGTTTATAAAAACAAATGTTTAACAATGACTTCTCTGGTAGTCCAGTGTAAGACTGCGCTTCGACTGCAGAGGTGTGGGCTCCGTCCCTGGACGGAGAACTAAGATCCCACTGCAGTGCCATCAAAAACGAGAAGAAAGAAAGAAAATGTTTGACGATAAATTGAGGCTTAGAGAAGTTAAATAACTTGTGAAACCTGTAGTTTGTGGTGAAGCTGGATTTCCAGCCTGGGTCTGCATGAGTTCTGAGACATGCTGCTAACTGCTCTGAAATTTTAAGACTGTTACATACATTTTAAAAGGATTTGACCTTTCTCCTGTATTCTTATCTCCCTATGCTATCACTCTGGTGTGCTGAATGGTTTTTTCTCCTTTATGTGAAATCGGGAAGGGGTTGGGGTTGAGGGGATGGACCATGGGCTTGGAGCCAACAACAGGCACAGTCTGGCCACAGCTTCAGTTCTCTCCTCTCAGGATCTCTCTCAGGACTAAAACTTGATTGACCTGGATTATGGTTTTGGCAGTCTTCTAAAGTCTTCTTCCCTAACACTGCGTGTTTCATGCTTGCTTCAATAAACCATGTGACTAACTTCATACTGGGTTAAACTCACCTGCTATAGTCTGAATAGGAGTGGGTATACATATTCTGGTTACCAAATTAGTTCCTATTCCCCATTTACCTCACTAGAAGCACAAACAATATATATGTATTCACGAGCCTGTGATTTGAGTTTGATTTCTGCTGAAAGTATGCTGCTTGAGTATGTTTGGCTGAATTCCAGCCAACAGAAATAAGTGTATTTCCTTATAATTATACATGGGGAGAAAATATCTAGGCCTGGGGTAGAGATAAATAATGTGCTTCAGAATAAATTGCTTTTTGGAAGGCGGTTTAAACAGTGCAGCATGGGAGGTCTGCCCATAAGCCATTTGGAAGCACTTCTGACGCTAACAAGGAGCATAGGGTTCTTGCAACTTCACTCTGTTTCTGTCAAAAAGAAGGCGTTTTGGTTCCTTCCGGAGTTACTCACTGACTGAGTGAAAAAGGAGGGTTACTCTTCAGGTTCTGCTCTTGGATTCCACTTGCGCTTACGTCAGTTTTTATAGGTCAGGGATTAGGGGAAGAATTGACAACAGCAACTTGTCACTTCAGATACCTGCTCTTCCCATGCCTTCAGGTTCACACTTCTTTGTCACCTTGCTCACTCCTTGCACTTTGCAGTGTTAGATACCCGACATTCTGTCATGTACCTCTTGGGATACAGAGTTGATATGCATTGGAGATCAGGTCTGTGTGCTTTGAGTACTGTTTTCCTGTTAGGACCAATCGTAAAGGAGTTTATTCCAGAGGGCTGGGACACGTAGGAATCAGTGAGAAAATGACGCCAGAGGTAACTGACAAGTTTATATTGTACCCAAGGAGCAGAGATCGTATTAGCCGAAAGGCTGATTTCCATCTTCCCTGTTGCCTCTGCTGGGGCTCCTGTGGTTGATAAGGTGAGGTAAGATTTCGTCATAAGGTCGATCAGCTCACTCTGTAGATCCCCTGCCTTTGCTTTGTGTTGTTTAGTTGCTAAGTCATGCCTGACTGTTTTGCAACTTCATGGACTGTAGCCCTCCAGGCTCCTCTGTTCATGGGATTTTCCAGGCAAGAATGCAGGAGTGGGTTGCCATTTCCTCCTCCAGGGGATCTTCCCGACCCAGGGACTGAACTCGCGTCTCCTGCATTGCAGCTGAATTCTTTACCGCTGAGCCACCGGGGAAGCACCCCTGCCTTTGCTGGGGCCCCTAACACCTAAGATGACCATATATCTGATTTACTTGGGACCTAGTTTCCTCATAGCCCTAATACAATTATTGGTGCTCTTTCATTCCTAAAAAGGTCCTGGTTTGGATGATAAATCATAGGGCCACCTACTCATGATCATAAGAGCTGTCTGGCACTCCGGTAGAACCAAAGCCTTAGTCTCTTCACTCCTCCTATTCACTGTTGAGTGCCTCTGCTGGAAAAGCCTCCAAGCCTCCATTCTCCCCATGTCAGGTCTTTCAGCTGCCACTTTGAAGGTATAAGTTTGAGAGGCAAAGAGGTTGGTTAGTCATTTTTCTCCTTGTCCTAGAAACCACCCCTCTCCCTGCCAAAAAACAGGTTAAAACCATTAAGAAAATGCTAGATCTAGAGGCTAAGTTACCTCCTCCTTTCCATGTACTTCCTCTTATAGTTCTTGTCCTGCTATTCACTTGTACATTCTTTTTTCTTTCTTTTCTTTTTTTTTTTCTTTAATATTTGGCTGTGCTGGGTCTTCATTGCAGTGGTTGCAGGCTTCCCTGATTGTGGCTTGCAGGCTCCAGAGCGCACGGGCTTAGGATTTGCAGTGTGAGGGGTTTTCTCTAGTTGTGGTGCTCAAGCTTAGTTGCCCTTCAGCCTGTGGGATCTTAGTTCCCCCACCAGAGATCGAAGCTGTGCCCCTTGCATTGGACGGTGGATTCTTAATCTCTCGACAACCGGAAAGTCCCCTTCCTTTCTTTTTTAAAAAACTCTCCCTGTGGGTTGGTTTTTTTTGCAGAGTTGATTTTGAGGAAAGGCATTTTGATGAATGATTCTCCACTGAGTTGGAATTTTTTTCCTGAGGTGTTTTTAACCCAAAGTGATGTGATATAGATAATAAAACCATGCTAAAGGCTTAGTTTTGTAGATTATCTGTCTAGCACCAGGTACATTTGGAATAAAAGTTGACTCTTTCAAGTGTATAGGTTGGCCCTGAGAAGAGTTTTCAGATATTGTAGTTTTTCAGGTATGTGGGGAGTTGGCTATAGAGTGTCTTTGATGCCATGTAATGGAGATCCAACCAGTCCATCCTGAAGGAGATCAACCCTGGGATTTCTTTGGAAGGAATGATGCTAAAGCTGAAACTCCAGTACTTTGGCCACCTCATGCGAAGAGTTGACTCATTGGGAAAGACTCTGATGCTGGGAGGGATTGGGGGCAGGAGGAGAAGGGGACGACCGAGGATGAGATGGCTGGATGGCATCACGGACTCAATGGACGTGAGTCTGAGTGAACTCCGGGAGATAGTGATGGACAGGGAGGCCTGGTGTGCTGCGATTCATGGGGTCGCAAAGAGTCGGACACGACTGAGCGACTGAACTGAACTGAGCTGAACTGAATGTCATCATTTAAGAAGTTTAAGAGACCTGAGTTAAAGGCCTGATTTCACCTGTCTTGTGATCTTAGGCTGCTGATGTTCTGCCCCTGTGGAATCATGCAGTTTTATTGCTGAAAAGAACTAATGATCATCTAACTGAAACCCTTTAATTTCACATGTAAGAACATAAAGGAGTAAAGAGGTAAAATGATTAGCGCAGTAGCTCACAGCTAGTAAGAAGTACAAGCAAGATTAAAATCTGGGTCTTCTGACATAGTCCCTCAGTAGGGAAAATAGGTTCTGCATTTATAAAGGACTTCCTCAAAGTGGCCTACTCCACCGGTACATTCTGTCTGCAGTTTTATTGTCTCTGAAAGGGATTGTTTTTATTAAGTTGGTGATGCCTCATTATTTTGCAGATGAGTAGTAGAGATTTTCCAGGGTGGAGGCAGACTGTCAATCTGGTTGACTCTCGTTTTAATTCTTAGCCTGCCTATACTTCCTTATTTTAAAAAGTCTTCCAAGAACATTACTCAGGAGGAGGAATTTTTTGCAAATCCAGATACCTGTCAAAATCTTGTTATACAACTTTCCTCATTCTAAATTTCCATTTAACTCTTGTATCTAAATTCTGGTTGTATATTTGGCATTACTCCTTAAAGCTAAGTAACTAATTGGAATCTCTGAGGATTTTTTTTTTTTTTTGTAGATTTCTTAACTATGTTTGATGGCCTAGTAGTAATATTTTATGGCTTCCTGCCATAGGTGGCTGCAGCATGTTTTTGCCTTAGACATACTGGCAAGAAACAACTGAAATTGGCATGTTTGGCAACCACCGTCAACTTGATTTAGTCTCAGAGTCGACCTCTCTGTTTACCTTCCTGGAGGGATTAAGCCTTGGTGCCTACATTGGTTTAATTGTTAGAAATTGCCTATGAATGGTAAAAAAAAAAAAAAAAAACTTTATTATGTTCCTTGCTTATGCAAGGAATTCTGCAAAAGTCAAGCAGGCAGTTTTCTTACTTAAACAAAGAAAAAAGTAAAAATAAGAAACTTCACAGAATGAATGAAGAATATCTATGCTTTAATCGGGAAAGCATACTGTCCAGGTTAGTTCTCTCTATGGCAGAAATGAGACAGGACATGAGGACAGTCTGTGGTCTGGGAATACCACAAAATGAATGTATTGTTCACTCTCATAAATTCCCTGTAAATTCTTACTGTTGTTGAGGCCCAGAGAATCTGTTTTTAGTGTTGCCTTAGCTCTATTTGGGGCTTCCCAGGTGGCTGTAGCGGTAAAGAATCCTCCTACCAATGCAGGAGACACAAGATACCCAGGTTCCATCCTTGGGTAGGGAAGAGCCCCTGGAGTAGGAAATGGCAACCCACTCCAGTATTTTTGCTTGGAAAATTCCAGTGGCGGGCTGCAGTTCATGGGGTCACAGAGAATAAGACACAGCTGAGCAACTGAGCACTCGGCAGCTCTATTTGAGGAGCATTTGTCCTTTGACATTTCACTGCTGCCATACTTTACTATTGAGAATTTCCTGTTGAGTCATACAATTTATCAGATTATGGCACTTATAAGACAGACTTCCCACTTATTCATGTTTTTTAAATGTCATGTGTTAATTATGGGAAATTTGGAAAATAGATACTTAAAGAAAGATCACACCAACTCAGGATGACCATTTTGGACATATGGGACATACTTTATTTAGTCTTTATATGTGTATATTTAAAAAAATGAAATTAGGCCACCTCTGCTGTCTTATGTTTTTTCTTAATTTTTTTTTCAGATATCCCCTTGCTATTTAGCATTTTTTCTAATTTGACTCCTTAAAACAGTATTTGAAAGGAAACTTTATATATTATTATAATGTCCATGAAATCATGGGTTTAATATGCTAGGTTTTTTCCCCCTAACACACGTTAAAATACATAATTATTAAAGTCATTTCTCTACTGTCTGAAATCATGCAGTGGCCTCTGCTTACTACACTTTAAGGAGAAACAGGGACTTTGGACTCAGACATCGTGGATTTGAATCCCACTTTGCCTTTAACTGGTGGTGTGTTTTTTTGGGCAGGTGAGTTTACCTCTTTGTGCCTTAGTTTCTTCATTGGCAGAATGGGGATATTGGAGAAGATGATCTGTTGGGTGTCTTCGGATTCTATTCTATGATTCTGATATGGATTTTTTTCCCTCTATTTCTGTTTAGGAAGTAGAGACATTTTCTAGGGATTGGTGTGCTGTCTTAGGATTTAAAGACCCTAATTCTATTAAACTCCACTGCTATTAGTCATCTGATTTTAGAGAAACCATTTTATTTCCCAGTGTTCTAGTTGTCTCTTTAGGGTGTTGCTGCCACTTTAATTTCTGCTTCTCCTTTAGTGTAAAGTGTTTCAAACTAGGAGTCGAGGCTTCCTTCATTGAGGCAAACCATTGCGTTACTCTTCACATCCTTAAAATGGGGAATATTTCTGCCTTACTTACTTAATCGGATATGTGGAAAAATGAGATAATCGGTAGATGAGTGGAATCATTTTCAGGATAAAGATACTAGATAAGAGCAGAGTAATAGCAGAGGTATTACTCCTGTGGCTACTTCTTTGTAGTGAATAGCAAAATTCATGTGATACCACCTTCTCTCTCCACCCCTGCCTGCACTTGCCATTTGATTTTTTTTCTCCCTAATTTCAGTTCAGTTCAGTTTAGTTCAGTCGCTCAGTCATGTCTGACTCTTTGCGACCCCATAGACTGCAGCACTCCAGGCCTCCCTGTAAATTAAGTAAACCCTGAGTAAACTCCCAGAGTTTACTCAAACTCATGTCCATTGAGTTGGTGATGCCATCCAACCATCTCATCCTCTGTTATCCCCTCCTCCTCCCACCTTCAGTCTTTCCCAGCATCAGGGTCTTTTCCAATGATCCAGTGAGTCAGTTCTTAACATCTGGTGGCCTAAGTATTGGAGTTTCAGCTTCAGCATCAGTCCTTCCAATGAATATTCAGGACTGATTTCCTTTAGGATGGACTAGTTGGATCTCCTTGCAGTCCAAGGGACTCTCAAGAGTCTTCTCCAACACCACAGTTCAAAAACATCAGTTCTTCGGCACTCAGCTTTCTTTATAGTCCAACTTTCACATCCATACATGACTACTGGAAACACCATAGCTTTGACTAGACAGACTTTGTTGGCAAAGAATTGTCTCTGCTTTTGAATATGCTTGGTTGTAACTTTCCTTCCAAAGAGTAAACGTCTTTTAATTTCATGGCTGCAGTCACCATCTGCAGTGATTTTGGAACCCAAGAAAATAAAGTCTGCCACTGTATCCACTGTTTCCCCATCTATTTGCCGTGAAGTGATGGGATCAGATGCCATGATCTTAGTTTTCTTAATGTTGAGCTTTAAGCCAACTTTTTCACTCTCATCTTTCACTTTCATCAAGAGACTCTTTAGTTCATCTTCACTTTCTGCCATAAGGGTGGTGTCATCTGCATGTCTGAGGTTATTGATATTTCTCCCAGCAATCTTGATTCCAGCCTGTGCTTCTTCCAGCTCAGCATTTCTCATGATGTACTCTGCATAGAAGTTAAATAAGCAGGGTGACAATATACAGCCTTGACGTACTCCTTTCTCGATTTGGAACCAGTCTGTTGTTCCATGTTCAGTTCTAACTGTTGCTTCTAACTCTTGACCTGCATACAGATTTCTCAGGAGGCAGGTCAGGTGGTCTGATATTCCCATTTCTGTAGGAATTTTCCACAGTTTGTTGTGATCCACAGTCAAAGGCTTTCGCATAGTCAGTAAAGCAGAAATAGATGTTTTTCTGGAACACTCTTGCTTTTTCGATAATCCAGCAGATGTTGGCAATTTGATCTCTGGTTCCTCTGCCTTTTCTACATCCAGCATGAACATCTGGAAGTTCACGGTTCACATACCGTAAACTGGCTTGAAGAATTTTGAGCATTACTTTAGTAGTGTGTGAGATGAGTGCAATTGTGCTGTAGTTTGAGCATTCTTTGGCATTGCCTTTCTTTGGGATTGGAATGAAAACTGACCTTTTCCAGTCCTGTGGCCACTGCTGAGTTTTCCAAATTTGCTGGCGTATCAGCACTTTCACAGCATCATCTTTTAGGATTTGAAATAGCTCAACTGAAATTCCATCATCTCCACTAGATTTGTTTGTAGTGATGCTTCCTAAGGCCTGCTTGACTTCGAATTCCAGAATGTCTGGCTCTAGATGAGTGATCATACCGTCATGATCATCTGGGTCGTGAAGATCTTTTTTGTATAGTTCTGTGTATTCTTGCCACCTCTTCTTAATATCTTCTGCTTCTGTTAGGTCCATACCATTTCTGTCCTTTATTGTGCCCATCTTCACATGAAATGTTCCCTGTGTATCTCTAATCTTCTTGAGGAGATCTCTAGTCTTTCCCATTCTATTGTTTTCCTCTATTTGCACTGATCACTGAGGAAGACTTTCTTCTCTTTGCTATTCTTTGTAACTCTGCATTCAAATGAGTATATCTTTCCTTTTCTTCTTTGCTTTTTGCTTGTCTTCTTTTCACAGCTATTTGTAAGGCCTTCTCAGACAACCAGTTTGCCTTTTTACATTTTTTTTTCTTGGGGATGGTCTTGATCCCTGTCTCTCGTACAGTGTCACAAACCTCCGTCCATAGTTCTTCAGGCACTCTGTCTATCAGATATAATCCCTTGAATCTATTTGTCACTTCTACTGTATAATCTTAAGAGATTTGATTTAGGTCATACCTGAATGGTATAGTGGTTTTCCCTACTTTCTTCAATTTAAGTCTGAATTTGGCAATAAGGAGTTCATGATCTGAGCCACAGTCAGCTCCCTCTCTTGTTTTTGCTGATTGTGTAGAGCTTCTCCATCTTTGGCTGCAAAGAATATAATCAGTCTGATTTCGGTACTGACTATCTGGTGATATTCATGTGTAGAGTCTTCTCTTGCATTGTTGGAAGAATTCCCTGATTTAGGAACTGCCATTCGACCCCAGTTTTGTGACCTTGGACAAATCACCCAGTTTTAACCTCTCCGTGGGCTAGCTGCATGCAGCCTGCACTGACGCCTACACTCAGCGTGCGAAAATCAAGGTGCTGTCTTCTCTTAAAACATTGGGAGATATGGTCGATTTAAGCCTGTACTCCTCTGGCCTAGTAGTGGCTTTCTTTTAAACAAAGTTGTGTAATCTCTCCTCTGCTGTTTAATCTGGCAAGTTTCACTCATTTGCTTTGCTGACTAGCCTCTGTGTACTTGAGAGGCTGGATTGTATAGTGGTAAGGAGCTCCATCTTTGGAGACAGATTACCTGGATTCAGATCCCAGTTCACATTTTTGGTTGCTGTGTACCTTCAGGTTACTTAGTTTTTCTGTAGTTTCATCTGGATAATACCTGATTCATAGGATTATTAAGAGGATTAGAAGATCCACTACATGAAAACCCTTAGGATAGTCCCTCACCCAGAGTAAGTTTAACTGATGTTAGCTATTGTTTTAGTTCAAATAGCATAATAATTAGCTAACATTTCTCTTCCTGTGTTATTTATCAGGCAGTGAGTCAAGCCCTTTACACAGATCTATCGTTAATCCCTTAGTCATGTCCAACTCTTTGCGATCCCATGGACGATAGCCCGCCAGGCTCCTCTGTCCATGGGATTTGCCAGGCAAGAATACTGGAATGGGTTGCCATTCCCTTCTCCAGAGGATCTTCCCGACCCAGGGATCAGGCACATTGCAGGCAGATTCTTCATAATCAACCACCAGGGAAGTCCAGTAACACTATAGACAATAGGTAGTTATTTTCTCAGTTTTGCAGATGAGAGGATATAATTTAGAGAGGTTACATAACCTGTCAAAAGGTACATAGGTAGTAAGTGGTACAGTCAATCGCTCCCCTTTTTGAACTGACCAGATGACTCACAGAGACAGAACTGTAGAAACTGTAGAGCTTTTTTCACGTTCTAAACTGATTTATCCTTGCCTCATCACCTCTCCTTTGCTTTTTGGGGTCAGAAATTTGGGCACAGCTGTTCTGCTCCCTCTACTGGCTAAAAAGCAGCCCAACAGTTTCAGATAATGCCTCAGTTTGTATCTTTTGTGTTTTTTGCCAACACATGGTTGAAAAGTGTTATCTTTGTACAGGGCTCTTAATACCTTGCCTAAGGAAGTGGGGAACGGTGGGGGAGAATGTGCACCACAGTGTCTTCTGACACTGACCTTGAGGGCAAGCAGAGGAAGCAGGCCCTGTCAGAGTGATAGTTTCTGTCTCAGTGATTCCAATCTCCTGTGGACTTGGGCTGCCATTATCATTTTAGGTACTAAGAACACATCATTTTAAATGATCCCAAGGCACTCTACAAATAACCATTCATGTTAGATCACCAAGTATTTATTTATTTTGTAAAATTAAATCCAAAATGAAGATTAAAGATAATCTGGGTGATAAGGGAAGAGTCTTTGGTTGAGAATAGTAATGATTTTGAGTGCATAGGTGTAGATATTCTGTTTTCTTTTTTATTGAACTTTGTTCTTTTATTAATGCTACTGCAGTTCAAGAGCAATGGCACCCCACTCCAGTACTCTTGCCTGGAAAATCCCGTGGACGGAGGAGCCTGGTAGGCTGCAGTCCATGGGGTCGCGAAGAGTCAGACATGACTGAGCGACTTCACTTTCACTTTTCACTTTCATGCATTGGAGAAGGCAATGGCAACCCACTCCGGTGTTCTTGCCTGGAGAATCCCAGGGACGGGGGAGCCGGTGGGCTGCTGTCTCTGGGGTCGCACAGAGTCGGACACGACTGAAGCGACTTAGCAGCAGCAGCAGTTCAAGAGAGGTCGTGCTGCTGGCAGAGAGAGGTTGTGCTGCCTGTTGATATCTTAATGAAACACAGAGGGTTCCTTCAATTTCTTTTCTGTGGATATCCCAGCACATCCTGGAGAGTTTTATTTTCTTTTTCTATCATGAACATTAATATATATATAAATATATAGGGACGTCCCTTGTGGTCCAGTGATTAAGTCTTCACTTTTCAATACAGGGGATGAAGTTTGATCCCTGATTAGGGAGCTAAGATCCCACATGCCCCTTGACCAAAAAACCAAAGCATAAAAAAGGATACAGTATTGTAACAAATTCAGTAAAGGCTTTAAAAATGGTCCACATTAAAAAAAAAATCTTTAAAATATGTATTTTTTAAATTTTTGGTAATGTGCAAGCATATACAAAAATGTAGTATACCCATCTATAACAATTAACATTTTATCACCTATTCACCTCCATTTTTTTTCTGGAATATTTTAAAGGAACTTCCAGACATTCACCACTTAACCCCATTAGAGAATTCATCCTTAACTGATAAGAAGTTTTTTTTCTTTTTTAACATGACCACAATACCATTACTATACCTAAAAGATATAACAATGTCATGCAATATTTAAATAAGAAGAGATATATCGAATTTGACAGTGTGTTGGTCGTTTGTTAAATTTGCTTCTAATCTTAGTTTTTTAAAAAAGAAACAAAATTCTACACATACATCTGAGGTCCCCTTTTACTGTTTGTGTTTATTCTTAAATAATGTGGTGATTTGCATATTTAAATACTTAATGTTTTCCTTTACATATCCTTCTGAAACCTGTTTTTATTACTTAAAATTAGGTTTTCAAAGTTTATTCATTTTGGTACATGTATCTAGCTCATTTAAAATGCTGGGTACTGGTTCCACTGAGCTTAGATTTTATTTGTATTTTCATCCCAATTGTTTTTATTGTTCATATATTGATGGATATTTATGTTATCTACTTTTTTTTCTTTGCTATTATGAACAGTGAGGCAGTGGACATTCTTGCACGTTACTTTGTGCCATTTTGAAAGAAGAGATCTATAATTTACATTTGTCTAATTACTGTAGAGGTTGAGATCCTCTGTAATATCTGTTTGCCATTTGGTTTTCCTCTTCTGTGAGTTGTCATGTTTGCCTCTTTTCCTAGTGGTTTTCAAAATTGATTTCTAGAAATTCTTGTGTTTTCTTCGAAATAAGCCATGATCAGTTTTGTGTGTTGCTACTAGAATCTTTATCATTTTAGGCAGTCCCCTATTTGGTCCCTGTCTCTGCTCCCTCTGTTTAACTCCAGTTAAGTTGTTTTCTGTTTTTATTCCTGTGGTCCTTTGTTTTATTCTTACCTACTGTGTTTTGAGTTGTGCTACCAAGGCAGAGAATCCCTTCAGTTGTTCATCAACTGAATTTGGTTTGTTTTCATTTTGTAATACAAACAATCCACAGTAAGAGAATGGGAACAATGGAGTCTTTTAACCATTTCCTTTTGAATCTTGAAAGTGAAAGTCGCTCAGTTGTGTCCGACTCTTTGTGACCCCATGAACTATACAGTCCCTGGAATTCTCCAGGCCAGAATACTGGAGTGGGTAGCTGTTCCCTTCTCCAGGGGATCTTCCCAACCCAGAGATCGAACCCAGGTCTCCCGCATTGCAGGTGAACCACCAGCTGAACCACCAGGGAAACCCTTTGAATCTTGACTTAACCAACCACTTTATTTGCTGTTGTTGCCTTGGCAAGTTACTTAACTCTCTTGTAGTTGACCTTATAGTCTATAAAACCCTTGAGAGTAGAACTATTATCCTAGGTATGTATTTGATGAAAGTCAAGCTCAGAGAGATTAGATTAGAAACATGAGTAAGTGGAAGAAACATGTGGGCCTCTTTACCTTTTAATTTGCACTTTTGATAGAGAGGTTCAGTTCAGTTCAGTTCACAGAAAAATATTTCTCTAAGATACAGAGTAGCAAAAACAGTGCCAAGTCCCTGACCTACGGCCTCAAGTGGTGGGGGAAAACAGAAAGAGTAGAGACTATGTAGAACTCAACTGCCTGTGGCTTGTCCAAATCTATGAATAGGGAGGAAAACCCCTTTATGCCGTTTTTCATTAAAATAAAGCAAACAAACCCCCAAACTTTATTTTCATGACTTTAACTTTATAAGAGATATGGAATTTAAATAAGCATCCCAGGCCAGCCTAGTTGAATTAGGCAAATCATAAACAAAGAACATTGTGGGTCATAGTTAAGGGATCATTCTGGTAGACAAATGAAATACTTTGGAGGAGGACACAACTTGATTTTGACCAACAGTGGAAGGAAGAAGAATCCCAAGAAACAAAGGAACTCAAGGAATGAAGGCAGCTTTTTTCTAGAGGAGGGAGAATTAAGTTTGATTTGGCTACTCTGTTTTCTACTTTTTTTTAACTAAAAGAGGAAATATGTTTATGGCAAAACATCAAGTAGTAAAGGAAGGTATAAAGTAATAATTAAAACATAATGATTTTTCCAACAGTATATACCCAAAGAACAGAAAGTAGGGGCTTGAACAAATATTATACATCCATATGCTCTTAGCAGTGCTATGCACAATAACCAAAAGGTGGAAACAACCTAAATATCTATAGATGGATGAATGAACTTAAAAAAAATATGGTATGTGTGTAATGAAATATTACTCAGCCTTACAGAGAATGAAATTCTGATACGTGCTACCAAATGGATGAACCTTGAAGATGTTACACTAAGTGAATAAGCGAGACACAAAGGGACAAATATTATATGATTCTATTTATATGGGAGTACCTAGAGTAATCAAATTCATAGAGGCAGAACGTAAAATAACGGTTACTGAGCACTGGGGAGAGATATTGTTTATTGGGTACAGAATAGAAGACTCTTGAGAGTCCCTTGGACTGCAAGGAGATCCAACCAGTCCATTCTGAAGGAGATCAGCCCTGGGATTTCTTTGGAAGGAATGATGCTAAAGCTGAAACTCCAGTACTTTGGCCACCTCATGCGAAGAGTTGACTCATTGGAAAAGACTCTGATGCTGGGAGGGCTTGGGGGCAGGAGGAGAAGGGGACGACCGAGGATGAGATGGCTGGATGGCATCACGGACTCGATGGATGTGAGTCTGAGTGAACTCCGAGAGATGGTGATGAACAGGGAGGCCTGGCGTGCTGCAATTCATGCGGTCGCAAAGAGTCGGACACGACTGAGCGACTGAACTGAACTGAACTGAACAGTACTCAAACTAAAAGTTTGAGATGATGTAAAAGTTCTGGAGATGGATAATGGTGATGTTTGCACAACACTGCAAATATACTTAGTGCCACTGAACTGTACACTCATAAATGATTAAAATGCTGCATTTTCTGTTATATATATTTTATCACAATGAAAAGTCTCCCAGCAGCCCTAGCCTAGAAGTGGTGTCCACTGAAAACAACTTCTTTTACAGCTATCTAGATATGCAAATACAAGCATAGACATGCAAGCATAAGCATGTTAATTCAGTGTCTACTCTTTGGGGCATTCACTTAGGTGCTAGAAAGTCTGCAGTGAACAAAACTGACAAGGTTCCTGCTGTCATGGAGCTTTTTAAAAATTTGTTTTACACAAAAGGACGTTGGTATGCATACTATTTTACACTTCATGTTTTTCCCCTGACAAAGACCTTTGGTCATCTTTCTCTGTTAGTTCTTATAGACTTATTGATTTAGTGGTTGCATCTAGTGGTACGCTTTTGTATGATTGTGATACAATTTGTAGCTATTATATTGAATGGAGAAGGGGAAGCGGAAGTATAGAACTTAATATTTTTCTGCCCTGTTGTAATAAGTTACATTTTTATTAGGAACATAATATAGGCTTATTATAAAGAGTCAAGCCATGCCAAATCTATAAAGTCAGAGTAAAAACTTTCTAACGGGTGTTCTACCTCTCTTTTAATCCTACTCCCTGAAAGTAGTAAACCCTTTTAACAGTCCATTGTTCATCCTTCCAGACATGTATAATGCATTTGCAAAAATAAAGAATATGTAGAACATGCATCTTCTCATTCTCTAGGAGCTGGCGCATGCAGTAGAATATTGCTCATTCTACTCAGACTATAGAGATTGTGCAGAGGAAAGAGCTGGACTGAGCTCCATGAGAGCCAAGTTCTGTCTTGATCCTGCTGCTGTGACAGGCAGTTCCTCAGTTATCCTTTGTCTGGTGTCCCATAGTCAGTGAGATCTCATCAAGGAGAGTGCTTTGGAAACTATTATGCTTTAAATTCTGGGATAATTTCTTTAGAGTTCTTTGATTGCAAGCAGTAGAAAGCAACTCAGGTTCTGTTAGACCAGAAAAAAAAAGTGGGGGAACATTAGAGGAAGAATTTTAGGTTGCAAATGAAGAAATGTGTAAATGACTGGGTCTCTGGAAATTCAGGAATTTCTGTGTGTCTGTTCAAGATGTAATTCCTGGGGAACAGTGAGTGACTTAGAGGCCACATGTCCACTGATGATTAAGGGGATAGAGTTCTGGGTTTATGTGGCTCATCAGAGTCTCATGGAGGTGGGGAGATGAAGTTTTGATAAGTATGGGATTCAGACTGGAAAAATGAAATATCAGCCTTGAAATGCCAGCTGTTTTAACCCTAAATTCTTGCTCCCCTCTCAAGGAGGAGATGATCGCCGGGTTCTACTATGGCACATGGAACAAGCTATCCACTCCAGAGTTAAGCCCATACAGCTGAAAGGAGAGCATCATTCCAACATTTTTTGCCTGGCTTTCAACAGTGGGAACACCAAAGTATTCTCTGGAGGTGAGCAGAAGGAGATTTCCCCTTGGGAAATTGACTGTGGCTGGGATTTCAGATAAAGGAGTGCTAAAATTACTCCAAATTTTCTTTCCTTTAGTCCATTGAATTGTGGAAATATTGGTTTCCCGTAGCTTGTCTTCTCTGTATGGTAGCAGTTTAGATACACATATCAGACTAATGCTTGT
Source organism: Cephalophus harveyi (assembly GCA_006410635.1). NCBI lineage: Eukaryota > Metazoa > Chordata > Mammalia > Artiodactyla > Bovidae > Cephalophus > Cephalophus harveyi. The sequence goes on from SJYT01021552.1 coordinate 184,998, forward strand.
CTATTCTTTCTCTCCTTTGCTCTTGTTTCTTTCTATCTTTTTTGGTAGAAAACTTCGCATTGCAGTCTGGTACACAGATACATATTAGAAAGAGTACTTAACTGTACTATGTGTGACTCACTCTGATTTTTTTTTTCCTATTCTGTTTTTAAAGATTTTAAAGGTTGTGATTCCAATTGGTATTATGATCCATTAGTGGCTCCTGTTTGAAAACATGCTATGTTGGGGTGTAACTGGAATGGCTTGCTGTCAAGCCAGCCTCTTGATGGCATCCATCAATCACACTCCTGTCTGACCACTACATTTCTAGGCCTGACCTCTCTTCTGCTTCCATGGTAGCTCACACAGTAAAGAATCTTCCTGCAGTGTAGGAGACCTGGGTTCAGACCCTGGGTTGGGAAGATCCCCTGGAGAAGGGACTGGCAACCCACTCCAGTATTCTTTCCTGGAGAATTCCATGGACAGAGGAACCTGGTGGGCTATAGTCCATGGGATCACAGGGAGTCAGAAATAATTAAGCGACTAACACTTTCTCTTCTGCACTGCAGATTTCCCCACTGGATATCTACCTTGTGTTCCAAAAGTAGTTTAAATGCAGCAGATCTAAAACTAAGATTTTAGTTCTTCTCACCTGCACAAATATTTCCTCTTGTTTCATGGATTCCCTTTCTGTTATTATGACCATTCAAGTAATTATCTAAATAGTTAGGTTTAACTTTTAAGGACCTGCTGACATTGAAGCATTTTCAACCTACAGCAATGACAATTTTATATGGTTCAGTCTAATAGAAATCTCAAAATCAGCACCAAACGTGCCTTTCTGTCATTTTTACATCTGTAAGTCACCAGTTATTAATATTTTGAAAGCCTCAAATTCATCCTTTAGTTTCTGTTCTTTTGCTGTACCTACTGCTCTGATTCAGGGCCTCAGTTTTGGCCTAGACTACTTTAGTGTCCTTCTGTGATTTCTGCTACCAGTATCTCCTTACTCATTGCTTATACAAGTTTTCTTTGAAAGGTTGAATCAGTCCTGTGAACCTCTGACCTTCCCCAGGCTCCCTGCCTGGCCTCCTTTTCCTCCCCTGCATCTTGGGCTCTAGATTCCTAAGTCTCTTAAGTGCCGTTACTGTTTTTCCACAGGCCGTGATTACTGTCCAACCCCACCAGTTACCCTAAGCCTTCCATGGTTAGAATTCTGAGTTTCTGTTCAAGTGTCTCCTTTCCCATAAAAACATATTCGCCATGTACTTTCACCCTGCTCATAAAGGACAATTGCCCCTTTATCTGTGTCCCTCTGGTAGAGCATATCACTACAAGATAACCCGTCTTGTCACTGTTAATTGTTCGTGCAGATAGACTGAATTCCTCACTTACTTCTCTCAGATCTTCAGCACTTCACACTGTGCCTGTTACCTGTAAGGCATTGACACGGGTTTGCTTTACTTCATATGAACCCACAATAGAGTTACAGGGAGGACTTTAAGATGACCTAGTCACATCTCTACTGCTTATACTTTTAGCAGAGTGGGAAATTTTTTTACTGTCTTCATTTTGGAGTTTTTATTTGTTAGCTGTATAAACCACGTGAAGGCAGGACTATACATATCATGAATGTATAGTATTTTTAGATGCCTTGATGGAATAAAGAGAACGCAAGAGAAAAAAGTTGTGGATAAAAACTTTCCCGTCATTTAGTATCATCATCATTAAATTTTAAGGCTATAAAAGATGATGAGGATGTGAATAGTAGCAAACATTTGTTGGGGGGCCTAGTTCTAGTCTGAATGCTTTTACACTTTTATCTTCACAATTACTATGAAGTAGACACAATTATTCCTGTTTTGCTGAGACATAGAAAAGTAACAGATATTATTCCAGGTCTCATGGAAGATGAATGTTTTGTTTAAAAAAAGAGCAAACGAGAAAACACTAGCTTGGAGTAGTTGATTGATTTGCCAGTGATCACTTACTCTTTTCCTGAAGAGCCATTGTTTTGTTTTTGTTTTTTTTAATAATTGGATAATGCATTTTGGAGATTGTTATTTTGTTATTTCTAGTTGCTATTATGCTTTTTAAAATTCTCTGTAAGTATATTCTATCCTTCTTAATGATTTTTATAAACCTTTTTTCTAATTAGCACTCTTAATTTTTATTAACACTGACTGTGTCCATTTGTTTTCCCTGAAATCTTTAACATACTGAAGTATAATATGAATGGGACCACATTACAGGAATTGTCAAATGTCTGCTTTTTCCCTTACAGGAAATGATGAGCAAGTTATCCTCCATGATGTTGAAAGGTAAATAGATTGTTGATGTGTGAAAGTGATTAACTCTGTTTTTCATATGAAGAAAGGCAGATATCTCTTTAGACCAAAATAGTTCTTCTTTTTTTGAAATAAATAGCATAAAATCAACTGTCTTTTGCTGAAAAAAGATTTCAGTAATAGTTTTCAAATTAAATTTTGATTTATAAAAAGATGCACAAAGTTGATATGAAATTATAGTTTTCTGGTGAAATTTTAAAGGGCAAGGTTAAAAGGGAAGGAAACACTTAACCCTCACAGTAATTTTATGAGGCAGTACTATTATGATCTCAATTGGGAAACTGAGGCATGGAGATGTTAGGTGACTTAAGGTCAAGAGATGTTAGGGTCTGAACTGAGGCAGCCTGGCTTGGGGCCACGCATTTTCTTACCTGCCGGGCATCGGGAATTCCTCTTCTTCCCTTGCTGGCATCAGGGCTGCTTTATTGTTTTCCCTACTTTTTGGAAATCCAGCACCACTCCCCAAGTCTGTACACAAGCAGATGCATTCTGCAGTAAGTCAAAACGTGAAACTCATGTGTTGAGTCACTTTTTTGGTGGGCACGTGGTGGGGAGGAGTCCAGTGGGGATCTTAGTTCCACAACCAGGGATTGAACCTGACCCCTGACAGTGAAAGCACCAAGTCCTGACCACTGGCCTGCCAGGGAATTCCCTTGAGTCACTTTCAAACATGCAAAAAACAAACTTGTTGTGAGGTCTTGTCTCTTTAATAATACCTTTTTCTGTTAACCTTTGAATACCTACTTTTTACTTTTTAGTAAATGTAATATCCTTTGGGTTTAGCTGGGTTGACTTTCTCCTGGACATGAAAAGAGCTTCATTCTAGGAACTAGAGGGCTGGGACTCTGCACTATTTGTGTGTGTATGTGTGTGCCTGTGTGCCTCTCTCTGCTTTCTGTCTCTCAGCAGTGAGACCTTAGATGTGTTCGCTCATGAAGATGCGGTGTATGGCTTGTCAGTGAGCCCTGTGAATGACAACATTTTTGCCAGCTCCTCCGATGATGGCCGGGTTCTCATCTGGGACATCCGGGAATCTCCCCATGGAGGTAGGGCCCCTGTGCACAAAGTAGCTGGACTGTGGTGCAGAGTTTGACGTCAGCTTCATCACAGATCCAGTTTATGACTTGAGTAACCTGGGCGGAAGTGCTGTAAAGGGAGAGGAAACTCACATGGGGACATAAATGTGTATTTCTGGAGGTCCCATCCTACCCCCCAGGAGTCAGAAGTGAGGCACCTTTGCCAGCCCTCTTCCAGTCACTTGTGATCCACAGACCTGTGCAGTAGTGTAAATACCACAGTGTCTTGTTGTGAGGTAGCCCCAAGGAATAGAATGTGTGGTGCCTCATTTGTGGAGGGGAGCCACAAGGGCCAGCTGTGTGCATGGTGCTGAAATGCACATATTCTTGGTTATTTAAGAGAATGGGGGCGCTGTGCAATTTGTTGCATCCTAGTTCCAGGGTTGTTATTTTGCTGGAAGAACCACAGACCCTCAACTGTGGTTGAGGATCTATACCACCTTAACTGTGTATAGAAACTTAAAATGATAGCAGATACTTTCTGTTTAAGGGGGATTGTCTGGGTGAGTTCCTCTTCTGGATGTTTTCTTTGCATCTCTGAAATGTAAAATGAAGAATTTGTCTTGTTGACTTTCTCTGAAGTTCTTCAGGAAATTCTCTTTTTCAGCTCATTTCCTGCAGAGAGATTTCCGTCACTCTGTCTTCAAAGGCTCTTCTCTCCAGCATACCCTCAGTGCCACCCACAGCCCCACTCTTGGTGCAGCTTTGTCAGCGCCACACCTCTGTGCCCAAGTTACTATCCTGCCTGCCTTTTCTGGCAGGCTCTGAGTCTTTATTCTATATGCAGAGCATTAATATGTTGGTCCGTGCTCATTACTGAGGTTCAGGCTATAGGAGAAGCTTATTGTCAGGGTCAAGAAGTTAAGGTAGCCAAAGCAGCATCTGTGGTTGAATGTAATGGCTTGCTTCCTAGATGAAATTCTCCCTTGTCTGAACTGCCTCCTGGCTGAGACGATTGAGCGCTCCCTGTGCCCTCTGCCCCCGCAGAGGCCTGTGGCTCATCCTGCATGGAAGCATAGCCTGAGGAGTGCTTTCCACCTGCTGCTTCTAAACAGCTTCCACAGGATCAGGTCCTCCCAGGCAGCGGAGCGGCTCCTTCCTCACCTGGAGCCAGCTAGCATGTGCGAGAGGCTGTAGGGCTTCTAGGGAGAGTTGATATACATAGGAGCTGGCTGGATGCAAGAGAAGTTCAAAGTATTAGATGTCTTTTTTTTTTTTTTTTTTTTAAGTATTCCAACATTGAAATGAAATCTTAAAATTCTAGACTGAAGCCATTTTCTTTTCAATTTAGGGAGCAATATTGCCAGAAGGAAAAACTGCACTGTTATTTTAAGTCTATATAGTTATAAAACTTAATTTCTAAAGCTGGTAAATTTTGATTAAGGTATAATAATCCTACCAGTAATTGAGTGTGATTTTTTTTTAGCTCATGAGGAATTCAGTTTTACTTACTGTGAAACAGCTTACCTTCCTGGTTACAGTGACCATTTCTGTTTTGTTACAGGATCTAAATAGGTGCTATGTGTATTTCTCAGTATTATAGCTTAAACTTTGTGCATATGTGTTTAAGTTGCTGTGTTCAGACTTTCTGTGTACAGAGGATGTGTGCCAGGACTCGTGGGGACTTTGTGCGTAAGCATGCTAGTGGGGTAGTTGTTAAAGGCTGTGCTCCTCCTTGCCTTCACACTCCTCCTTGTCTACCTGCAATTGGCCCAGAAGTGCCTGAAGTGGACTGATCAGAATTTTTCTCTTCACAGAGCCCTTCTGCCTGGCCAACTATCCATCAGCCTTTCACAGTGTCATGTTTAACCCTGTGGAGCCCAGGTTATTGGCCACAGCCAATTCAAAGGAAGGAGTGGGACTCTGGGATATTCGAAAACCTCAGAGGTGAGCTCCTTTTATTCAGAAGGTGTTATTGCTTTTCCCTGCCTGAACTTTCAAGAAATATGCAAGCATGTGTTGTGGGAACCTGGTTGACAGTTGATCTCAGTTGGACATCTCCTAATGTATCCTGATTTCTCTGAAGCCAGGCGAACTCTATTCCCAAGGGGCAGGCAGTGTGAGATATCCGTACTCCTCGCTAAGGAGAAGTCATAAATTGTAATCTGGGCTCTAGACAGGATCAATTCTAGGCAAACTTTGCAATGGGAAAGACTTGCTTCAGCACTGCCTTCTATCTTTAGGTCCGTGGTTCCCCAGATGCGTGGAAGGGGAATTATGGTGATTTATTAAACTCATTACTACTGAACTGGGGATTCTTAACTCCAGACTGAAGGGGATATGAACTTCAGGAGAACTGTGAACCCCCAAATTGCATGGAAATTACATTGTGTATTCACCTAAGTGTGTTTTTGTGAGGAGGAAGTTTGTTTTTTTTTTCTTTCCGTTTCTCAGAAGGACCAGTGACTACAGCAGTAAAGGTTAGGAGCTACCCCTGCAGTGGCAGGGGTGTGTTCCCCTGTGTCTGCACTATTAGAGAGTGCTCTTAGGACAATTCTGAGCTGATGGTTCAAATCGCTTACGGGGGAATTTCAGACATCATTAAGGGAAATACGTGGATGGGGCAAGTAGGAACCTCTGTCATGTTCCTTAAATCCCACGGGGGAGAGATGACCTTTTATGGCGCCTATGACCTTTTATGGCGTATAAAGCCAAACCTTACTTTATGAAAGATTGGCATGCATTGCTAGCTCTTCTGAAAATTCCATATGGCAGTAACTTCCCACTTTAAGGCACTATTGCAGAAGAGTATCATGCAGAGTAAACAAGGTTATGGTTTATTTCATGGGCCTCAGATGAAAGGGGCAATTAAGTACAGAGGATTCTCTTCCTTGGTGATTTTTCAGTCCTAGCTAATTCTCTCCATGGGGCAGTCTGATGAGGCTGGAACTATGGGATCCCAGAAGGGCATCCCTGGTTGAGCGGGGATCCCTGAGGCTCCACGGGCAGCAGAGGTTTCTCCTGCTCGCTGCTGCCTGTGCACCTGGCTCTCCCTTTTCCGTGTGACGGGAGTGCGTGTAGCGGCAGGGCCCCTGGGGTGCCTTTGCGCTGTGTGCCTAGGGAGGCTTGTCCTCTGCCAGCAAGACAGTCTCCTGTGTTTAGCTTTAGCATTCTCTCCACTTTGCGCTCTTCGGGAGCAACTGTTCTGCCTTGTCCATATCACAAAAGGCAGAATTTGGACTAACGATGCCAGCTTTCTCCCAGCCTGCTATCTCCTGTACTGAGAATGAATAGCTGGCAACTGGAGTGAGGCCTGAGCTATTCATCCCCAGTGGAAAGCTTGAGTAGCTCATGATGTCAGCAGTGTCTTGAGAGAAGAGGGCGGTTGAATGTTAATGTTTCTCCCGATTTTCCTCCACCAGCTTTGTACTGTGCATTGTATTTGGGCCCTCTACTTATCCCTTTCTACTTATCCCTTCACTAAACATGACTTCTTTCTCTTTAAAAAATTCTAAGATTTCTGCTGTATTTTTATAGTAACACTTACTAAATTTAGGGTCTGTATCCAGAAAAATGTAAAGAAAAAGATAAAAAGATAAAAAGAAGGTCCTATCTCAAGCTGATCTCTGTTGCTTGTATGTTTTAAATGTTTTGTGTCAGTACCGTTCTTCTCTTTGCTGGTCTCTAGTCACTTTCTCCAAAAGTAACTACAGTGAACAGTTCCTTAGGTATCTGTCAAGAACAAAATTTAATGCATATAACTAGCATAAAGAATACATATCCTTAGAAGAATTTAAAAGAACCACATAATGATACCTTGTTTTCAGCGTCTTTTTTCAATCAATGTCTTGTGGCTTTTTTCATATCAGCATGTAACATATCTAGCGTATTCTGTTGATGGGGCTACTTGGTTTTCCATTTATGTGATGGACCCAGCAACCAGACTTCTTGTCTCCTGTTGGGCTGTTATAAACTATATTTCACTGACCCTGGTCACACATACTTGGCCTACCTTTGCAAAATATCTAGGGAATTGCTGCATCAAACAAAGAATGGATGTTTTTACATCTTTTTAAAATAAAAATTGTCAAATTTTCCCACCACCAAGAAAGGCTACACTGATTTACAAACCTCTCAACTGCACAAGACCACATATATCTCATTAACACCTAGTCCTTCATTAACACATAAACTGTTACAAGTCTTATGGGGGAAAATATTATGTTCTTGTTTTGATTACTTCCTTTATGCATAAGGTTATGTGGTTTCTTTGGTAACCTGTAGTTTTCAAAGCCCATATGGGAGAAAAGTCATCTAGTGAAGCTAATTGGCATTCTTGACTGATTCCTTTCTTGGAGTAAAAGGAAGAGCACAGTGCTATGGAGACCAGGATGTTTTTACCTGTTTCTTTCATCTTTTTTAAGGTTCTATGTAATTTTTTGGATACGAGGCAGAAAAAAGCTATGAAATATTCTTGGGGTCCTGTTCTCCACATCCTGTAGTGTTTGGGGATAAAGTGCAGATCGTTTCTGTTTGAACTCTCTCAGTACAAGTTGGTGTGGGGAAAAAGAGACAGCCCTTTGTCTTTTCCATGTGGGATTAATTATGCTGTGTTGCAGTGGGTGATTTGTCTCATAACACAGCTGCCTGGAAATCCCAGCCCCCAAATCTTGGGACACTTCTGAATCACTTGGGAGGACAAACCTAGAACAGGAGAGATGATCTATTTCAGGGGTACTTTAATGTCTAGGGAGAGATTTTCGAGAATTTGTGAGCCCCCTATAATCGCAGGTAAAATGACGTGTGCTTGTGTATCTGAGTGAGCACATTTCTAGGAAAGAGGAGAGCTTTTACCAGGTTCTCACAGAGACCCTTGAATCCAAAGGGGATGAGTTGCTTGGTGTTCTAAAGATTCTTGATTTAGAGCCTATTATGGTTCCTTAGCCGACTTCTCAGTAACTTTCCAGCTTGTAGCTTGGGCACATCTGTGTGTTCTGGGCCTGATTGAGTGGCCCACTGGCTTCCTAGAAACAAATATATCTCCGTGGAACAACAAAGAGGGCTCACATTGAATACCTTTTGCTTCCTACCTTACCGTAGGGTTAGTTCCGTGCTAGAGTGGTTTTCTTGCCCTGCCCAAGCCTGAGCTGTGTCGCTCCACTTCAGCAGGCCGCCCATAGGAGTGTGGACAGGTTCATGCTTGTCCCACTGTTGCCCTGCAATAAGCTGGTGAGAGGCCTGGCTTTCAGAATAAAGTGTCAGCTTTAGAAGGGACTTCAGTTGTCATCTGACTTGACTTACTCATTGTACAGATTTTAAATGGAGGCCGAAGAGCTTGATGGTTTAGAGAGTAGGATCTGAAGTACATCCTGGATACAAAACCAGGCAGTACACCTTAATAGCCATGGGATGTTGAGCGTGTTACTTTACCTCTCGGTGCCTCATAATAATAAATAATAGCTAGCATATATTAAACATGACTTTCTGGGGACAATGACAGTTATATGAATAATTCCTTTTTAATCCTATGACAGCCTTATTAAATCGATTCTGTTATTCTTATTTTTTAATGATAAAGAAGTCAAGGTACATACAGAGAGGTGAAATAACATATGTGTATGTGTGTTATTTCCTTCCCCCTTTTAAATCAATTAGAGACCCTGTATATCCTAGTTTTCTTTCATCTGTGCTTCCTTGAAATAAAACTTTGTCAAAATTCCTCTCAAATTTTTCTAATATAGACCTATCCAACTCTAAAGTCTGAGTCCTTTAGACTTTCTGCCTCACTTTTCACTGTCTTATGGCCCAGCCCCAGTTTGCACACTGACTTTCCAAATTTTTTGCTCTGTTAATTTTTTGCCCTGGACAAAAAACATGCTATTAATTTTTCTGTACATGCTATTAATTTTTCTTTTGTAAAGTTTTAGAACAGAAGTTGTAAACTAGTTGCCCATAGGCCATATTCAACCCACAGGGATATTTTGTTTGACCTACATGATATAATAGTGTTTAGAAAATTACACAGAAAAAAATGAAAATTTCTAACATCACTTGAAAAAGTCAAAAGACCTGAAATCATTGGACCTTATTCTCATATGGCAACAGCCGAAGCTGAATCAGGGGTTCATTCCTCTTAAAACCTTTAGGATGTGTTACAGGTTCCACCACTCCTTCATGTCTTAACCCAGGTGGTTTTCTCTCATTTATATTACTTCCCTGGCCCTGTAGTCTTTGGAATTTGAAGGTTTGCTTTGGGGATTTTAGTGCAGATGAGTGGACCATAGGTAGGTAACTTGAGTATAATGACTGGATAATAGAAAACTTCACATATAGAAGTATAATTGCAAGTTTGGATGAGGTTTCATTCATTTCATGTAAAGTGTTTCTGCTGGTGTCTTTTCACAACTGTCCTCTCCTTTATCGCTGCCAGTGTCCCTGTTGTGATGTCTTGCTTGGTCTATTGCAGTGACCTCTGGGCAGTTTCTAGAACTGAGCTCCTTGAACATCCAAAGCATTAAGGAAAAGTGAAGTTTCCCCGGCTGTACTCTCCTTGTCTCACCATGTTCATTGCCTGTTTTAGCTGTCTGCTCACACACTACTTCTCTCCTTTCTCGTGTCTTTATAGTTTCTGTCAGTTTTTGTCAGGAACTATTAGTTCTGTGACAGGTAACAATGTCTTGCTTTGACAACGATAATAAAGAGAGTGTTTCTTTCCCACTCAATAATAAAACTAGGGCAAGCCAGGAATTCCTGTAGATTTACCTCATAAGCTGGTGCTTTTACGTGTTGTGTAAATGGGCAGTAAATGCAAATTCCTGCTGTCAAGAAGGACTTGCTTGCTCTTAGTAACTCACCTGGCTTTGGGGCCTAGATATCTGTTCTCTGGGCCTGGGCCAATCCTACTTTTATAGAAACCAAATTAAGTGCAGCTTTCTTTCTTCTGAACAGCCAGGCAGTCTCTGCCACATTGCCTTTAAGGGCTGCTCATACTGTTGTGGGAAAATAGAGCCCAAGAGTTCAGCTTCAGAGGCTGGAAAAAAAAGTCAGTCATGCTCTGCTTTCTCTCTCTTCTTTCCCACTCACCCATCTTTACTTTTTATATGAACCTATCCAGTGCTCAGGCAAATGTTCCATCTACTAAACCCATAATAAAAGCTTGTTTTTTCCCCTAAAACTATATTCCTTCCTTAAGTTCTTTATTAATCTCACCATCACTCTTGTAATGATCCTGGCTAAAATCGCAGAGTCCCATATGCCTCTTCTATTTCTTACTCCCTCTGCCATAACCAGCCTTGCTCTGTGTTAGTGCCTGGTCACTATTTTCAGTTCTTAAAGCCTCTACCCTGTTTCAGGCCCATATTACTCTTTCCATAAGGTGTCGACTAGCTTCTTAACTTGTTCTTGCTTTTGGCACACAGCACATGTCCTTAAACATACTTCTGCCATTCCCCTACCCAGGAGCTCTAGAGTCTGCTTCTAATCTTTGTTTATGGCCACATTCCCCAGAACCAGTAATGTGGGATGCTCCAAGAAATTTTTTTTTTTTTTTAATGAATGGATGAGCTAGTTTACGGACGAAATGGAAACCTGTTAAGCAGTCAACCCCTTCTCTGGTGCCAGTGGCCCTTTTCCCCTTGTAGGTTGTCCTCTACGTACAAACACACGTAAAGGAGAATTTATCTTTTTCAAATTCTAGTTACCCTTCAAGGTCCAAGATCAAATGGCAGCCCATCGGTGCAGACATCCTTGGTCTATCTCCCCATTACATTTCTCTTAAAGCGTCCTTCCTTTTTTTACTCACTGTGTCCCCAGCACCTAGCCCAGTTTTGGCGCAGAGTGTATGTTGATTGAATGAAGCTTTCCCTCACTTCTGGCAGAAAGGATCACTCTATCCAGAGCCTCTATAAAGTACTTAGGGTCTGTGGCATTCATGTTGCATGACTTAGTCACTGTTTTTGCCATCATTGATGGATGATCTTTACTATGACTATGTTTTATCTCCAGATAAAAGATTATGTCTTTTCTTTCTAGTGCTCAGAAATTGCTTCTCAGAAAGGAAGCACTTGTCTTAATCTGTACTATTACTTTGCATGTTTTTCTGTGGATTTTTAAAGACAGGGCCATGTTTTATACCTGTTGCCTAACACAATGCTTAGAATGTTATGGCCTTCAGTAAATAGTGAGTGCAGTGTTACACTCGTCACGAAATAGTATGTATTTTCAAAGCTAGCTCTCTGTAATGTTTTCATTAACTCCCTGAGTGTAATAGCATGGATCAAAATGTCATCTGTAGAGAATAAACCCTTAGAGGAGGTTGTAAGGGTTCTTGCAGGGCTTTGAATGGTTGTCAATGAGTTAAACTAGCGATGTTAAGGAAGTCAAGAATTGTGACAAAGTTGCTTTCTAGTGTTTGGGCCACAAGATGGAGCTCTAGAATCAGCTTAGCTGCAAAAAGACACCAGGGCCCCATTATCCTAACCCAGTAATTCTCAAATTTCAGAGGGCATCGGAATCACCTGGGGAGATTGTTAAAGTCCTACTTCCTGGAGCAGAGACCCAGAGATTGAGTTGTCGATCCAGGGCAGACCCTGTGAATCTGCCATTTTTTAATACATACCTCAGGTGATTTGGCAACTTTGCTTATCCTGCAAGGTGGAAGCTGTGAGTTTTCAGAGATCTGTGTTGAATTTGCTGCTGTGTTCATTTGGACCCAGGGTCTTCTAGCTTTAGGCCAGAGCTTTCCTGTGTCTATTCAGTTCTCACCAAACACAAATGTGCCTTTTTATATCAAGAGGCTTAGCTTCAGACCAGAGCATCTGGGGAATGCCTGGTGAATGGATGGGAGTTGTGGAAGCATGTTCCACTTCATATCCTCCCTTTAATACTTCCCAACTCCTCTTACTCAGGGGGAGGTGATACCAGACCCCTAAATCAAGTAGACATTTTTACTTTAAAATCAAATCTTGACTCTTTTTCTTTAAAAAAAAACTTTTTATGTTTAAAAATTCTCTCTCACACACACATACTGAGAAATAGTAAAATAAACTCCATTGCACCTAGCACCCAGCTTCAATAATTAACCCATGGACAATCTTACTTCATTTATTCTTCCACTGAGATGACTCCATTTCTAATGTAATGATAATGTAACTTTGTATTATTTCCTCTGTAAATACTTTAGTATGTATCTCTGAAAGATATTCTTTTTAAAAAATTGAGGGAAAATTCACATGATATAAAATTAACTATGTTAAATAGTTAAAATTAGCTATGTTAAAGTGAAAACTTTAGTGGCATTTAGTTCATTCGCAGTGTTGTGCAACTGCCACCTCTGTCTAGTTTGAAAGGATTTTTATCATTCCCAAATGAAACCCACACCCATTAAGCAGTCACTCCCCAGAATACTGCTCCCCTAGTTTTTGGCCACCACCAGTCTGCTTTCTGTATCTGTGGATTTACGTGTTATGGCTGTGACCTTTAGTCTGCCTCTTTTACTTAGCATAAAGATTTTGAGATTCATCCACATTGTAGCATGTATCAGTACAGTATTTCATTCCTCTTTATGGCTGAATAATTTTCTATTGTATGGATGTATATACCATATTTTGTTTATCCACCTACTGATGGACATTTGAGTCGTTTCTACCTTTTGGCTATTGTGAATAGTATTAATACTATTAAGATTTATGAATAAGTGTTTGAGTACCTGTTTTTGGTTTTTTTGGTTCCACCCCTAAGAGTGTAGTTGCTAGATCATATGGTGATCCTATGTTAAACTTTTTGAGGAACTGCCATATTAGTTTCCATGAAAAGATAATTCTTTTAAAAACCATAATATTATTATCACACCTAAAAACTTAGCAATAATTCCTTAATACCATTGCATATTTAGTGTTTACATTTCCTTAATTGCCTCCTAAATGTTACAGTTGGTTCTTATGGATTGAGATTTGAATAAGGTGTATACCAAGCAGTTAGTTGACATGGCTTCTAAGTCTTTGGATACTCCTACTTTTCATGTTTTTCTCTTGAAACTTATTTGTTAAAGAAACTGGTTTATTTATTTTACGGAATTTCTCACATTTTAGATTATACAGGAGGCCCTTTGTATCCTCGGGCGCTGTATCTGTGGGCTTCCTGGATCCAGTCCCCCATAGATGCCAAGGGGCAGCTGCACTGATAGCATGTTTATGCCATCACTTAGCGTGTTCCCTCTTATCTCAGCGTTTTTCATAAATTGGTATTGGGTCTAGGGACTGAAACAGTTTTAGGTTTGATTCTTTTTGGTGGGGGTTACAAAAATACTTCATAGGTAGTGTTGTATATATACATAAGGAAGCCAAAAATGTCTGGTTTTGTCTTTTGTTTTAAAATTCATTGACTTCTCAGTTCAGCTTTTAAAATACAAGTAATGCTGGTGAAGATGTGGAGAAATTGAATCACTCATACATTGTGAATAGGAATGTGAAATAGTACAAAATATCTAGAAAATGTTTTGGTAGTTCCTTTATAAATTAAAAATGAGCTTATTATCTGACCCAGCAGTTGCACTCTTGGGTGTTTATCCAAGATAGAGGAAGACTTATTTTCATATAGCAACTTGTACATGAATGTTCATAGCAGCTTCATTCATAATACCCAAAAGCTGGAAGCTACCCATACGTTTTTCAATCTGTAAGTAATTAAAAAAAATAATAATAAAACTGTAGTGCATTTATACCATAGAATACTACTTGGCAGTAAAAAACAAAAAACTGAAGGGTTGATATGTGCAACAATTTGGATAAACCTTAAGTGAACTATGCTACATAAAAAAGCCAATCTCAAAAGGATACAAACTGCATGCTTCCGTTTATATAACATTCATGAGCTAATGTAACATTCATGAGATGGAGAACAAATTAGTCATTGCCAGGTGTTGGGGTTAGTGGTAAAAGGGGTGGATGTGGCTATAAAAGGAAGTCTTGTGGTGATGGTACACATAAGTATTGTGGTGGTGACTACTTGAAGTTATACACGTGATACAATTGCATAGAGCAACACACACACACACACACAAATGAGTATGAATAGCTGACAAAATCTGAATAAGCTCCATAGGTTGTACCAATGTAAATTTCCTGCTTTTGATATCATACTATAGTTATGCAAGGTGGTAACACTGGGAGAGTCTGGGTAAAGGGTTCAAAGAACCTTCTTGATTTTCTGTATATAGTATCGTTGTATTAGCAAACAGTGACTATGTTACTTTTTCCTTTCCAATTTGGGTTTCCTTTTATTTCTTTTTGTTTTCTGATTGCTATGGCTGTCTTCAAAACTATGCTGCATAAAGGTGGTGAGAGTGGCCATTCTTGTTTTGTTCCTGATCTTAGAGGAAATACTTTCAACTTTTCACTGTTGAGTATGATATTAGCTGTATGTTTGTCATGTATGGCCTCTATTATGTTGAGCTGTATTCCCTTACACCCACTTCTGGAGAGTTTTATTATAAACGGTTGTTGAGTTTTGTCAGAAGCTTCTTCTGCATCTCTATTGAGATGATCATATGATTTTTATTCTTTGCAAACTCTTTTTACAAGAAATTTTCTTTGCAAATTCCTCTGAGAATGACTGTCACTCTGTCATGTCTGCCTCTGTGACCCCATGGACTGTAGCCCGCCAGGTTCCTCTTTCCATGGAATTCTCTAGGCAGGAATACTGGAGTGAGTTCCCATTCCCTTCTCCAGGGGATCTTCCCAGCCCAGGGACTGAACCTGGGTCACCTGTACTGCAGGCAGATTCTTTCATCTGAGCCACCAGGGAAACCCTAGATTCCTCTGAATCTATAATTATTTCAAAATAAAAAGTTAAATGTAAGTAATACATAATAGCATGCTCCTTTTAAAACTATGAATAAGGCTAAAATTCCTCCTGACTACTTCCAATCCTGGCCTCCTGCCCCCTTTCCTGAGGGTAATGAATGTTAAGAGTTTGTATATGCTTCCAGAACTTTTTCTTTGGTTTTGTGTGCTTATACATGTACCTGTAGAAAGTACATGATTTTTGTTTCTATATGGAGGTATGTTTTTCACACGGATGATGTACTGCTATGCAGTTATTCTACAACTTGACTATTTCACCCATCAGTATGTTTTGGGAATTTATCCATGTATTAACATATCCAGATTTATCTTGTTTCTTTTGCCAGTTAAAAACTTTGAGTCATCTGTCTGACTCTCTCTGTGGAGTCAGCTTAGATTTTTCTTCTAGGAAGTCTTTTGTGACTGCTCCTCTCCTGTGTTCCCAGTGGAGGGATAGATATTCTCCCTATGTCTTGCACAGGACATATTCCCCTTATTACAACATTGTTCATATTATAGAGGGAAACTGATGGCTTTCTTGTCCCTCATTAATTCTTGAGGATGTCTTTTCCATGTTATTTCATCTTTAAGCCCATGTGCTTAGCATAGTATCTAGAATAGTTAGCAGGTTTTCAATAAATGGTTATTCAGTAAAGGCATGCATATATGAGTTATTGGACTACAGAGAAGGATCTGAAGTGAATTACTTAGATGAATCCTTCTGGTCTTGATGTATTGTCATCTGATGCTGTTCTTTTTGCTGGGTGGAATAATTCATCTCCACCATGTAGTCAGTGAAATCTTGTTGAACCAAGAAGCAGAAAACAACTTGTTGGCCCTATTTCCGCTTCTTATTTATTGTATGGTTAGGGTCAAGTCATATAAACATTTAGGACCTAGGTCTCCTCCAGTTTGAGATGAAAATAATGTTACCTTCACTATCCACCTTATAGGGTTATTGTAAGGGTTAATTGATACAATGTATATGTAAACATTTTGGAAATTAAATTTAATGAAAAACATGTTGCTTCTTCAAGGGTATCTGTTATGATCTGATTCTTTTAAGAAGAATCACTGAAGAATCAGTGAATTCTATGAAGAATCAGTGAATTCTTCATAGTTTGAACTTTTTATTTTGTGATCTTAGGTTTGACCATTTGTACTTTATCTGTTGTGAGTCACGTATTTTAGACAGGGATATCTTGGTATACTCTTAATAATCTTGGCTTCATTTATCCATGAATTTACCCATGTATGGAAGACTTTCCAGGAACCTTGCTAATGTTTCTGGATTCTACATAAAATGCTTTGCACTTTCAATTTGTTTTTTATTCCAATAATATACTTTGCCATTTATTTATAGGTACCTGGGAAGGGGGATGGTGTATCTGCAAAGAGAAACCAAACTAAGTATAGTTTCAGATCTAACCTGGTACTGTGTCCAGTGCTAACCAAGGTGGAGCCTGTTTAATACTTAAAATCCTTTCAAAGGAGGGATATTATTTGCCTTCATTGAGAAGGATTGTGACGGACACTGGTAGTTTTAGAGTCCTTTGCAAATTTTTAACTGTAGTTTAAAGAATTTAGAACAATGGCTTAATTTCAGATTTGCATCTGCACCAGAATCCTGTAGGGCAGCATATTATCTGAAGTTTCAGTTAAGCTCTTTAAATTCTGATCTCTTATACTTCCCTCAAAGCTATCTTCTATGAGATGACATTTTAGAATAACGTATTTTCTTCTGAAATTACAGAAGTTTATGCTCATTGTAGGAAAACTTGGAAAATAAAGTGAAAGGTATAAAAATTAATTAAATGCTATAGTTTGATTGACGTATCTTCTTATTGTTCTCAGTATATCCATCAAACTAAATGTTTACCACTATCTAATTTTAGATATGATTGGGTAGGGCATGTGTTCAAAGCCTATAGAATTCACTGTCTACTTTCTGAAAATGGGTAAATGAAATTTTTTTTTAGCTTGTAATTGACTTCCTAAAGTTTGACTATTAATTTTCCTTTTGAATTTTTATCCTACAAATACCAGAAACTTGCTTTAAAGTACAAGGTATAATTAAGATATGTGTTTAGCTGTTAAGCTATTCCTTTTTGTTGACTACTTATTAGCAGGTAGATAAATTTGACTCATTTGAAGGATGTGTGGTGGTGTCAGTGCAGAGAAGACCTGAGTGGTCATTGGCAAATCATTTGACGTTCTGGGCCACAATTCTTTGCCTGTAATAGAAAACTGACTTAGATGTTCTCCAAGCCTCCTGCTGTTTCTTTGATTCTTCTGCTGCTCTATTGCTTCCCTCTCAAGATTAGGTTTTGTGAGCAGACAAATGTCAGGAGCCAGGTAAACCTTTGTGGAGCCTTTCTTTTAATGTTGTAAAGTCAGAGTGTTTCAGATTGCTGCTCATGGTCCACTAGATCTTGCAGCATCTATTTATTGAATGCTGGTACGTGTCTGGCACTGTTTAAGCACTTGGAATGCACAGGAAGCAATATAAAAGGTGATAGTCTAGTGGGAAAGGACAGATAAGAAACAAATGGTATGTAAGATGGTGATGGATTAGTAGAAACTAAACAGGCAAGGGAGACAGGGAGCATTGGGGTGGTTTCATTTTTGCACTGGGTATCAGAACAGACTAATTGAGGATATTTGAATAAAGAAGTAAATGAATGAACCATGTTCATATCTTGGGAGGAACATTCCCTCAGGATTGCAAGTACAAAGACCCTGGAGCAGATGTTTGATGTGTTCTAAGGAGGCATCATGTGGTTGAAGTAGGGTAAGGGAAAAAGAGTGCCAGGAGGTAGAGTCAGACATGAGGGATTGGTGGGGAAAGGTGTCTAGGGTCTCTGTTGGGCTTATAAAGAGTTTGAGTTTTAACCTGGTTGAAATCCACTGGCAAATGAATGATGCAGCCTGACTCATGGTTCAGCATCCCTCTGGCTGTCATATTGAGGATGAACTGAAGCATGTGCCAAGAATAGAGGCATGAAGACAAGGTAGGAAGCTCTTTCAGTAATCCACAGGGCCATGGAATTGACTTAGGTGGTCACAAGTATTTATTAAATAGAAAATGGAAAATCGGTGCACTGCACACAGTAGATGGCAAGTTGTTTAATGAATTTATGCTAAATAAACATGGGTGTACTGGAATACAGTATAAAATAAGCTTATTATAAAGGGTTACTATAAAACACTTGAAAACCATTATCTTAAGGCATCTATATTTTTGCCAACTAGAACTGACTTTGGTTTTTGGACACTCAGTAAGCGGCTCCTGTATGACACAGGCTGTCTCCTATAATCACGTCTCATCAGTCAGCACTTTGGCCTTCCCATTGCATTCCTCTCTCCTCCTCTTTTTCCACTGTTTGCATAAGTATTGTTGTAGAAGGGATCAAATTGTGATTTTTGTTTTCAAACCCTCTTCTGCTTAGCATTTTTTCTAGGCTTTGCCTCTTTCCCCTTTAACAGCCCCCTGGCTTTGTGGCCTAGTTCCCTGACAGTCAGCACACCCACCTAGTTTCTTCCTCCACCATCAGGGACTGCCTGCTTACCTGCCTGTATTCCCACCCACTCCTGCACCCTTACTGTTGCTGTGGCAACTGCCGTCTCAGTCTCCCACCTTCCCCTGACTTTTTTCTTCCTCCTGCCAACCTGTATTCATTACATTCTCCCTCTCCAGCTTTGTACACTGTGAGATCAGGGCTGATGCTTTGTAACATCTGTCAGAAGGTAGAGCCATTAATAACTTAGGATGAAGATTAAATGACTGCTTATAAAACCCTTCTCTATTTTCCACAGCTTGCAGTAAAGGGGGATTTTTTGAATAAGCAAATCATCTGATGAACTGAGATGACTGAATGCTAAGTCCCTAATTCTACAGAAAAATCACGAGTGTCCTAGGACAAATCTGTTATGGCACTGCCTTTTAATTCATTTTGAGATCTTGTATAGGGTTGAGATCTTGGTTGGTTATATGTGGCTTTTGGGGTCCCTGGAACCAAAGACAAAAACATGGGCTGTAGATCGCTTCAGCTCTGAGCATGATGCCCCTGTTCTGGAAGGTGGTGATTAGAGGCTCTGCAGTACCTGAAAGCCCAGGTTCTTCCCCTTCCAACTCGCATAAAAGAAATGGTTAAGGAAGATGTGCCAGGGGTGTCCGTGACAGTCCAGTGGTTGGGACTCAGCGAAAAGGAAGATGTGAGGGGTGTGTGTATACATTATGTATATATAATGTATATATGGTGGGGTACTATATAGCCACAAAAAAGAATGAAATAGTGCCATTTGCAGCAATATGGACAGACCTAGAGATTAGCATACTAAGTAACTCAGAAAGAAGGACAAGTACCATATGATATGACTTATATGTGGAGTCTTACAAAACTGAAAGAGACTCAGAGACAGCAGACTTAGATGCCAAAGGGGAAAGGGAGAAGTGGAGGGATAAATTAGGAGTCTGGGATTAGCAGATACAAACTGCTCTATATAAAATAGATAAACGGCAAGGTCCTGCTGCTGAGCACAGGGAACTGCATCCAATATCCTATAATAAATTATGGTGGAAAAGAATATATATATACACACACACATATATAACTGAATCACTTTGCTGTACACCAGAAACTAGCACAATGTTGTAAATCAACTAGACTTCATTTAAAAAAAGAAAGAAAGAAGTCTCCCCTGGTGACTCAGTAGTGGAAGGTCCACCTGCCATTGCCAGAGGCACCGGTTTCTCTCTGATCTGGAACATCCCAAGTGCTGTGAAGCAACCAAGCCCGAGCGCCGTAGCTGCTGAGCCTGCCCTAGAGCCCAGGAGCTGCGGCTGTTGAGCCCACATGCCCTAGAGCCTGTGTTCCGCAACAAGAAGCCCACGCACCGCGACCAGGGGGTGGCCCCTGATAACCACAACTAAAGAAA
The DNA here is from genome assembly GCA_006410635.1 of Cephalophus harveyi. NCBI lineage: Eukaryota > Metazoa > Chordata > Mammalia > Artiodactyla > Bovidae > Cephalophus > Cephalophus harveyi. The sequence continues at coordinate 205,119 of SJYT01021552.1, forward strand.
AGCCCACACAGCAATGAAGACTCAACACAGCCAAAAATAAATAAATAAAATAATTTTTTAAAGTGGATTTTTTTTTTTTTAAAGAAGGAAAAAGTTTACGGGATTACCAAGATCTTGAATATACTTGAACGAAACTGATACGGGCTGTAACTTTTTGAACCTGTTCACTTTTTACTTAATTCTAATTAACAAATCCTCTAGGATTTGTCATGTTCTCTGTGTTGTGTTATAGGAAGTACAAAATGCCACCTGTATTCCTTACAGGTCATCCTGTCCTAAAGCAGAAACAGAAGGGGAGAGATTTTTTCCTACCTATGCGACATTGAATTTTCCTCTCTGGTTGACTGGCACCAGCTCTGATGTCAGTGTCTTGACTCCAGCCGTTTCACAGGTGTTAGGAAACTTACACATAGTAACTCTGAGGAAATGCATGCCAGTGGACTTTAGAAAATCTTGTTGGCACTGTTTGATGAATTACTTAGTCATAAATTTATGGAAGTCTAGCTTCATGAAGCCAGATCTTGGAACGTTTATGGGTGCTCTATCTTGTGCTAAATGTGATGCTCCCAGTCACTTTTTTTAGAAACAGCCTTGGTTCTCTTCTGTTCCAAGACTTTAACCTTGGCCAAAGACTTTTTGTAAATGTTCTTTTTATCCTGCCAAAGCAATAAAGAAATCTAATTGACTATTTCTGACCGGCCAAAACACCAAAAAAGCCAAAAAACAGAGGATCACACTAATGAGGAATATTTTCCTGATGTTCTGAGGTTCTCTTGCTTTTTATCCTGGGCCTTTTACATGCTGACCCTTGGATCACCTCCTGTCCCATTCTTGTTGCATTTTGTTACAAATTCTTGGTTGAAGATAGGTCGAAAGTGAAAGTGTTGGTCACTTAGTCATGTTGACTCTTTGCAACCCCATGGACTGTAGCCTCCCAGGCTCCTCTGTCCATGGAATTCTCCAGGCAAGAATACTGAAGTGGGTTGCCATTCCCTTTTCCAGGGGATCTTCCCAACCTAGGGATTGAACCCCAGTCACCTGCATTGTAGGCAGATTCTTCATTCTCTGAGCCACCAGGGAAGCAGCATGTGAAGATACGCCAGGAATTGATTTTTGCTTTCCTTTTTCTTATAGGGATATTTTGGTTTGAACTCATTTCAACTTGTTGCTAGTCCCTTCAAGATAGTGCTCATCTCATTTGGGTGTGCAATGGTAGCCACTTCTCTGGAGGAGTGGAGACACTGTCAGATTTGAGACATTCTTGTGTATAGGTACTGTCAGTTCTCCAAAGAGTAAACAAGAAACTTCTCCTTCAGGGAATGTGTTGAGGGCAGGAAAAAAACATTTCAGGCATTGTGGGTAGAGTGGAACTCTGATCTTAAAAGGAATTGGAGTCCTTTCTCCATTAGGCATTGGGCTGTAAAAAAGGTACCGTATGGTGTAGTTGGCTTTTCATTTAGCTTTTAGTAATCTGCTTTCTCTCCACCTTATTTTCGCACTCACCCCAAATTCTGAAATGGAACCAGGTTTTTCAAAGTGTGGTTTGAAAGTAACATGCATCATAATTAATTAAGATTGGTTTTTAAATTCAGATTCCTGGGCCCAGTTCTCAGATTGAATTAGACTATCTGCATATGGATCCTGAGAATCTGCATTTGAGAAAAAGTACCAGATGATTTATCATGCATCTTACCCTTGGAATCATAAACAACAGGCTCTTTGACATTGTATCTTGATTTTGAGGGGAAACTACTTCTAAGCCTTTTCTTCCTGATGAACTAGATCATTCTTACCATTCTCAATAGGAGGAGCCAGCAGCAGAACCTCTGCTGAGAAATTATAGTTAATGTAGCTCACTTTCTGAATTTCAGGTGTCAGTCTATCCCTCGGAAAGGATTATTGCCCCCAAACATGAAGTATTCAGTTTTAGTAACTGCTGCTACAGTTTTGGGTTTTTGTGTGTTTTTTTTTTTTTTTTTTTGTAGCTGTACTCTTAAACATTCTAGGAGCAGGATTCCTATGTACCTACACTCTCTGTGTGAGAGATAAGAGTCCCCTGCCCAGAAGCTAAGGGAAAAGTTAGTGACTCTGTGGAACCCACAAACAGACCCCTGGAGAGCGGCAGACTTAGGAGCTTGGGTGGGAATGGGATGGGCCTAGATGCCTGTCCTGCAGGTCTGACTGGAATCTGCAGAGAAGTTGCTGTTAACTGATGCAAAGGGCTTTTGCCAGAGGCCCCAGCTTTCCCGTCAGGGCTGCCTCAGCTGATGCAAACCCCTGCTACTGTGGCTGGTGGGGTTGGCCAAGTTTCTTTTGTTGAGTCTTGTTTCCACCCCCAACTTCTTGTCAGTCCTGTATACAGATGCCGGTTTATTTGCACACTCCAGGCTGATCTCGAATTTGAAAGGCTCTCATTGTTTTTGAGCTTAGTGTTTGGGAAACACCGCATGCCTGTGGCAGCTAGGACACCCTGTAAAGGAGATACCTGGACTCAGTAGCCCTGTCATTCATTCCCTGTATGTGTGTGAGTGTGGCCAGTGTTTAGGACATTTTAAGAACATCGGTCTATAGTGACTATTACTTGGGGCCTACAGCAGGACTAGGCTTCTTCTCTCTGATGTTTGGAGTTCTAGGGACCGTTTTTTCTAAGTCACTTCTCTCTTTCCTTCCATTTCACACTTAACAGGAATAAAGTCTGTTTGTCCAGGCCTTGTTTCCACACGTAACTGAGGTACTAGAGTTCTTCCCTCTGGTGAAAAGAAGGCTTTGGGGACAAAGGACTGACTGGCTAGCGGTGGCGCAGACTGTTTTTATGATCAGGACAAGTTGGCAAATTCCTTTGCATTGTGGTCCAGGGACTCCTTTCTCTCTTTCTTTCTTTCTTTTTTAATAGTAATCTCTTTAATTTATATAGCACTTAGTCAGTTACAAAGTTTTATACCACATACCATTTTATTATATATGTATAATGAAATAAGTTTAATTGTATATAGATAATGTATTAAAGAATCTTCAGAACCAAAGTTAATATCAGAGAGTTTCAGAGGAAAGGTGACTACTTGGGTTTATGTTTAATAAAACAGCATGTTGAAAAAACTAAAATTGTGAATTAAATTATGTCAAATGGTCAAACATGCTAATACTAATAAATTTCAAGTAAATCTTCCAGGCTCTAATTTAGATGTCTCCAGGCCCTTTCCAGCTCTGATTCCCTAAATGTGTAAACTTTTTTCTTAAACTACTAGACTTACTTTGCAAGATCACAATGTCTTTTGAAACAGAGTGAGTTAATAGCACTAATGTGGCCTTCATTTCTGTAGCATTTCCAATGCACATGATCAGTGTACGTAATCTCACTTTCTTACCAGTAATTTGGTTATGCATGGACAATGAATAGTCATCTCTCTATAATGAAACAGTGTCCAGGTAGTCAAGGAGACTGACCAGTAGAAAGATAAGTTACCTAGTACTGTATAATTGTTAATGTTCATGGTCATCCTAGTTAACTGTAAAATTGGAAGTATCTTCTGAATCATCATAATAAATACTTTTGAACCATACCATCTGACTTTTTAAAAATGTTATGAACATTATGAAGCTACAGAAGAATACTGGGTGAATCAGAATATACCAGTCTCTAGTAGAAGCTGGATAAATGGAATTATATATATTAGTCAAAGTATATTTTAAAGCTGAATATAAACTCATTGGGAACTGTAAAGGGAAGCAAGTCATCCTGCTTTTCTAATTGCTGTAACTGCTGGCTCTGTATTTAATTTAAAAATTTTCTTTAATATTTATTCTTGAGTTATGCCATATGGAATATAAAAATTCTCTAAACAGATTGAAAATTTAAAAATAAGTGCATAAGCAATAAAGTCATTATTATTTTTAAAAATCCAGAATAAACTAGAGTATCTTGTTTTTCTGGCTGATGGTTTCTGTGTCTCTAATTCAAAAGACAGATATATTTCTTAAATACCATCCATGATCATCAGTTAGGGTGGACACCACTGACTCCCCAGGGTCTTGACAAGTAACTATTTGCTTATGTAGCTCAGGTAAATAAAAGAACTAATCATTTTAATATGTCTTTCCATTCAAGATGCTTGTTGTATCCTATTCCTATAAACTTAGTGGTAACTCAACTTTTGGAGATTGAAGAAAGGAACCGCCAAGTTAAATAACTTGTTTTAATGTAATCAAGGAGTCATCTCTGTCCTTTTTATTACCTTCTAGCCTACTGCGTAGAAACACCTTTCTGCCAGAATTCAGATGTGCAAGCCTGACGGGAGGTCCTGGTTATGAAATGCAGTGGGTTTTTTTTTTTTTGCAGACTCTGATCCTGCCTGCCTCATGCCTGATCCATGTGCTTTCTGCCTTCCAGTTCTCTCCTGCGGTATGGGGGCAACCTGTCCCTCCAAAGTGCCATGAGTGTGCGATTCAACAGCAATGGGACCCAGCTCCTGGCCCTGAGGCGTCGCCTGCCTCCCGTGCTCTATGACATCCACTCCCGCCTGCCTGTGTTCCAGTTTGACAATCAGGGTTACTTCAACTCTTGTACCATGAAAAGCTGCTGTTTTGCGGGAGATCGTGACCAGGTACGTGCCTTCTACCTCCTGCATCCCACGTTCATGCTTTCCTCTCATATTGTTCTTTCTGTACTGGTCTTTATTTCTCTTTAGCTATGTCAGGTAGAAACAGTTGAAACAGTAAGGGTCTGGAGACATTCCAGCTTAATAGTGTGTTTCTTCATCAGAATTGCCTTTGCATAATATGAGGTACACACCATAATCCACAATCTAGTTCTGAGCAACCTACATCTGCCGAGTTTGTGAACAGATTTTAAGATTCTAAAAATGTGTCATATCAGAAGAGAGGAGGAAGTCCATAGAAAATTAGCCTGCCAAAAAGGACACCTTTTTTTTTTTTTTGGTATCAGTGAAACACTCTGGGTACCAGCTAAGAGACATACATCCTGAATAGCCCTTTTGGGTGGCATCTTTTTCTTGGATGAAATGGGCTGTGCATCTTTGAGAGGAAGCCATATGCTGACTCTCTTCCTTTATATTGCCAGCACCACAACTGGGAAGGAGAACCGAAGCTGTGAAGTTTCCTGCCTTTTCACAGTCTTACTGGGAGTCGAAATACTGATGTTGCCTTAGAGCTGGCAGTTTAAAAACATACCAGTACCTTGTCAGCCTTGGCCATAGAAGTGCTGAAGTTAGTGTCAGTGAATGGACCGGTTGGGCTGGTCTGAGTAACCAAGTTTTAGCAAAGACAAATATAAAGGAAGATTGATCAAATAATGTGTTTTTTTTCTTCTTCTTCTGAAACACAACAAATGTTATTGCTGTTGCACATCTAGATTGGAAAAAGAAACCTTAGTTTCTTGCTAATTCTTTGTGTTCTCTTTCGATCCATCAGCTATGTCAGATTTTTACATATGATTCTCACATGCTGTATGCCATTGCTTTAAAGTTACTTGTGGGCAAGAGGCATAAAAGGAATAGTTATTTGAGAACTTGTGAAGATCCTATTTTTTTGAAAGCAGTAGCTAGGATTTTTCTTCTTAGCTGAGGTTGCTAGAGGCTCTCCAACATCATAGCTTAAGGATTAGCATATGTAGCAGGAACACAATAAAGCTTTTTAATTAGAGTTGCTTGTTAAAGAAGCTGAGAATATCTTCTAAGTTGCCCAGACTAGGGATTTCCCCTTTTGTAAATAGAGAATATATGTCTAAATTCAGAATTTATATTCAAGTCCTGGCCTACTTAGCTGCGATCTACACTTAAAACCACTAGGTGTCCTCAGTTATATAAGTGGTAAATTTCCCTTGAGAGACCACAATTCTTGATAGACTTAGTTTTTATTAGGCAGTTTGTTTCTTGGGTGGAAAGAAGCAGTTCCTAGAGATGAACTGACTCTTGATAAAACAGGTAGCTTTCTGCTCTGCAGATGGTTGATTTAGTTTCATTTAGCTGCGGAAATGACAACCAGGTGCCTCCTCCCTTGCTCTCTATCTTTCTTCCTTGCTTTTGTTGATTTTCCATCTTCTGTCAACCTCTTATGCATGTGCATTTTATTTCGTTGAGCAATAAAGGGCAGGCTCTACTTCATGAAGTGGTTTATTAGGTTTTATTACCGGAGACACAGGGCCTGAGGAAAAGGAGAAAAGAGGTGAAGGGGAATGGATGCTGTGTTTTCTGTTGGTTCCTGTGTTAGCAGCCGGAACCTGTCTGCATGGAGTCCTTGAAAGATGGAGAACAAAGGCTTCTAACCGAGATGTAAGAGCACCTAGGCCGTGGTTTCTCCAGCTTGTCACTGTCCACATTTTGGTCAGATAATTCTTCCTTGTGAGGGCCTGTCCTGTGCATTCTAGGACAGTTAGCAGCATTCCTGGCCTCTGCCTACTAGATGCCAGTGTCATCTCTCCCAGCTTTCCCCAACACAACCAAAAATGTCTCCAGACATTGCCAGTTTATCTCCTGGGTGGAGAATTGCCCCAGGTGAGAACTTTTGCCTTAAGTTACAGTTATGAGATATGTAGGGACAAGTGGGCTTCCCTGATAGCTTAGTTGGTAAAGAATCTGCCTGCAATGCAGGAGACCCTGGTTCAATTCCTGGGTCAAGTACAGGTATTACCATAGTGAGAACCACATGAGTTATTTTGTGGTGATCCTGGTTATCTACAATTGACAGGATGCAGTGCTTTTTGCCTTTCAGGTTATATATAATGATAAAAACATGGGATGGCTTTTGATTTTCTTTATTCAGATTTGATGGTTATGTACGTCTTATGGGAAGAGTTTGTGGGTAATGTATCCTTTATGACAAACTAGACTGTTTTTTGGATGGGCTGAGTGATTTGCCATGGATAAAGGAGGGTAGGAAGTCACTGAGTCTTAACTTCAGATCCATTTTGGAGTTAAAGTCTATTTATATTCCCCATATAGACTATATCACCTAGGGAATGAGACGTACAGAGATTTATGTGGGGCTGTTTTCTTCACCCCTTAAGGACTAAGAAATGTAGCTAATTCATCATTGTCTTGTCTCCAATGCCTGGTGTACTGAGAGCACAATAAATATTTGTTGAAGTGAATCTTAAGTATTTTAGTCAGTGTGTGGTTTTTATTTTTCTGGGCCTAAGGCTTGTCTAACTGTAAGTCAGGACTGATAATACCTGTTTTCTTGCTCAACTTCCAGGAGCTTTAGGAGGGTGATTAAATAATGGATTTTCAGTGAAACTAATCAGCTGAGCTTATACTTCTAAGTGTTACACAGGAGGCCAAAATTATTGTCTCATTTCTGAAACATGTCTCTCAAAGGTGATTTACAGGCTCTGCCTTTACACACTTTGGGCTGAAGCAGCGGCTGCCATAGTTACTGTATGATGTGTAAGACGGATACTCTTCGACTAGTTTGAACAGGATCTTTTTAGCTGCTTTCAAATTCCAAAGCCTACTCTTTCCTTATATCAGGTCTTTATATTTGATCTTGTTCTTGTATACTTTGAGAACGCCCACAGCCTGAAGCTCTGTGCTCTGCAACTCTTCATTTAGTCATAGGCTGGGTAAGTAACCATCCCAGAGAGGAATCTGAGAATTTCCATAATAGGAATGAACATGGTCAGGAAAGGCAGTGAGTGACTTATCTATCTGAGACAGTCTTCTGGCTTTTCATTACAATGAGATTACGCAGTCCACCCAAATCAAAACATTATGCAAGAGAGTCTGTATTTCTTATTATCCTAGGTTCACTAGGTAATTCATTAGGCCCAGAATGAAACTAACATTTCAAGATCTTGGACTTGGAATAAAGTGTAAAACTGAATAGTGTTTTGTATCTTCTGCATGCTCATTGCCACCATTGTGGATCAGTTCTAATTATAGAGCTTTTAGAGATTTTGTTCAATCCCTAGGAGGGCCTTTTACAGATGAGAAAACAGGCTTAGAGAGTTACATGTAAAACAAGTTAAGACATACAAGTTTGAGTAGGACTAGAACCCAGATTTTTGAGCTTTCAATAGAGGCTCCTTTTTGCTGTAGGAGGTCACAATTTAATGCCAACAAAAGAAAGGCAAGCAGCAAAGACGAATGAGTTGGGCTAGAAGTAAGCAATAGTGAGTGGTGGGGACTATAGCCACAACTTAGATTTACCCTCCCTAAATCTAAGTGAATGCCATGTAAATGAAGCTTTGACCCAGCTTCAGCCTATTGTGGCCAAGAGGGCCTTTGGTTTTTTCCAAGAGAAACCAGAAATAAAGATTTGTTATGTGATGTTTCTGTCCTTTATTGAGCCCATCTGTGCATGAAATGTTTCCCTTGGTGTCTCTAATTTTCTTGAAGAGATCTTTAGTCTTTCCCATTCTATTGTTTTCCTCTATTTCTTCGCATTGATCACTGAAAAAGGCTTTCTTATCTCTCCTTGCTGTTCTTTGGAACTCTGCATTCAAATGGGTATATCTTTCCTTTTCTGTCTAGTCAAAGCTCTGGTTTTTCCAGTAGTCATGTATGGATGTGAGAGCTGGGCTATAAAGAAAGTTGAGTGCCAAAGAATTGATGCTTTTGAACTGTGGTGTTGGAGAAGACTCTTGAGAGTTCCTTGGACTGCAAGCAGATCCAACCAGTCCATTTTGAAGGAAATCAGTCCTGAATATTCATTGAAAGGACTGATGCTGAAGCTGAACTCCAATATTTTGACCACCTGATGCGAAGAACTGACTCATGGGAAAAGACCCTGATGCTGGGAAAGATTGAAGGCGGGAGGAGAAGGTGACGACAGAATGAGATGGTTGGATGGCATCACGGACTCAATGGACATGAGTTGGAGTAAACTCTGGGAGTTGGTGATAGATAGGGCGGTCTGGCATGCTGCAATCCTTGGGATCTCAGAGTCAGACACAACTGAGTGAACTGACTGACTAACTGATGTGAAGTTTCTTGAATTTTAAGTATTGCAGCAAATTCATACTTCATTGTATGAATTAAATGAACAGGTACACCTGTTCTGTTCTAGAGCCACAAGTTTCAAACCTCTGCTTCAGCAGGAAAACATCCATTTTTCCTACTGAACCTGTTTCCTACTGAACCTGTCCTAACTTCATGCCCTTTCCCCCTTCCATCTTATAAAGTAAGAAGACAGATATTTGCCAAGCATCTACCGTGTGCCAGATGCTGTGGTAGACGCATTTACACGACTGCCAGTTTGTATCCCCTTTGAGACTCATTCAAAGCCGTGTATATACTCTGTCACCCCCGATTTTGGCTACAGATGCACGGTTTATTTATTGCTATATATAATAATAATAATAATATAGGGCTTCCCTGGTGGCTCAGACGGTAAAGAATCTGCCTGCAATGCGGGAGACCTGGTTTCAATCCCTGGGTTGGAAAGATCCCCTGTAAGAGGGCATGGCTACCTGCTCCAGTATTCTTCCCTGGAGAATCCCCATAGACAGAAGAGCCTGGTGGGCTATAGTCCATGGGGTTGCAAAGAGTTGGACACAACTGAGTGATTAAGCACAATCTTATTCAAATTTGATAACGTCTGTCATCAGATAAGGTGACATAAGTGACATCAGATTGGTTGGGTATCAAGAGGAACAATTAGCCCCAAATAAAGCCTTAACTTTTTTTTTAAGGCATTCCTTCCTCTGGAGGCTGCCTAAATCTAGAGGATTCTCCTCCTTGCTTTTGTATCATACTTGGATTTTTGTTTGTTTGTTTTCTCTTTTCTCCCTGAAGCCTGACTAGGTACATTCTGTCTCCCAAGCTTCATTCTCCCCTCTGTATACTTAGTGAGTCAGTCTTTTAACAGGGTTAAAAAAGGCGGCCAGTTTTCCACCTGCTGGCTTTTCTGGCACTCAATTGAAGGAAATCAGTCCTGAATATTCATTGAAAGGACTGATGCTGAAGCTGAACTCCAATATTTTGACCACCTGATGCGAAGAACTGACTCATGGGAAAAGACCCTGATGCTGGGAAAGATTGAAGGCGGGAGGAGAAGGTGACGACAGAATGAGATGGTTGGATGGCATCACGGACTCAATGGACATGAGTTGGAGTAAACTCTGGGAGTTGGTGATAGATAGGGCGGTCTGGCATGCTGCAATCCTTGGGATCTCAGAGTCAGACACAACTGAGTGAACTGACTGACTAACTGATGTGAAGTTTCTTGAATTTTAAGTATTGCAGCAAATTCATACTTCATTGTATGAATTAAATGAACAGGTACACCTGTTCTGTTCTAGAGCCACAAGTTTCAAACCTCTGCTTCAGCAGGAAAACATCCATTTTTCCTACTGAACCTGTTTCCTACTGAACCTGTCCTAACTTCATGCCCTTTCCCCCTTCCATCTTATAAAGTAAGAAGACAGATATTTGCCAAGCATCTACCGTGTGCCAGATGCTGTGGTAGACGCATTTACACGACTGCCAGTTTGTATCCCCTTTGAGACTCATTCAAAGCCGTGTATATACTCTGTCACCCCCGATTTTGGCTACAGATGCACGGTTTATTTATTGCTATATATAATAATAATAATAATATAGGGCTTCCCTGGTGGCTCAGACGGTAAAGAATCTGCCTGCAATGCGGGAGACCTGGTTTCAATCCCTGGGTTGGAAAGATCCCCTGTAAGAGGGCATGGCTACCTGCTCCAGTATTCTTCCCTGGAGAATCCCCATAGACAGAAGAGCCTGGTGGGCTATAGTCCATGGGGTTGCAAAGAGTTGGACACAACTGAGTGATTAAGCACAATCTTATTCAAATTTGATAACGTCTGTCATCAGATAAGGTGACATAAGTGACATCAGATTGGTTGGGTATCAAGAGGAACAATTAGCCCCAAATAAAGCCTTAACTTTTTTTTTAAGGCATTCCTTCCTCTGGAGGCTGCCTAAATCTAGAGGATTCTCCTCCTTGCTTTTGTATCATACTTGGATTTTTGTTTGTTTGTTTTCTCTTTTCTCCCTGAAGCCTGACTAGGTACATTCTGTCTCCCAAGCTTCATTCTCCCCTCTGTATACTTAGTGAGTCAGTCTTTTAACAGGGTTAAAAAAGGCGGCCAGTTTTCCACCTGCTGGCTTTTCTGGCACTCACTTTTAAGATAGCACTCGGTTTTTGTTCCTTTTCTTTCACAATTCCTTAAATGGCTCTTGCCCTAGATTGCTCGAGTCCAGCGGAGTAGCTCAGGCTTCTGGGAAATAAGTCTTTCAGGCTAATGGGTTTGTGTGGCTTGGAGATAGACTGTGGTAATTTAAAAATCTTCTCTTGCTTTAGTCTCATTTAACACCTAGCCTAATAGTCCCTACATCTTGCTGAAAGTGGGAGAGGGAATAAAGTTTTCTTGAAAGGGCTGAGCCCTTGAGTGTCTGAACACTGGTATCATTTACACAGGTCTTTCCTTTGAACTTGATAGATGGCAGAACCCCTAAAATCATGATAATTAAGTCATCATATCTCATCTCCTGACTTGTACCCTGTGAAGCCAACAAAATAGCCTTGTATACCTGGCTTGGCCTCAGACGTTGCATCACCACTCAACCTTTCTGTGTTGACATTGTATGGACATAGCAGAGGTATAGGAATTTGTCAGGAAGTGAGATCCAGGCCAGTAAAGCAACCTAGAAAGTTATAGCTTTGCTTTTTTCTTTTTCCCTAACAATTCCATGCAGTGAAAGACAGGGAAGCCTAGCGTGTTGCAGGGGTCGCAAACAGTCAGACACGACTGAGCGACTAAACAAAAGCAACAACAAAAAACTCTGATTAAGCTCACTTGGGGGCCTAGTGTGCCATGTGTTCCCCTTCAGTTGAAATAAAGGCAGCCTTTTCACAGGGGAGATTCAGCTCTTGGGTTCTGTCTCCTTTGACCTGTTTTGTGTCAGCCCTTTCCTCTTCTTGCCTTTCTTTTATGTCGTATATTTTCAGCCCTTTGGGCTTCCTAGGTGGCACAGCACTGAAGAACCCGCCTGCCAGTGCAGGAGATGCAGATTCAGTCCCCGGGTCGGGAAGATCCCCTAGAGGAGGGAATGAGAGCCCACTCCAGTATTCTTGCCTAAAAAATTCGGTGGACGGAGGAACCTGGTGGGCTGTAGTCCATGGGGTTGCAAAGAGTGGTACACGACTGAGCAGCTGAGCATGCACACACACATTTTTGGCACTTTAGCTTCAAAAGTGCTTTCATGTCATATTAATCCTCCCAGCGACCTTTGGGTGTTGTTGGACAGGTTCGATCCCCACGTGACACTAAGGTCTAGTGTGGTTTGAAACTGCAGATCCAGTCAGTAGCTGAACCAGGACTAGACTCAGTCCCTTGCCTGTGATGTACCCTCTTCCTCATAGGCATGCTGCTGCCTGTGTTTTTAGATCAAGTGGTGATAGCCTCTTCCATGGGCTGATGAGAAAGAGCTGAACACAGAATATTGTGGCCGAGGAATTCCTTGTTGTATGTATTTTTTAGGTGAATATTTTAGGAAATTTTATTCTATAGAGAGAAGGTAACATGAAAATAACTTATTGAATTAGCCATTTATAATTCTTTTGTAATCCTGAGCCTCTTTGAAAGTCTAAAATGTTTGAACACTCATTTCAGAAAAATGTACATATGCACATAGTTTTGCATATAATGTTAAGGAGTTTATGGAATACCTGAAAAGTAGGGGTTTCACGTATTAGCAATCCTGGATTAAGATCTAACTCAAGTATTAAACCATCTTTTGGTTCATTTGCTGATGTAGAACTTAGAAAGCTTAAAAGGTTTTGGGGTGTATGCAGACCTACTAGATACAGTCTAGTTTTTAATTGTTAAACTGAAAAGGAACACTAGGTGACCTGATTTCTTCTTAGGAATAAATGGAATTGATGTGATCTGCTGACGCAGCATGGTAGTGTTCCTTTAATGTATAGTTCCTGACTAGGAGTCTGGGCTCCACTTGGAAATCCCTGGTAGATATTAATGATGGGAACAGAGTATAACCTGCCTACTTGCTCTATGCTCCTTGTAGAGTTTACGTTAAGTAGCTTTACCACAGAAGAGAAATTGATTGCTGAAGGCCATCTGGTTGATGGCACCTCTTCTTGCCCAGGTTTCCAAAAGAATTTTATCAAAGATTCATCTTTAAGTAATGCAGGCTACTTTGTAACAAGCAGCTGTTAGAGACTTAGAGTTTTTTTTTTTTTTTTTAATTTCTTTCCTACTGATTATTTCACAATTATTGGCTGTCTTTATGGAACGTTTCTTTGTTAATAGAATTTTTCCTACGCAGAACCCATAAACATTAGTTACTTTAATAAACCAAAGAATTCCAGGAGCCTAGTGGAGCTGACATGGCAAATGATCCAAAGAAGCAAAAATCATATCACTTCACGTGCAAAAAATAGTGTTAATCTTATGAGTATGCATATTTGTTTGCTTTTATTGGGAGCCAACAGACCTCTATTTTCTCTTACCAAATAAAATCACATAAACTTAGGGCTTTGGCCATTTCCAAAGAAAAATTTTCTTGTTTTCTTTGGATGGTATTTGTGGCAGGCACTCAGTATAAATGATATGATCAAAGGTATATTATATACCAATAGGCAAGCCTTTTACTGAAAATAATCTCATAGAGAGCACATCACAGAATTGTTCAGTCACATTTTTTTCCCCTTCTGACAAAGGTCAGGGAGAAATGAGAACTGTGTTTGATTTAAATGTTAGTCACAGTTTCTCTGCTCTTGCTGATCCAGGCCAGAGAGCCATCTGGTTTTTCTGTCCTAGTCAATACAGTTATTTGGACAGGGATGCCATTTACTGGAGAAATAATTAATCAGTTATTATGGGAAGAACCTCAGAACTGTGTAAATTGATCAGTACTCAGTGAATAGTAGCTGACTTATGTTTCTTTCTCCATTAGCAGATATTAGGGAATATCAAATACTGTGCAAACATACGTATGCACACGCTTTACACTTACACATACACATTGTGTGTGTGTGTGCGTGTGTGTGTGTGTGTGTGTGTACACACACACTTTGAGAGAGAAGCAGGGCAGAGAAATTGAGCAGAAAGAGATTTCTATGTTAGTAAAGAACCTAATACATATTCTGGGTTATTTTTGGAATGTATCAGGTAGATGGCCTGTTCTTCCTGCCTTCTAGAACTTTTTCCTCTTTTTAATATAGATTTTGGTGGGTGTGAAGAGGGGAACTTTCTTTGTTTGTTTGTTTATAAACCCAGTGAGGCCTTAAAATATAATTGATAGGGAGTTATCTATATTCCAAATTTGTCCCTTTATTTGGTTTGTTTAACCATTAAGGTTTATTTATTTTTAAATTTTTTACTGATACATTTTCTTTTTTTTTAATTTTATGGAACTATAGTTGATTTACAATGCTGTAGTAGTTTCAGGTGTCCAGCAAAGTGATTCAGTTATGCTTGTACATATACTCATTCTTTTTTAGATTCTCTTCTCATATAGGTTGTCACACAATGTTGAGTAGAGTTCCCTGTGCTATACAGGAGGTCCTTGTTGATTCTCTGTCTTATAAGTAGTAGTGTGTGTATGTTCATCCCAGGTTCCCTCTACCACATTTCCCCTTTGGTCACCATAAGTTTGTTTTCGATACCATTAAGGCTTAAATAAAGATGTTAGGGAAAAAGAAACTATTGCTTTGCTTGAAGATGGCTAATAAATAATTTTTTTCCCAGTAAGCTTCTACTTCAGTTCAGTTCAGTTCAGTCGCTCAGTCGTGTCCGACTCTCTGCGACCCCATGAATCGCAGCACGCCAGGCCTCCCTGTTCATCACCATCTCTCGGAGTTCACTCAGACTCACATCCATCGAGTCAGTGATGCCATCTAGCCACCTCATCTTCGGTCGTCCCCTTCTCCTCCTGCACCCAATCCCTCCCAGCATCAGAGTCTTTTCCAGTGAGTCAACTCTTCGCATGAGGTGGCCAAAGTACTGGAGTTTCAGCCTTAGCATCATTCCTTCCAAAGAAATCCCAGGGTTGATCTCCTTCAGAATGGACTGGTTGGATCTCCTTGCAGTCCAAGGGACTCTCAAGAGTCTTCTCCAACACCATAGTTCAAAAGCATCAATTCTTCGGCGATCAGCCTTCTTCATAGTCCAACTCTCATATCCATACATGACCACAGGAAAAACCATAGCCTTGACTAAATGGACCTTAGTTGGCAAAGTAAGCTTCTACTTAGTAGGCATTTTTGCCGTGGCAGGCCATATTTAGATCCTTCTTTGAACTTTCAAGTTATTGATAATTACTTGTGACTTAGGTCACTCTACAAAGGTGGTCTTTAATATTTAGAGGCATGGGCCTCTCTGGGAGTTCAGCTAGCAAAATGCCTTTCCATGTAGAAAAAAGTCTTTCTCGAGTGCATGCTTGCTTTGAGAATGCTAAAAGATGAAGAAAGGGGCAGGAGTTGATACACATACACATTGTGTGTGTGTGTGCGTGTGTGTGTGTGTGTGTGTGTACACACACACTTTGAGAGAGAAGCAGGGCAGAGAAATTGAGCAGAAAGAGATTTCTATGTTAGTAAAGAACCTAATACATATTCTGGGTTATTTTTGGAATGTATCAGGTAGATGGCCTGTTCTTCCTGCCTTCTAGAACTTTTTCCTCTTTTTAATATAGATTTTGGTGGGTGTGAAGAGGGGAACTTTCTTTGTTTGTTTGTTTATAAACCCAGTGAGGCCTTAAAATATAATTGATAGGGAGTTATCTATATTCCAAATTTGTCCCTTTATTTGGTTTGTTTAACCATTAAGGTTTATTTATTTTTAAATTTTTTACTGATACATTTTCTTTTTTTTTAATTTTATGGAACTATAGTTGATTTACAATGCTGTAGTAGTTTCAGGTGTCCAGCAAAGTGATTCAGTTATGCTTGTACATATACTCATTCTTTTTTAGATTCTCTTCTCATATAGGTTGTCACACAATGTTGAGTAGAGTTCCCTGTGCTATACAGGAGGTCCTTGTTGATTCTCTGTCTTATAAGTAGTAGTGTGTGTATGTTCATCCCAGGTTCCCTCTACCACATTTCCCCTTTGGTCACCATAAGTTTGTTTTCGATACCATTAAGGCTTAAATAAAGATGTTAGGGAAAAAGAAACTATTGCTTTGCTTGAAGATGGCTAATAAATAATTTTTTTCCCAGTAAGCTTCTACTTCAGTTCAGTTCAGTTCAGTCGCTCAGTCGTGTCCGACTCTCTGCGACCCCATGAATCGCAGCACGCCAGGCCTCCCTGTTCATCACCATCTCTCGGAGTTCACTCAGACTCACATCCATCGAGTCAGTGATGCCATCTAGCCACCTCATCTTCGGTCGTCCCCTTCTCCTCCTGCACCCAATCCCTCCCAGCATCAGAGTCTTTTCCAGTGAGTCAACTCTTCGCATGAGGTGGCCAAAGTACTGGAGTTTCAGCCTTAGCATCATTCCTTCCAAAGAAATCCCAGGGTTGATCTCCTTCAGAATGGACTGGTTGGATCTCCTTGCAGTCCAAGGGACTCTCAAGAGTCTTCTCCAACACCATAGTTCAAAAGCATCAATTCTTCGGCGATCAGCCTTCTTCATAGTCCAACTCTCATATCCATACATGACCACAGGAAAAACCATAGCCTTGACTAAATGGACCTTAGTTGGCAAAGTAAGCTTCTACTTAGTAGGCATTTTTGCCGTGGCAGGCCATATTTAGATCCTTCTTTGAACTTTCAAGTTATTGATAATTACTTGTGACTTAGGTCACTCTACAAAGGTGGTCTTTAATATTTAGAGGCATGGGCCTCTCTGGGAGTTCAGCTAGCAAAATGCCTTTCCATGTAGAAAAAAGTCTTTCTCGAGTGCATGCTTGCTTTGAGAATGCTAAAAGATGAAGAAAGGGGCAGGAGTTGCTGGAGGGCATTATGACAGTCTACCAGAAGAGCGGGTATTTTGTGAGTGCCTGTCTTCTCTAAAGGTTAATAGATTGACAGAGGACATGTGGGTGAATAAAATCGTGACAAGAGTGCTAACGCGGTGATTTGGGTGGGGTGGTTGGTGGTGGTGGTGGTCATGCTGGTGGCTCCTTGAACCTACTAAGAGGAACAATTGTTGCTCTTGTATGCTTGAACAAGTCCGTATCTCCATACTGACAGTGGGTTAATAAAATGCACTGGCCTCGGGTTAACTCTGCTTAAGATGACTGGGTTGCATCAAGATCAGTAAACAGGCTTTCCTCTTGGGATATGAAATGAATGAACAGTAAGAGATGAGGCCAGCTGAAAAGTATTATGGATGGTGTGCATCCACACAAGAACTTATGCTCATTTTTGCATTGGTATCGCCTACCTTAACCCACCAAGCCAAGTTAAAACTGAGTATGTCTTCTACTCGCTGATCTAAAGTAGCCTGTGGGTCTCCCACCTCCCCGCCCCTCATACCTCAGCATTTTAGGAAGTGGGGCTTCTATTGACTAAAAAACAGATCCCCTAAAACGTTCTTTCTCCTTTGGAACCCTGCCCTATATGTCTGTGTTAGGATACAAGGTGAGACACTCATGGGAAGTGAGTTTTTAATTTGTCACTCACCCCTCAGTCAGAGGCTTTAACCTCCCTCAACCTGGGAGGAGAGGGATCTTTCCAACTGCTCTGATGATGTTAAATATATCTCTGGACTCAGTCCACGTGAAATGATGCTTATTTTTGCAAAGCTTTAAACAGAGAAAGATAAGGAAGGAGGGTGGGAGGGAGAGAAAGAAAGAAAGAGACAGAAGGCAAGGAAGGATTGGAAAAGAGAAGAAACAGAGCTCTTTTGGCTTCCTTGTATTTTAAAATAGCCCAGGGCTCTAGCCTTTCCCCTAGAATGTTCCTCTCCCAGATATCCATGTAACTGCTCCGCATTTCCTTCGGGGCTCTGCTCTAAATGCCGTTTTATCAGAGAGGCCTTCTGTAACCACCCTATATAAAATGGAACTGCCCCCAGCACGCCCTATATGCTCTAAGCTGCTGTTTAATTTTTCTCTGTTACACTGTTATTAGACATATTACATATATATATATTTAAACTTTTTTTCCCCTATTCACTCTTCAGTATATATGCATAAAACTCTTTTCCTCTTCCCACCCAATAAAATGTAACTCACATGAAGGTAGGGACAGGGTCTTTTTTGATCAGTGCTGTGCTCCTTTCCCTGGGACAGTGCCCAACACATAGTAGACATTCGGTAAATATTTGTTTAATGAATACAGGGATGAACTCATTTTTATTTTACTCTCCCACAGTCAGCAGTATCCCGGGCAGCCAACTTTTAATGTTGGAAGGAGCCCAGCAGACAAGCAAGAAATGCCATAAATGAATTCCTCAGGGCAGTTATGTGAGTTTAGTGTGTGTGAACATTTAAACGGTCTGACTAGACGGCAGTGGGTCAATACCCCCCTCCTTGGAAATCATCCCGAACTGTTCCCTTGTGGTGGTTGCAAGAGGAAGAAAGGGTCAGGAATTGCCCTTATCCCTGAGAGGAAGCCTGTACATTGTACTCATTTTCTCTGTATTTCTGGAGCTGTCATATTAAATCCGAGAGGCCTTAGCTCTGCGGGAGTTTTCTTCCTTCTAAGGCACTCTTCTGAGTCAGCATTCTGTCTGGGAGTCCCCTTTAACTTGTCATGGCTTTCCCTGGTGAATAGTTGAACAGAGGAGGGAAGCACTGATCCTTCGCAGTGATGTATTAATAGTAAAACCTCTGAAAAGCCCAGCCTCAGCTCACTCCTTTTTTAATATTTATTTTTTGTTTGTTTAGTTTGGGAAAAGTATGGGGGTGGGCACAGGGTAGAGGGAATTCTCTGTGTGAAGTTTTATAGCCTCTTTTAAACACAGAACGTGAAATGATGAGCTGTTGAGTAATACGTGTATTTTACATATAAATTATTAGCGCACAGTTCTTTTGTGTTCTGTCCCCCCTCCCCTGTGTGTCTTAATTTGAGTTCAGTTTTCAGATACAAGTAGTTTATTTGGAAATGCGGGAAATATCACAGGAGTGGAAAAGAGAAATAGGGAAAGGATGACTTAGTGAGCCAACTACAACTGTGGGCAGTTGAAGTTTGATCCTGAGGGAAGGGGTATAGAACACGTGACATGCATGCATACTCCCGTGTGTCTGACTCTTGGCGACCCCATGGACTGTAGCCCTCCAGGCGCTTCTGTCCGTGGCATTTTCCAGGCAAGAATACTGGGGTGGTTGCCATTTCCTCCTCCAGGGGATCTTCCCAACCCCAGGATCGAACCCACATCTACTGCTTCTCCTGCATTGGTAAGGGGATTCTTTAGCTCCACTGAGCCACCAGGAAATCCTTCAGGACGCACACTTCAGGCTGTTCTACCTGGGAACAAGCCAGGTGGAATATTGATGTGCCGGCTTCCTTAAATCATTGTAGGAACCTGCTCCCAAGGAGGTTCATTCCCTAGAGCAGCCTGCAGCCTCCTGGGCCTTGGAGAAGACTTTAGACTAAGAGATATGAATACTGGCACTTGGCGATCAGGTACACTGAGCAGTAAGGCCTGAGAGACATGAGCCGGGTATGAAGGAGTGAGTTACCCATGCTTCCGCTTTCTGCTAAAGCCACATGAGTACCATAGCTTTATCTTTGCTCTTTGCTTTAACCTTTTTCTACCACATCTTTACCTGGGGGTGGCTCAGGGCTCAAATCTGTCTTGCCTTGACCTCTGTGACTCACCAGACACCTTATTTCTCATAACGGCACCTAGCGATGTATACTTCATGGCATGGTAGTTGTGTACCTACATGTATGTTTTCTACTGAAATTAAGCTCCTTGGGAATCTGGATATTACCTGATATTTCTTTGTAAACATCAGAGTGCCTGGCATGTAAGTGCTTGGCTCTTGTGTAATTAATGAATTTTCCCCCCTAACTACTAGGTGGTTTAGCCAAACAGGCTGTGAGAGGAAAGCCTTGGGCTCCTGAATTCCAGCTTCCTAACTTCAAATAAGATAGTATCATAAACTGCAGAGAGTTAGTGAGTGGACCTTAAATCAAGACAAGGAGGATTCATCTTCTCTTTTTATCTTTTATTTTTAAGGGAAAAATTTTAAGTGTATAGTATTGTGGTGATAAGTACGTTAACATTGGTCTGTAACCGTCACCAGCATCTGTCTCTAAAAGTTTTTCATCTGATAAAACTGTGTACCCAGTTAACACTATCTCCCCACTCTCCCCTGCCCCCCACTCTTGGTAAACCAGCATTCTACTTTCTGTGTCTATGGATTTGACTACTCAGTTATTCTATTAACTTCATAAGTGGAAGCATACAGTATTTGCCTTTTTGTCATGAACACACAATGTTCAGGATACATCCGTGTTGTAGCTCTTGTCAGAATTTCCTTCCTTTTGAAATCTGAATTATATTCCATCATGTGTGTACACCACATTTTGTTTATACATTCATCTGATGATGGGAACTTGGGTTGCTTCCCTCTTTGGCTATTATAAATAAAACTGCTATGAACATTGTTATATAAATATCTCTGAGATTCTGCATTCAGTTCTTTTAGATATATATCCAGAGGTGGAATTGATGACTCATGTAGTAATTTTATTCTTAATTTTTTGGGGAACTGTTTTCTGTTTTTTTGATAGTAGTCATCCTAATGAGTGTGAGACGGTTTCTCATTGTGGTTTGATACGCCTTTCCCTAATGATGAGTGACGTTGAGCTTCTTTTCATGTGCTTATTGGCCATTTGTATATGGCCATCATATGTTTCTTGTGTGGAGAATGTCTGTTCAAGTACTTTGCCCATTTTTAAAATCTTTGGGTTTTGTTGTTGAGGAAACTTTTTAATTGAAGTGTAGTAGGACTAGACTGAGTTTCTTTATTTTGAGCATACTTATGTAGTGACTTGTCAAGTAACCATGGGCCAGCAGTTTAGGGACTTTCAGCCCTGATCTGGCTTCAATCATTCCTTCACTGGGTAATCATAGAATCCTAGAACTAAAGGAGCCTTAGCCTCTTCTGGTTGCCATAACAAAATACCACAGACTGGGTGACTTATGATTCTTATAATTTCAGTAATTTCTTTCTAACAGTTGTGGAGGCTAGAAGTCCAAGGTCAGGGTGCCAGCCTGATTGGACTGTGGTACAGGCTGTCTTCATGGTTCCAGCCATTACTTTCTTCACAGGGTGGAAGGGGCTAGGGAGCTCTGTAGAGTCTCTTTTGTAAGCGTGCTAATCCCATTTATGAAGGCTCTACCCTCAAGACACAATCATTTCCCAAAGGCCCCATCTTCTGACATACCACATTGGGCATTAGGATTTGAACATGTGAATTTGGGGGGGACACAAACATTCAAACCAGAGCAACGAGCAACCTGAACCCACTTCTTTTTCCGCTGTGCCCTGGGCCAAATCACCTAGTCCCCCTGGATAATGTTTTCTTCATCTTTGAATACAAGTTTCTTTATCTCCTTTATCATGTCACTAGTAGTGTTTTGAAGACTGGTAAATTGACTTTTAATGATTATAATGTATTTAATAACGTGTTTTTATTAGGCATGAGGTTGTGCATATATTGGACTTTTACTTTTTTTTGGATGTTCATAGTGTCATTTTTAAGTCAGAATTTTTCATTAGAAAACTGTAGGCCTTTATTTTTCTAGGTAAATAAGTAGATGGGACCAAAAGGCAGGAAGTAATGCTGAACTAAACGTAAGGTAGAGCACTCTGTTAATCTTTGGAAATAAGTGAACTTACAGAATTGCTCACTGATTGCCATTAGACAGTGTTAGACAATGCTCTTATGAGTTCTAATTAGAATAGATCTGGCTTAGTGTCCTGTCTTTTTGAGATCAGGCAGCTTGAAGCCACCCCATAAAAGGGGCGCTAACTCATAGCTGGATTGACAGTGGCATCCTACTCAATGATGTCAGATGACAACAGGCAAGTTCAGGATGCTCGGGCTGGCATAAAAGGTCTCTGGGAAGCACCTAAATTTTAATTTTTTTGGAAAAAATGTGGTATAAAGTATATGTAATATAAAACCTAACACTGTAGCCATCTGAAGTGTGCAGTTTTGTGGCATTAAGTATATTCACATTGTTGTGTGACCATCACAACTGCCCATCCCCAGAACCTCTTCATCTGTCTAGACTGAAATTCTGTACTCATTAAACAGTAGCGCCCCATTTCTCTTCCCTCCCCGTCGTTGGCAGCTACCATTCTGCTTTCTGTCTCTGTGAATTTGACTACTCTCTGTTCCTCATACAACAGCTGTCTTTTTGTATCTGACTTATTTCATCTAGCAAAATGTCTTCAGTTTTCACCGATGTTGTAGCACGTGTCAGAATTTTCTTTTTAAAGCTAAATAATATTCCATTGTATGGATATATACACCACATTTTATTTGTCTGCTCATCCATTGATGTACATTTAGGTCATCTCCGCTTTTTGGCTGTTGTGAGCATCATACTATGAACATTAGTGTACTGATATGTTGAGTTCCTGCTTTCAGTTGTTTGGTATATACCTAGGAGTGTAATTTCTGGGTTACATGATAGTTCTATGTTTAACTTTTTGAGGAGCCTCCATTTTCTGTTCCACAATGACTGCACCATTATATAGCCCCACCAACAGTGCACAGGGGGTCCAGTTTCTCCACATACTCACGAACACTTGTTTTCTGTTTGTTTGCCTTTGGTAACAGCCATTCTAATTGGTGTGAAGTGGTACTTCATTGTGGTTTTCATTGTAATTTCCCTAGTGATTAGTGATGTTAAACATTTTTTCATGTTATTGGCCATTTTTATACTTTTTCTGGAGAAATATCTATTCATATCCTTTGCCCATTTTTAAATCAGTTTGGTTGTTTGTTGCTGAGTTTTAGCCAACTGGTCTTCTGGTTTATAGATACTTTTAAGAGAGCTCTGTGTTGTGCTTTATGACTATATGTTCATTTATCTTGTTTATTTTTAAAAAACCTTTTCCTGTATAGATAAGTAGATACATATATTATCAGTCAGTACATAAGTAATAAATATATATTTTTTTGTTTCAACAGTATATCCTTTCAGGCTCTGATGACTTCAACCTGTACATGTGGAGAATTCCTGCAGATCCAGAAGCAGGTGAGCATATCCTTAGAATGAACCTGCTGCTAATGTTGGCGCTGTTGACTTTCTGCATGCTGTGCCCTGAAAGGGCAGATCTGTAGAAACAGAGGAAGATATTTCTCCTTTAATGTAATAAACTTATTGGAGAGTGACCAAAGTAAACTTTAAAATAAAAATTAGAAGCCAGATTTAGCTATAACTTTCATGCATACCCTTATCTGACATAATCACGCTCAGATTTTTTTCTCCTGAGAACTTTTCTTTAGACTTCTTAGAGCGCCTCCTCTTCATTTTCCTCTCTCCTGTTTCACACTTGGAATATTTTTTACCTTGCTTTTCCTTTATTGATGCACACATTCCTGCTCCGCTTATTACTCTACAAACAGTTGTTAGGGCCTCTGCCCTTCCTTTGGCCTCCCTGGTGATGTTTACTAAAGTGAAACTTTCTTTATTAATGGTCAGATGTACTCCCTGGAGTTTGGCTGATCCCATACATGAGACAAATTAGGAAGAAATGTTTCCACATTTGCTCTAGATGTATTCTGAAAAAGCTTTCCGTAAGTTTGGATCTAGGCCATCTGAGCTTCCAGGCAGCAGGGATCATTCTTGATACCAGTGTCCTCACGTGCTCAGATGAGTGTCTCACTGGTGGCTTCCTACTGGTAGAAAAATGCCTATTTTTTATTCTCAGGACAGTTCAATACAGCCATCTGCTCCAGGTGATACATGACATCAAACTGGAAAATGGTAGGAAAGGAATAGAGGACTGTGCTGATAATATTACACAAAATGTGTCTAGGGCTTAGAGCTGAGGAAGGTTGTTGGCTTGCCTATTGCTGAATTAACAATATTGTTACCAAACATCTGCCTTTCAGAATTTGATGAGGCTTACTTTTGGAAAAGCTATCCTATTGCTATGCTCTGGTTACTAAACAAGTTACAAAAGGCCTTTTTCCCCTTCTGGAATTTGGAAAGTGTGAATGAAGCATCTTACCTTTGACGTACAACCAGATGGGACAGCAACAGTCTATCTGAACAAAAAATGATGTTCTATCTCTAGAATTAGTCCTGTATTAAGTCTTCCACCCCCATAAGTCCTAGATTGATTAGCTGAGAAATAAACTTGGGGCTTAATTGTATCTTAATTATTATTGTACATGATTTGAAAACTTTTCATTATTAAGTCTATTTGACTTTTTAAATGGAAGGTGGATAATTTCCCTCTTTCAGGACTGTTCTCTGGAATCTTTTTCATGTTTGTATTGAGAGAAGGGGGAAGAACTAGCAGTAGTATTGTAGATTTTTTTCCCCTGATGATTTCTGTACTGGCTTAGGGTATGGGCCACTGTTAGGCTGCCTTTATATGCAGATGATTATGTGATCTCTGGGTTGGCAGGGACCCTCAGAACTGATTAAGGACTCCAGTACTGAAACTGGGAAATGGGTGCCTGGACCTTCCAAGGATTGTATGGCACAGTTAGTTTAAAGGAATCCATTTCTAGATTCTTAAATTCCATATGTATTGTGTGTTCCCACCTCCCCTTTCCCCATTGTCCATCGCCCACTTTACAGAAAAAGAAGCAAACAAACAGACAAACAAAAAATATCAGATCAGAAATATTCCAGAAATATCTGACCACTTGAACCTTGGCATGGTGCATTGCCCCTAAGGTATAAAAATCTCTTAAGGTGGCAAAATAAAAAAGCAGAAGGATTCTTTAATCATAGGGTTATAGCCCAACCTGCCCCCTCCCTTCTCCCTTATCTTCTTATGCAATAAATTGTTTCTTTTTATAGTAATTGGTTTTTATAAAACATTAAAAGTATATCTGTTTTGATCAGCTGTATTCCAGTAAGAATTATAATTCCTTGGAGAAGGAAATGGCAACCCATTCCAGTATTCTTGCCTGGAAAGTCCCATGGGCAGAGGAGCCTGGCGGGCTACAGTCCATGGGTTCACAAAAGAGTCAGACACAACTGAGCGACTGCGTTGTAATTGTAATGGTAACTCTAATCCTATACAGTACCAAAATGTTAACACTTAGAGCCTTACGGTCACAGCAAATAAAAAAAATTGAATTTGTATTTATAGTTTTGTTGGTGAATCTGATAGAATTTTTTAAAAAATATATTGTGTTGAAATTTGGGGGAAAGTAAGTAAAGTAGAAATGTTATTTTAAAGAGGAAAAAGGAATGATATAAAATTTCTATTAATAAATAGTTAGACTTCATGGTACCCCACTCCAGTACTCTTGTCTGGAAAATCCCATGGACGGAGGAGCCTGGTAGGCTGCAATCCATGGGGTCGCTAAGAGTCGGACACAACTGAGCAACTTCACTTTCACTTTTCACTTTCATGCAGTGGAGAAGGAAATGGCAATCCACTCCAGTGTTCTTGCCTGGAGAATCCCAGGGACGGGGGAGCCTGGTGGGCTGCCATCTATGGGGTCGCACAGAGTCAGACACGACTAAAGCGACTTAGCAGCAGCAGCAGCAAATTCCACATAGGGTGCAGTAAGTTCCCATTGCATTAAGTACAAAACTCAAATTACAAAAGCCACCTTTTTAAAGATGTCAGAGAGCTGTAGTAATAGTGTGTGAGAAGAACTAAAGTTCTGAAGAAGGAAGAACCTTCCCAACTGAGCAGAAGGTCTGGCCATGCTCTGTCCTGATGGTGTCTGTGCCCAGGTTGTTGATGGAGCTGCCATGGACAGCCTCTACCAGGGTCAAAAGAAATCAGAGTTTTCAACAGCCACATATATTAGATTAGGATATATTAGATTCAGAGGAACCCCAGACACATGACCAGTCTTCTCTGTAGGACATTTGCTGGGCGCTGGGGTTGCACTGAGAGTGAGGGGACTAGACTGGAAAGCAGAATGAAATGCCTATGGTATACAGTGCTTAGGAGACAGAGTTCCCCTAGTGGGAGGGGTCTGCTCCACAGGGCATTTTGAACCTGCTTGGAAAAGGATGACGCAGAGATGAGCTTAAAACCTCCGAAGGACAGAAGCAGAGAACAGAGGTTTCACAGGCTCTCCCAGAGGCCACACTCGAGGACGGAGCTGGACCAGAAAGGCAAAGTGCAGTCTCTTGCAGTCTCCTGGCGTGTAGGACACAAACCCCCATTAGTGGAAGAGACCTGCAATGTGCAGTCTCCAGGTCTTGCCTTTGAGAGGTTTGAAACCAGAAGTAGACTTAGTCTGACTAAAGAAGCAATCCAGCCCTGACCTGGTCCCTCCTGATTGGATTGAGGGTGATCAGCCCCCTTACCTTACCTTACCTACCTTACCTGATCAGCCTACCTTACCTTCTGAGAAAAGAAGTAGAATGGGTAAATGCTAGATGGAGGAAATGACTTTCATCTCGGTATCAGTCTGCTACAGCTGCTATAACAAAATCCCACAGATTGGGTTATTTAAACATCAGAAATGTATTTTCTCACATTTCTGGACGTCCATGATCAAGGTTCTGGCAAGTTTGATTTCTCCCGAGACCTCTCTCCTGGGCTTGCTGATGACTGTCCTCTCTTTGTGCTCTCACATGGCCTTTTCTTGCTAATGTCTCATTGCTGATGTCCCTTCCTCCTCTTATGAGAACATCAGTCTTATTGGATTAGAGTCCTACCCTTATAATTTGTTTAACCTTAATTATCTCCTTAAAGCCTCTGTCTCCAAATAGTCACCTTGGGGGGTTGGGGTGTTGAGATACGAATTTGCAAGAGACACAGTTCAGTCCGTAACAGTCACTGTGGTTCTTTATCCTCAATGTCCAGTATACAATAAAAAAGTTATGAAACAGGAAAATGTGGTCAGGGATCAAAAGAAGCCAATCCACAATATTATCTAGATATTGAAGTCAAATAATCAGGAGCTTTAAATATTGTAAATGTGATAAAATAGAAAAGATGGACAAAATGGATAAAAAGATGGAGAATTTCAACAGAGAATTGGAATCTACTTAGAAAAAAATCATGTAGACCTTCTAAAACTGAAAAATATGTCTAATACTAAGAATTTTTTGGCTGGGTTTAATTGTGAAAAGACAGGTTTGGTGAATCAAAGACAGGTCAATAGAAGACATTCTAACTGAAGGACAGTGAGAATGGAGAATGGAAAGAGCTAAACCAGAGGGACATAGATGATCTACCATATCCATATGAAACTGAAATCCCAGAAGGATAAGAGAAAGTGAAGCAGAAGTAATATATGAAGAAATAATAGCTGAAAGTTTCCAGAACAAATGAAATATGCCAATTTTCAGTTTCAAAAACTCAAAAGTAAATACAACTATACAGATTCAAACAAGCAGAGTAAATACAAAACACCTAGGCACATCATAAGTCAAACTATTGAAAGCAAAAGATAATGAGAAAAAGCCTAAAAGCAGCCTGGGAAAATGGACAAATTACCTGTGAATAAACAGGAATAAGATTGATGATCAAAAGATGGGCGCCAGACTGTAATAGAATGATATCTCTGAAGTGCTTCAAGAATTAAAACCTGCCAACCTTGAATTCTATACACGAGGAAAATATCTTTCAAAAATATAGGTAAAATAAAAGGCATTTAAAAAAAAGAAATTATAGAGTTTTAATAGAATTACTTAGCAGCCCTCATGAATTAATGCATCTAGACATTGAGCCGGAGAAGGCAATGGCATCCCACTCCAGTACTCTTGCCTAGAAACTCCCATGGACGGAGGAGCCTGGTAGGCTACAGTCCATGGGGTCGCTGAGTCAGACACGACTGAGCGACTTCACTTTAACTTTTCACTTTCATGCACTGGAGAAGGAAATGGCAGCCCACTCCAGTGTTCTTGCCTGGAGAATCCCAGGGATGGCGGAGCCCAATGGGCTGCCGTCTGTGGGGTCGCACAGAGTTGGACACGACTGAAGCGACTTAGCAGCAGCAGCAGCAGCAGACATTGAGCATCGACTGGTTATTTGCATTACAAAAAGAAAGGCAGCTAGACATTATGAGCATGCTGATGAGAAACGTGGCGGTGCCTAGAGTCTTGCAAAGTCCAACAACCCTGAATCTGATCAGACCTCAGGATCTAGCTTTGATTTGCAGGTAGCACAGAGGATGGAGGGGTGTATTGTATTACTACTACATTGTGAGGATACAATCCACAAAACCCAGACTGACAGAAACTATAGGTGAAATGATCTTATGTTCTTCAACAGATACATTCTGATGATAAAAGAAAGGATGGACAAACCCTAACCTGTTGTATAAAAAAATTCCAAAAGGTACATTAACCAAAGCAAAACTATTTAGGAGGGAATTCCCTGGAGGAATTCAGTGGCAGTTCAGTGGTTGAGGGACTGCACGCTTTCACTGCTGAAGGCCTGGTTTGATCCTTGGTTGAGGAACTAAGATCCCACAAGCTGTGTGGTGTGCCCACCACCCCGCTCCCCCCACCCCAAATGAAAAGGATTTAGGAATGTATATGAAATGAATAAAAATTGTTTTAAAAAGCAAAAAAGTGATTAATATAGAAGTCAAGGTAATGGTGTATTTGTGGGGTTTTTGTTTCTGTTTGGCTGCCCTGGGTCTTTGCCGAGTGTGGGCCTTTTCTAGTTATGGTAAGTGGGAGCTACTCTTCATTGAGGTGTGCAGGCTTTTCATTGTAGTGGCTTCTCTCGCTGTGGAGCCTGAGCTCCAGGCCGTGTAGGCTTCAGTGGTTGCGGTACCCCAACTTAGTTGCCCTGCGGCATATGGGATCAAACCCGTGTTTCCTGCATTGGCAGGTGGATTCCTAACTACTAGACTACCCAGGAAGTCCCAGGATAATGATTTCTTTGGGGAAGGGAAGAGGTTGTAATAGGAATGAGGCACATAGAGGCCTCTGAATGGCCAAGAAAAATTCCATTTCTTGACCTGGGTGTTGGTTATATAGGTTCATCTTACGAAATTTCATTAAGCTATACTTTTTAAAATTTTATTTGATTTATGATTTTCCTTTATTTACTTTTGGCTGTGCTGGGTCTTTGTTGCTGTGTGGGCTTTTCTCTATTTGCAGCGAGTGGGGGAGGGGGGCCTACTTTCTAGCTGTGGTGCAAGGGCTTCTCATTATAGTGACTTCTCTTACTGCAGAGCATGGGACCCTAGGCACAGGGGCTTCAGTAGTTGCAACTCCTGGGCTCTAGAGCACAGGCTCAATAGTTGTGGTGCATGAGCTCAGCTGCCCAGTGGCATGTGGGATCTTCCCAGACCAGGTATCAAACCTGTGTCTCCTGCACTGGCAGGTGGATTCTTTACCACTGAGCCACCATGGAAGCCCTAACTTATACTTTTTATGCTATTTTTGGTATTCATTTTTTATTCCCTGATGAAAAGAAATAAAAAAAACTAGTGAATAAACGTTTGTCAAAGAAAAATCACAATAGAAGTAAAATTTTATTAAATGAATAAAAATGAAAACATGATATTCCAGCAGAAGCATTTACATGCTGGAGTTTACTTAGCCCAGATCAGTGGCCTATAGAATTTTCTGCTCACGTACCCATCCCCACAGTAATTCTTTTGAGTTATAACTTAACGTGTACTCAGGTACACTTCTATGGAGTTCTTAACTGAAGCCCTCTGCGAGGTCGCCCACCCTGATAGCCTGCTTGTTGCCCCAGAGCAACTCCAGTGGTTAGAAATTTCTTCTGTGTAATTTCTCTATTTCTAACTGTTGGCCATTTGTAGTTGTAAGAAACATTTAGCAAGGTTCAGTGAGCCAGACATAACATATAAGGGCTTGAAGTGGCCTTGAGTCTTAGCTTTGAATGCTTAGATGATGGAAAGTCTGTCAGGAAATTCCTAATCTAATCTACTGCCTCTTTGACTTAACAGATCTGGAATGAGGCTGAGTTGCTGTCTCTGTTCATGCCATTTCAGAGTAAGACACTAAGGCAGGCTATGTGGGGAAGTTGGCTTGCTGTTATATGCCTTAATGGCATAATCAGATGACACGCAGTCAACATTTTTTATTGAATGCCTGCCGTGTGCTTCTCGGTGCATGCCAGATGCTGAGACCTTAGGCGGAGAGCGGTGCTAAGTGTGAGCCAAGGGCAGGGGCATCTTTTTCTTCTCCAAGCTTCTGTTCAGAAAGACTGACAATCACTGGGGAAATGTTTTTGCTCCACAAACGCCAAAGAGATGAAATTTATTTATTATATAAACGGAATTTAGTATTATTATATAAACAGAATTAGCCAGTTGGCTAAGTAATTCACATAGGGCTTCCTAGTAGGTTGAGGAAATAATTTCAAGATGTAAGACCTAATACTCAGGGTAAAACTTCCTACCTGGAAAATTAGGCTCAATTTTTTTCAATTGATTTCAAATAACAACTCATTTCTAAACACCTGTTTAAAAATCAGAGGAAGGAATAGAACTGGGAATCTCACTGTGGCAAAGAAAAAAAAAACCCCATCAGAATATGTTTTACACCTCTGAAGTACGTAGGAAGAGCATCTGTTTTTATGTGACAGTTCTGAAGATAAACTGACAGTTATATATAGAGTCAGCATGGTGTATAGGAAGGAGCATTGGGCTTAAAATCATACCTGGATTCAGTTCCAGTACTTGCAATAACCGATTGAGTGATTCTAGGCAGGTTATGTAACAGCAATTGTGAGTCTCAGTTTCTTTTGTAAAATTGCTACCCCCACCCCTCACCCTACCATCTCATATCATAGAATGATTTAACAGTCTTGAAGGCTTTCTGAAAACTAGATGTGTTCAAATGGAAGACATTGTTACTGCTATGGATAAGATGAGTGCTCATAGATCCATAGTTTCCAAAGTATTTGCCCCCTAGTAACAGGTAATAGAAGTAATGGAGGGTTTGATAACATGTGATAGAGGTGGGCGTCTCTGGAAAATATTCATATGGCCTTCTCTTTCCCTTTTTCCTAATTTTTCTTGGAAAGGGCTTTAGGGTTTTCACTGATTGAGTTGCTTCCCCTCAGATATACCTCTACACTAAGACCGTACTATTTATGGAAAGAAACACAGTATAATAGAGTTGGTAGGCCTGGGCTTAAAATTTCTGATACACATTCATCTTCTAGTTGGAGGCTTTGGAAAAATTGTTTAATAAAACTTTCTTCATCTGTAAGATAAGAATATTAACAATGCAAACAATAACAACAGTAATAATAATACCTAGTTTCTTAGGGATATTTTAAGTGTACTCAGTAGCTACTGAGTTTCTATTTATAATAAATAAATGTTGCTATTTCTCATTTTAAAAGCTTTCTCCTTTTTAACTTTCCTCTGAAAAACTCCTTAGAGACCAAGACATGGGCCTTATCTGGTACCCTCCTAAATGGTCAGTTATATTTTTCTTGCCTGAAGGCTGCTCTTGACTCATTGGTAGTTTAAGAGGGGAGAGTCCTCTGACAGATCTTTCCTTGAATGGAGGGGGAAACATACAGCTCTTCACTGCAGCCACCCGCACGGCCAGCAGGCTGAGGAAAGAGGCTGGGAGCAGCTGTCGGTGCGTCTCCATGCGCCTGCGTGTGCGTGCATACTGTCTCTCCTCCCATTACTCTCATAGACGCATTTACTTTCGGAATCAGACCTGGGCATCTGCTTTTTCCTCCCAAGTAATTGGAGGAACAACTGTTTTTAATTGTTCACAAGTAGTTGGTTGCAAACACATATAAAATACAGATGATGAAAGAAGAATTTAGTGTAATTGACTTTTTTGTACAATTAAGTGTTGCTATCTGTGGGGCTCTTTGAGCTTTACTGACAGCACTGACTGTCCCCATCTGACTTTTCTTAGCTCTCAAGTGGTTACGTGATCCCCAGGAAGCGGCCACTGCGCTCTCTGTATTGTCAGTGCCCTGACTGTATTTCTCTTTATGGTTGGAAGCTTGGAGCCCTGGGAATGTTCACGCAGACCTTTTGGAATTACTAAGAGATTGTTTGGACAACTCTTTTAGATATAGTGAGGAAAAGTAGTGGTCTCTTGCCCCTCACAGCCCTTCTTAATTTCTCCTGGTAGAGTCAAGAATGAAATAGATTAACTGCTTGAACAGGTACTTAGCAGACCTCATTTTAGTAGATAATAGCTTTAGCCTTCTCCTTCAAGCCTTGTTCCAGAGAATTTAATTTGTTCACTTACTGAGTACCCTTAGATAAAATGTTATGCAAATCCTATGGGTGATTGAAAGATAAAAACTTACTTGCCCTCCAAGAACTTCTAGTCCAAGAGAGATGAGAAAAGGGTATGTGTGTGTGTGCGCGCGCACGCATGCATGCTAAATTTTTAAATGGGTTCCAAGGCCTATAAAAAAGATAAGGAGAGCTTGAACAGATTTGGGGAATCAAGTCAAGTTTTTATGGAATTAGTGTTTCAAAGGACCATGAAGGATAGGTAGAATCTTAGCTTATTTCTTTACTCCTACTGTAGTAAAAAATGCTATAAAAGAAACATCCAAAATTGACATCAGGAAGATGGAGAGAGACACTTGGATAATCCACATGTTGGATGTTGAAGCCCACTAGCGGAGATTAGGTTCTTTTCCTGCATTCTTATATTCCAAAGTCTAATACACATGCCTTTTCATTCATTCATCAAATACTTGTTGAAAACTTATCATGTGCTAGATAGATAGGCACTGTTTCAGAAACTTAAGGTACAGCAGAAGAACAAAAGAGCCTTGCCAGAATGGAGGTTACATCCTAGTGGGGGAAACAGTGAACAATAGATACAGTAAATTATATAGTGTGTGTAAAAGGTTAGAAGTGCTTTGGAAAAGGAAAAATTAGAATGAGGGAGATAGGAAGTAGTATGGGGAAGGGAATCAGAGAAATGTCATTTTAAATAGGATATTCAATATAGTCCTCAATGAAAAGGTCACATCTGAATAAAACCTCATGATGGTGCGGGAGCATTGCAGAAATCCAGGGTAAGAGAATTTTCAGGTAGAACCAGCATGAAGGCTTTGAAGTGAGAGTGTGCCTGTTATGTTTGAGAAATGGCACGGAAATCAGTGTGGTGAAGCAGAATGAGAGAGGGGAAAAGAATAGGGCTTAGTCATAGAGGTAAGTGGGATATAAGGGCGTCCAGTCACGTAGGCTCTTCCTGTAAGTGAAGTGGGAACCACTGGAGAATTTTGAACAGAAGAGTGACTTCATCTGACTTGTTTTAACAGCATCACTCTGGTTACTGAGTTTTGAGGGTAAATGTTGGGAGTGGGACTGCCAGCGATAGAAATGAGGAGAACCAGTAGGATTCTCTCGTAATACAGGTTAGTAAGTGATGGTGGTTTGAACCAAGGTAATAGGGGTTGGAGTCTAGGTAGGTTTTGAAAGTAAAGCCATCAGAATTTCTGATACATTAGATTGGGAGAAAAGGTGAGCAGGTAGAGTCTGAGATGTCTCTAGAGATGTTGAGTAGACAGTTTGGATATAGAGGTGTGGAGTGCAAGGAAGACCTGGACTAGAGGTAACGTTTTGAGTTTTGGTATCGGCACGTAGGTGGTGTCTGAAGGTTTGGTACGACATTGGTAGTATCTGAAGCCACAGACTGTATGAGGTCAGCAGTGGGTGCCGTGAGTATAACTAGTTAAAGAGAAGGGGACCAAAGACTGAACCCTAAGGCAGTCTGATGTCAAGAAGCCAGGGAGAAGAGCCAGAAAAGAAATCAAGAAGGAGTGACCATTGTGTTGAGGTTTGACAGGAAACAACAAAATTCTGTAAAGCAATTATCTTTCAGTAAAAAATTTAGAAGAAGAAAAAAAAGGAGTGACCAGTGAAGTAGCTGGAAACCCATGAGAGGGTGAGCCTAGGAAGACGGTGGAGGAAAGCATCACACGAGGAGGCAGCTCAGCTGAGTCTTGCCAGTAATGAGACGAGTAGGATGAAAGCTGAATTGACCATTGGATTCTTTGGTGAAAAACACCGAGCCCGTCTTGTTCCTTAGGGGAGGACTAGGTGATTAGAGTTTTGAGTTAATCACTAGGTGGTTAGAGTTGCATCATTGAGATAACCATTGTTACCTGATTTTTCAACTTCTTTCTCTATGAATTGGTGCCACTCATTTATGCCCTTGCTTACCACCTTGCCCCATCAGTGTGTTCTGCAGCCTTTTGTTTCCTGCCCTAATCTAGAGCTACCAGATGAAGTTCTCCCATGAAATGCTGAAAGCATTTCCTGTACCATAATCTGTGTTTTTTTAACTTGAGTATTAAGTTTTTTAAAATACCACTCTTAACAGTACACGCGTGAGTGCTAAGTTGTGTCCAACTCTGTGATCCCCGTGGACTATAGCCTGCCAGGCAGGCTTCTCTGTCCATGGAATTTTCCAGGTAAAAATACTGGAATAGCTTGCTATTTCCTACTCCAGGGAATCTTCCCAACCTGGGGATTGAACCTGCATCTCCTGTGTCTCCTGCATTGGCAGGCAGATTCTGTAACTACTGAGCCACCTGGGGAGCACCGCTCTTAACAGTGTTCTCCACTAATTTCAGTTTAACAGTCATTTGTTAAGTCCTTGTATGTCCAGCTCTTACTATCCTTGGACGTGTCAACATACAGATCTTGGAAGATCAAGGATATTTACCCTCTTCATGAGGACCCAGTGCTCTATTTTTTTTTGAAACACAAATCTATCTCCTGCTGTCCTAATTTCTTATCTTCCAACAGATCCTTGCAGTCATCTAGTCCCTGTTCCTGGTTCCTCACTCTTGCTTTCAGACTCCTCCTCCTTAATCTCTGTGTTGTCCATTGTTTCTCTTTCCCATTCTCACAAAGGTGATTGTCCTACCCATTAATTAATGGACTATTAGGAAGGAGTGGAAAATCCAAAGACTGTAACAAGAAAATTAATACTGCCATTTTATCCAGTTTGATTCAGAGTTTATTTCAGAACAAAATATTTCAGTGTCCTGTTCTGTAGTCAGTTCCAAGTGCTGTTGAGGATCACGCCCTAGCACAGTGGATAAGTTTCTGTTTGAACCAAAGCATCTAGAAATCCTGACCAGGGTGCTTTTAGCTTCTGAGTTGAAAACATCCTCACTCTTGGAGGACTTTGTTGAAAATGAATGAAATTGACAAGAAACAGAAGTAATTGAAGTTGGCAAGAAGTGGGAGTGGTGTCCTGACCCTCTTGAGAGGCTTGAGGGGACAAATCTGGCTGAATCTTATGAAAAGAGCATAGTTAAGAAAAGAGGGCAGTGAGCACATGTAGGCTTAGTCCTTTGTCTTCTCTGTGGGAACATTTGGCCGTGGCATTTTAGAAAGGTCTTTATCGGGGTTCTGAACAAGGTATTTTTTCTAAGTGCCTTGTGTTTCCTAGAATCCCAAGATAGTGAGTGAATCACTAATGCTGGAGTCTTACGGGATGGCCCTCTCACTCATTTTCTTTTCTGAGGTCTTGCAGTAGAATAGAGAAGTAGAACAGATAAGATAGAACATTCCCCACCTCTCTAGTATCCCTTCTGAAACAAAGGAAAGATGGATATATGGAAACTTTGACCTCAACTTAAAAAGAAACCTACAAAATGGTACCAGCATGTTTGTCTGAGCCAGCCAGAGCAGATGGTTCAGAGAAATGACCATTGGTTTGTACAGAACTTTATAAACAAATGACAGCTCAAGAAATGACCAAGAATCTTATTCTTGAGTATGTGCTCTTTTATTTATTGGTACCATTATTAGCAATAATGTTGTGACTTGGCTCAGTAACCATGGGGTGGGGTTGATCCTTACCAGGCCTGTTACCCACAGATGAGTGATGACCCTAAAGGGATATTATGTAGGTTATGTAGTTCTTGTCAAAAATATTCCCTGCCTAAGTTTTTTAGCTTGATTTTGCTATTGATGGGCAGGCTCTGGTTAGATAATGGAGGAGAGGAGAACCCAAGTTCTTACTGGTATTGGCATCTTGACATTAGTCATTTGAGACTCAAGGAATCTATCTGATTTATACACATCTCCAGAACTGATAAAAATTTCTCCTCTAAACTCATTCTGTGTAAATTGTACAGTAGCAGCTGTTTTCAATCACTTGAAACCTGAAAACTGGAGAGGGACTATAGAGAACCTCTCTGAAGCCTATTCATTGCTGTGATTCTGTGTATAGCCTGGATTACTTTATACAGATGGCAGCAGTAATTCTTTCTGTACCTGTTTCTCTTTCAGTCTCTTGGCTTTATTGACTTCCTCCTTTTTTTCAGGTTTCTTGGGTAGGAAGGAGAAACTATCTTGTATTAAAATTACTGCCAAGAAGAGAAACCACATGAGGTCACAGCGTGTGAAAGAGCAGTAGGATCAGATTTTTCGTGGTCTGAATTTTTCAAGCGCTGACACCCTTCAGCTATTCTTCAGATCTGAAAGTTAGTGTAACTGTATTCTAAGTCATCTTTGACAGAAAGATTGGTTTAGTTAATAAACCTTGTTTCTTTAAGACATGAGACCTTCCATCTCACCGAAGTCCTCCTTTAGTGGTACTTACTCTAGAGCTGCCCTCTCCTGGAACACTGTCCATTCAGCAGTGGCTCCTGGCTTGAGTTACAGCAGGGGCCTGCTTTAGTTCAGGCGTTGCACTCCAGGTTCTCGGTGTGCACGAGATCCAGTTGTACTTCATAGACTATTTGGTGTTGGCAGTGGGATGAAATGTCCTGTGCTGATACTATAGACCTTGCACTCGGGATGCCATTGGATAGGATCTTCTCCTTACCGCCCTCTGCGTGTGCTCAGTTGCTCAGTCATGTCCACCTCTTTGCAGCCCAGTGCACTGAAGCTCATCAGGCTCCTCTGGTCCATGGGACTTTCCAGGCAAGAATACTTGAGCGGGTTGCCGTTTTCTCCTCCAGGGGATTTTCCCAACCCGGAGATCGAACCCGCCTCTGTTGCGCCTGCTGCGTTGGCAGGTGGATTGTTTACATCTAGCGCCACCTGGGAAGCACCCCACCCCCTATTAAATTCAGGACTTAAAATGAAAACCAGCTTAGATGATGACTGCCAGAAGGATTTAGAAATTGGTTATGACTTCTGACTCTATCCCTATTCAAACCTTTTCACCTCTTAAAGGCCACTTATACAGTGGAAAGGATATTAGGCATTAAAACCAAACAGACTCTGGCTCTGCCAAGCTAGTTGGAAGAAGTCACTGAAATTCTCTGAGTCACTTAAGTTCCTTTTCTTAGAACCAGAAGGATTCAACAATATTGGTACTAGGTTCGAGCATAAGGTTCTTTGCTAGTGACCACCCCAGTGGAGGTATGGATAGGAGTGGACTGTTGAAGCGTAGGATTGAGAAGAGATCCATGATCCAGATTGCTGCTTGTTGAATCAACCATTTATGGAAAAGAAACAGACCCAAAGAAACTCTTTGGGGGTGTATTGAGACCACTGTTTTAGATCCCATGGATCCCTCTTAGTTCTCTCAAGTTTCTTTTTGTTTTGACTAGGCTCAGGTTACCTTCCCCTCTTCCCTCTCCACCTTAGGAACCTGGTACACTCAGGATGCCTAGGTGTTCCCATCATGGCAGCCTACCTGGGTGCTTAAACCTTTCCTAACACTTGTCTCCATAAAAACACACCTATGTCCTAGTTACTTTGTCCTCTTTTATGGTTTATTAGCAAACGTGATTATGTTGGGCTGAAATACGAATAGCTATAAGTATATTGTCCATCCTGGGTTATTCAGATATTAATAATGTCAGACATGGGGCAAAATTTAGGGAAAGGACATTTTTGTCACTCGGCAAGTAGAATAAGCACCTGGTGCTAGCCAAGTTGAAGCAAATCAGTGCAATCTCCAACCTCTTGCTGTTGTAAAAAAAAAAAGATGTTATGTACATGTCTTTTTCATGGGGATGGTCTTGATCCCTGTCTCCTGTATAATGTCACGAACCTCATTCCATAGTTCATCAGGCACTCTTATCTATCAGATCTAGGCCCTTAAATCTATTTCTCACTTCCACTGTATAATCATAAGGGATTTGATTTAGGTCATACCTGAATGGTCTAATGGTTTTCCCTACTTTCTTCAATGTAAGTCTGAATTTGGTAATAAGGAGTTCATGATCTGAGCCACAGTCAGCTCCTGGTCTTGTTTTTGTTGACTGTATAGAGCTTCTCCATCTTTGGCTGCAAAGAATAGAATCAATCTGATTTTGGTGTTGACCATCTGGTGATGTCCATGTGTAGGGTCTTCTCTTGTGTTGTTGGAAGAGGGTGTTTGCTATGACCAGTGCATTTTCTTGGCAAAACTCTATTAGTCTTTGCCCTGGTTCATTCTGCATTCCAAGGCCAAATTTGCCTGTTACTCCAGGTGTTTCCTGGCTTCCTACTGTTGCAATCCAGTCCCCTGTAATGAAAAGGACATCTTTTTTGGGTGTTAGTTCTAAAAGCTCTTGTAGGTCTTCATAAAACCGTTCAATTTCAGCTTCTTCAGCATTACTGGTTGGGGCATAGACTTGGATAACTGTGATATTGAATGGTTTGCCTTGGAGACGAACAGAGATCATTCTGTCATTTTTGAAATTGCATCCAAGTACTGCATTTCAGACTCTTTTGTTGACCATGATGGCTACTCCATTTCTTCTGAGGAATTCCTGCCCGCAGTAGTAGATTTCATGGGAAATAGATGGGGAAACAGTGGAAACAGTGTCAGACTTTATTTTGGGGGGCTCCAAAATCACTGCAGATGCTGACTGCAGCCATGAAATTAGAAGACACTTACTCCTTGGAAGAAAAGTTATGACCAACCTAGATAGTATATTCAAAAGCAGAGACATTACTTTGCCGACTAAGGTCCGTCTAGTCAAGGCTATCGTTTTTCCTGTGGTCATGTATGGATGTGAGAGTTGGACTGTGAAGAAGGCTGAGTGCCGAAGAATTGATGCCTTTGAACTATGGTGTTGGAGAAGACTCTTTTGAGAGTCCCTTGGATTGCAAGGAGATCCAACCAGTCCATTCTGAAGGAGATCAACCCTGAGATTTCTTTGGAAGGAATGATGCTAAAGCTGAAACTCCAGTACTTTGGGCACCTCATGCGAAGAGTTGACTCATTGGAAAAGACTCTGATGCTGGGAGGGATTGGGGGCAGGAGGAGAAGGGGACGACCGAGGATGAGATGGCTGGATGGCATCATGGACTCGATGGACATGAGTCTGAGTGAACTCTGGGAGATGGTGATGGACAGGGAGGCCTGGCGTGCTGCGATTCATGGGGTCGCAAAGAGTCGGACATGACTGAGCCACTGAACTGAACTGAATGTACGTGTCAGTAGAGAAGAATATCTCTCATGAGGCAGGAGAGGTGAAAGAGGAGTTGTGTCGGGAGGCCAAAAGCAGAAGACACCTTCTGCAGTACCAGATTATCCCTGGAAGAGGGATATCGTTCTAGCCATTTTCCCTGCAGATAGTGAGATAAGATGTGTTTGGCATGAATGTTTGAGAGAAGTTGGCCCTGGGGTGGAGCACGTGGAACCGAGGTGGTGCTAATGGCACTTTGTGCCCCAGCGATGCCGTGCTCCTGGCAGGGTCTGCGAAGGCTCTCCCTGCTTAAATAAATGAGCACTCATTTGTCTGTGTCTGTATATCACATTTTGCCAGTTGGCCA
Source organism: Cephalophus harveyi (assembly GCA_006410635.1). Taxonomy (NCBI): domain Eukaryota; kingdom Metazoa; phylum Chordata; class Mammalia; order Artiodactyla; family Bovidae; genus Cephalophus; species Cephalophus harveyi. The sequence continues at coordinate 244,805 of SJYT01021552.1, forward strand.
GGAGCACATGTCAGCCTGTGTGTACTGAGCTGTTGATGGCTGCTTAAAAGTGACCTTTTTCAAGACTTGGGTGCATGTGTCCTGTGGGAGTGTGATGCCCTTACCAATGAAGGTGAACCTTTAAGATTATCCCAAGTTCATAAATGATGACATTTTCATCTGCGTTATAAGTTCTAGGCCTCTGGTACTATTCTCATCGTTGAAAAAGAAAGCCTACAGGATGGTCCATAAGATACTGCTTTCTGTCAGTGGTCTCCATACATGATGTCTCAAGGCCCACCCTGTGTAATTTTCCATACTTGGACTCTGCTTATTGTGAAGGTGACCCGTATCTCCTTGCTTTATCCTTAGTTCTCCCTGTCGGAGTGAAGAAAGAATTTTCTCCATTATTTTCCCAGAGGTTTTTGTATGTTTTGTTTGCCACTTTCATCATAGAAATTGAGGGCAACTGGATCAGTGATGTTTTGGGTACACTTAAGTAATTATATGCTTCTGGTTCTGCATGTCCCTGGCTTAGCTGCCTAACTGTTCCCAAGCAGATCAGTCTCATTTTGCTTATGACTGGCCTTTTCTAAGGTAACACTGGGATTCTATCCTAGGGAGCAAAAACTTGAGAAATGTTTTAAGTGGCTGTGGCTTCATTGACAATGGAATTGCAGTGGGTGGGTGTGGGCAATGCTTAAAGGCTAAATAAAGGCTCTGGGTAAGAACACATATGCTGAGAGATATTTCATCTTCCTTCTTTCCATAGCAACTTTATCTGTAAGATTAGGCATTCTGCTGGTGATACAGTTAGTTAAAAATTTCGACTCTGGTTCAGAGCTGTTTGTTTGCCATTACTGGAGCCTGTTTACTTCCATCTGTTTCATCGTTTGATTTTTGTTTCCTTCTGTCTTCCCAGGTGGCATTGGTAGGGTGGTCAACGGAGCCTTCATGGTGCTGAAAGGGCATCGGTCTATTGTTAACCAGGTCCGATTTAACCCCCACACCTACATGATCTGCTCTTCTGGTGTAGAAAAGATTATCAAGGTGAGGCACATTCCCCTTTGGTCCTTAGAGAAATCACTGCAAGTTCATAATGGAAAAAAACAAAACAATGTATGTAGCACGTCATAGCTAAACATACTAAAGGTCTATCAGAATTCTCAATTATTTTGACATATTACAAAATGTGGAAAAATTGATGTTATAATCAAGAGAGTGGTTTTTAAACCTCCTTTCAGAGGGGACTGTTTTCTTAAAAATTAGTCACGAGGCTTTGAAACCAGATACTACCTGTATGCTGCTGCGTTTCCAATGGCATTTGATCTGGAATCTGATGAATTCTGCTTTCCAAACCCCGTCTTGGAGATAAACAAGCTACCATCCCCTCAGTTACTGGGTGTGCACTTTGCATTAATTTCTGGCCTCATATGGCACAGATACAACAAGTGACTTCCAGAACCATAGCTAACTTGTCTCAGGACATATCAAAAACCACTTCATGTGGTTGTGATTGAGGATGAACACTTGCATCAATTGCACATTGACTGAATGAACATAACCCTGCCAAGGGATATTTTTAGAGCTTGTAAATGAGAGAGCCAGCCTGGCCTGTGTCCACGGAAGGATGGCCCACTGCCCATCACTCACATTCCAGTGGACTGCTAGTAACCCTTCTCCAGAGCTGAGAAAATGAGGGCTCGAGGCAAATGATGAATTCCTGAGGACCCTGTGATGACTTGACTTTTAAGTAAGGATAAGTGATATCTCCTCCCTCTTCCCCCCAGCAAAACATAAAACTCCTCACTTTCCCCCAAAATAACAATTGAAAACTTGAGGGAGATTTCAGGGGAAATGTGAAGATTGATTTGTAACAAATGGATAGTTTTCATTTTCTTTTGTTCTCTTTAAAAAAACTATCCAACTTACGTCTGAGGCAGAGGAAACTATCAGAAATGTAATGTTGGAGTATGGGTCAGTATTTTTATTTGTCGTTATTTCAACTCCCTTTATTTAGGTTTTATTGTTGATCTGGACTGACTTTCATGATTGCATACATTTATTTACCCATAAATAAACAGGGCTAGACCTAGACTTAGATTGTTTTTATTGACTTTTTCTTTTTGCAGAGGATGAGATGTAAATTATAAATTTACTGTTTGGGGTTAATTATATAGCTAGTAGTGGTAAGGCTGGCACAGGGCCCTGTTCTTGGTTCTTGTCGATGTCTAGCCGCCCTTCCCATGCTAGTGGAAGGCAGCAGGTGGCCTGGTGCTCCTGCTGTATTTGTTCATCTCAGCAGTCCTTCGCTTGGGTGATCGATCACTGGACCGGCCTGTCCCTTGCATTGCTTTCCCTTTTCTTTTAGGGTGTGACTCACAGGTTAGTATAGTAGCATGTCCTCCGTAGTCCTGTTGACATCATTCTCTTTATCAGGGAACTCTGCTTGAGCATTTCCTTTAGAAGAGAGATTCCTGCTTGGCTGACACCCTAGGATGCTTCTGTGCTAAGTCTCCCCAGTCATTGTTTAGTCAGTTGAAATCCTTACCCAAGAGGTCAGAGGTTGGACACTAGCCAAGTTCTTAAAGGAGAAAATATTTTCTCTGTGAAAATATTCAGCCTAAACTGTAGAACTCATTGCTTCCAGGTTCCAGTGGGGTCTGAACCCTTCCCCACCAGGAGGCATGTTTAGCCACTGGAAACCTTAAGTCAGTAACAGTTAGTGCCCTTGGGCAGCTCTTCGAGTCTGTCTCCCATCTGTCAAGTGAATGACACCTAGGAGTGCCTTACAGGTTACCTGTGCCTGACAATTTCTGTTTTAATAAAAGTCACTTTCAGGTATTTATCTGGCAGTCCAGTGGTTAAGATTTTACCTTCCAATGCAGAGAGGGCCGGTCTGATGCCTGGTCGGGGCACTACAATCCCACTTGCCTCATGGCCAAAACACTAAAACAGAAGCAGTACTGTAACAAATTCAATAAAGACTTTAAAAATGGTCCACTGTTTAAAAAAAAAAAATCTCTTTCTTTCTTGTGTTTTTTCTGAGAGAGTCAATGGCTCAAAGAGCATCATTCCACCATACTTTAATCCAGCCAGCCTCTCTCTCCACCTATCTCCGTTTGGTCCACCTTCTCCCTGACTTGTCCTTTACTGATGCCTTACTAGCCTGAAGGAAAGGAGTCAGAACCAGCCTCTTCTCACCCACAACAGATCTTATATCCTCTTGAATGCCCACACATAGAAAAAATGGGGTTATTTTGTAGTTAAACATAAGAGAGAAAGATGAACAATTGCTGGCTTTTTCTTTTTCCTCAAAGACCAGTATTTGTCTATTCACCCAGTATTTGTGAACCATACCTACTGTGTGTGATTTGCGATAGGCCCTGTGAGGAATGCAAAGATAGGTAATGCAGGTCCCCATAGGAATTGATGACCCAGTAGGAGAGAAAAGAAATAAAAGTGATGAAAAATGCAAAGTACATAAGAGATAGAAACATTGCTCTGTGGGGAGCCAGAGATTTTTTTCCCCCATCTGGGGTAATCTCCGTACACTTGAACTACCTCAAGTAATACTTGAACTAGATTTTGAAGAAAAAAGTCTGCAAAAGAAAAGAATAAGATGGGAGGGCCATTTTAAAGAGAGAGATTGGATATTTCATTATTTTATGAGTCAATAAATGTTTATTGATCACTTACTGCACTCCAGGTAGTACGCTCATGAGTCAGTGCTCGCAAGCAGCAAAGCATAGGGCCTGTTTAAGAAAAGATCATTTGGCCAGAGTGAAGAGCACAGAAAGGGGAGGGCTCGGATGTAAGGCTGGGAAGGTGTAGGCCACAGCTGGGCCCAGGGAGTCTTGGAATCCAGATTAGAGAGTGTGAAGCACCCCTGAATAACAACATGTCTCTGTCTGTGTCGTTTTTCTTGGTAGGTTGGCCAGATGTCTGAATTTAGTATAATAGTGCAGAGAGAGAAGAGGGTTTAGAGATGCTACATCAAGCATGTCACGGTCACCTGTGTGGGTCAGAACACTTGTTACTGAAATTGCGTTCCATTTCAATGATTTTTGAATGAGAATTGAACTGCATCTGTTTGTTCAGTAGCCTCTTGAGCTAAAACTTGTCACTGTCACTGGGCTTCAAGAGAAAGCTGCACATCCCTCCTCCTTTTCTCATGAACCTTGTCCCATGAGGAGGGATATCTAGCCACAGTTCACATGCAACAGGAAGCTGTGCTTTCATTGCTTCACTTCTGAGTTGTTGACTTTCAGTATTAAAAAGATAATTTCACAAATGTTTGAAATTGATGTTTCAAGCATGAGGACTAACATAATTGGGATGGTCAGTGCCCCTGGTGTTCAAAAGTCTGTTTGAGGATGAGTCTCAAACCTCCAGTTGAGGTATTCGTTTGCCAAACAAAGGAGGAAGCACTACAGTTATTGGTACTTTGGTGTATGTTACATCATTTCATCCTTCTCATGTCTACAACTGAGGAAAGAGGCTTCAAGGGTGAAGTCGTTTGCTCTGGGCCATGTGCATGACGAGGCTCAGGTTCCTACCTGTTCTGCCTCTCCCACAGCTCTGTGCTATAGGTCCCTTGAGGACTGGATCCTGGCCGTCTGGGATGGATCTTTTGTTTTGCTCTGAAACTTCGGGTTGCATGAGACCCATCTAATTTCCCTGTTTAGATGGGGAGCTGAGCAAACTAGGGCTGTGTGGGAACCCACACTCAAGCCTCTTGCCTTCTGATCCAGCATTTTGTTCCATTACTCCAGGCTTCAGGAATGAAAGTCTACCTCAGCTTAATACATTCCAGAGCGCATATAAATGCCAATTTTCAGTATTATGATTTTCATTCCTGAAGTGAAGATGTAGGGGGCTGGGTAGTAGACTAAAACCCAGGCTTGTTGGATAGTTGGGCCAGCAAGCATCTCACCATGAATGTTTTGTTCTTTTGTTAAATTCTGAGTTTCTGGGAAGTACATAAGGATTTATCTTCATATTATATAACATGGTTAGTAACATTTTCCATTTTTAACTGGGGGAATGAGATTTAGCCCAGAGTATAGACTACGACTCCAAAGCATCCTAAGGGCTTTGCTTGTTGAACCTTCTAGTTTTTTTCCTAAGCCACCAAACTTTTATTCCCAGAGACATCTGTTTGCAAAGATAGTCATTTATAGCTTGAGCCTGTTGCTAAAGACCAGATCTCAATGTTTCCCAAACATTGGGTCTCACAGAGAATTTGAGAATCGCTTCAGACAAAGCCTTTATTTTTTGCAACTTATTTTATGCTAACTATTAATATATTCCAGTGTTTCTTGAAAGTTGATCCCTCCACTTTCTCACTCCTCGAGTAACCTCCCCATGACTTACTGAATCAGAATCTCTGAGGGTGGGGCTCAGGAGTCAGCGTTTTAATTATTCTTCAGGTAATTCACGTTCACACCAAATTTTGAGAATCACTGCCTTAACACTCCCCTGGGTGAGACTGTAAAGCTGAGGGTGGGAGGATACCTGAGGAGTTGTGGGCAGAGGACAAAGTTGAAGGAGGAATGAATCTGAATTGGGAATTGGTGAAGAGACCTAGCTTAGAAGGTTTCTTCAGCCCCTCTTGAACTGGAGATCCTCCTGAGAGATGCCGCCTCCTGGGAGATCAAAGTAAAGCATGGAGGGAGTGGGCCTCAGGAGCATGCTCACAGGAAGGTGAATTTGTCCTTGGATAACTTTGGGGAAGCAAAGCCATTGGCTTGATAGAGGATAGGAAACAAAAAGCCACTACTTTCTGGGTTGGGTGCCATCTAAAGATAGACAGGAGCCTGTTAAGGCAAGAAAATCACCTGGAAATTCATCTGAGTTGCCATAACTACCAGCTGATATAACTGAGCTTCTCTGTGCTGCTCAGGACCAGTCTGGCAGAGTCAGGTGAAGCTAATCGTTCTCATCTGCAGTGACAGTTTAATTACCTTGAACTCCACTTTTGCATAACTTAATTCAGCTCATAAAGCTCATAAAGCTGGGCTTCTGCATTCAGGCAGACTTTAGTCTAAATCCTAGTTCTGCCACTTTTTGGCTATGAGCGCCTAGGTCTGACTGTGAAGTGGAAGGGTATGAAGAGATGGGTCTGTGGGCTTAGAGGGTGCGTCCTGCCTATTCCAATAGCTAACAGAATAGTTGGGGAGCAAGCCAGCAGCTCCCTGGTTAAGAGAACCCAGTTTCCTGGGTAACTGATGCCTGTATGTCCAAGAGGGAACTGCAGTGTAGGCAGTTGGCTATTCTTACCAAGCTCCAGTAAGCAATTCCCATTAGTTAAAAATAGAAATGTTGCATTTGGGGAGAAGTAGTTATAGGCTGAAATATTAACTGTTGCAGAGGACTGACTGCTGGGTCTGCTTTCACTTTGGAAAAGTGGTAGCTTTCCAGTCTTCTGAGAGTTTTGAACACACTGGCCAATCTTCAAGTCATCCTGTCCTCAGAGATTATGTAGGGGGCTATTGTGATTTCCAGGCTACTGGTAGAGGAAGCTAAAGGGGCGGGGGGCAGGGGGAGTCATGTTATGTGTTTATCCTGGGCCTAAAGTTGGTTAGCAAGTCCCGGCTAAATGACAGGGAGAGTCTGGGGAAGCTCTTTATGGCCAACAGCTTTAGAATACATTGCAATCAGACTTCCTTGGTTTTGTTTTCATCTTCTGTGCAGATCTGGAGCCCATACAAGCAGCCAGGATGTACCGGAGATCTGGACGGTCGGATTGAGGATGATTCTCGCTGTCTCTATACCCACGAAGAGTACATCAGCCTTGTGCTGAACAGTGGGAGTGGCCTGTCTCACGACTACGCCAACCAGTCTGTGCAGGAGGACCCCCGGATGATGGCCTTCTTTGACTCCCTGGTGCGTCGCGAGATCGAGGGCTGGAGCTCTGACTCGGACAGTGACCTCAGCGAGAGCACCATCCTCCAGCTGCACGCGGGGGTCAGCGAGCGCTCGGGCTACACCGACTCCGAGTCCTCGGCCTCGCTGCCCCGCTCCCCTCCGCCCACAGTGGATGAATCTGCCGACAGCGCCTTCCACCTGGGCCCCCTGCGGGTCACTGCCACAAACGTGGTGGCGTCCACCCCGCCGCTGCCCTCGTGTGAGGATGCCGCGTCTCGCCAGCAGCGCCTGTCTGCCCTGCGGCGCTACCAGGACAAACGCCTCCTGGCCCTTTCCAACGAGTCTGACTCTGAAGAGAATGCCTGTGAGGTGGAACTGGACACAGACCTCTTTCCCCGGCCACGGTCTCCCAGCCCCGAAGACGAGTCCAGCAGCTCCAGCAGCTCCAGCAGCTCTGAGGACGAGGAGGAGCTGAACGAGCGGCGCGCGTCCACCCGGCAGCGGAACGCCATGCGGCGCCGGCAGAAGACGCCTCGAGAAGAGAGGCCCGGCGCCCCGCCCAAGCCCACCGACACCTACATTGGCGAAGACAACTACGATTACCCCCAGATCAAAGTAGATGACCTCTCTTCCTCCCCCACCTCCTCCCCTGAGCGGAGCGCGTCCACTCTGGAGATTCAGCCAAGCCGAGCATCGCCAACTTCCGACATAGAGTCAGTTGAGCGGAAGATTTATAAAGCTTACAAGTGGCTCCGCTACTCGTACATCTCCTACTCAAACAACAAAGATGGAGAGAGCTCGCTCGTGTCTGGGGAGGCCGATGAAGGGAGGGCGGGAACCAGCCACAAGGACAGTCCAGCCCCTTCTTCCAGCAAGGAAGCCTGTCTAAATGCAGCCGTGGCCCAGAGGACCCAGGACCTGCCGCCGGAAGGCCACAGCAAGGACGCTTTTAAAGAGGGGACTTCTGCCGTAAGCCCCAACAATGGCCCAGGCCCCGAGCCCAGTGGCCACCCTTGGGCAGAGGCCCCCGAGGATGCTTCTCAGGACTCCAACAATGGTGGCACTGTAGAACACACTTTTGAAAGCAAGAAGCTCAATGGAAAGGCCCTAAGCAAGGCCCTGAACAGCCGGGCTGAGGAGCCACCCTCCCCTCCTGTCCCCAAGGCGTCTGGCTCCACTCTGAGCAGCGGGTCTGGCAACTGTCTCAGGACCCAGTCTGATGACAGTGAGGAGAGGAGCCTCGAAACCATCTGTGCCAACCACAACAATGGACGCTTGCACCCCCGCCCCCCGCACCCCCACAACAATGGGCAGAACTTCGGGGAGCTGGAGGCACTGGCCTGCTCTTCCCCAGGACGTGTGGACGCTGACCACGATAACTTGTCCCTGACAGGGATACTCCTACACAAAGATTGTTGTGGGTCTGAAATGGCCTGTGAGTCCCCCAGTGCTGGAATGAGAGAGGACCCCACTGACCCCCCAGACACAGACAGCAGCAGGGCTGTTCATGGCCATAGTGGCCTCAAGAGGCACCGAATCGAATTGGAAGACCCAGATTCGGAGAATTCCTCCTCAGAGAAGAAATTAAAAACATGATAAATACAAAGGGAAAACAAAAAGCTATGAAAAGTAGCTTTACAAAGATTTTAAATCCTGTTTAGTGAACACAGAGGAAAGGAAAAATAGTATTAAAGGCACGTAAAACCAGGGCCTGGAATTTTGTGTCTGATGCTGCTCCCTTCTATTCAACAATGGGTCTGATGTTTAGCTGGCCATTGGTCGTGCTGCGTTAAGAAAGGGAAAAAATGCAAGTGAGTCCTTTCTAGTAAGACTTGAGCATGGTGTACCTGTGCAGACTCTGTTACAGTAAATCCTTGTTGAGATGTTTGACTTGTTCTTATGTGTGTACACTGGCACACGTGAGCTCACTGTCTCAGACTTTTCTTTCCATTCTCCATCAGAAAGGCTCTATGGATCTGTGTTTTTTGGCATCTCACCTCGTTTATATGCCATAGATGTTCTGGTTTTAATGATGAGTGCCTGCTAAATCAGACTGTGTTGCCAGTGAGTAGTGAATTTACGCTGAAAGAATGGAGACAAGAGTGGAAACAGGCCTTCAACCCACTGGCTGTGCTGGAAAGGAAAGCATGGTTCCTTTCTTAAAGAAATCTTCCATGTTTTCTCACTGGCACTTCTTCGTTGAGCATTAAAGTAGGTGTACTAAAAGGGGAGCGTATTTCATGCTAATGAGAGGTTAGCAGTTAAGACCAGATTCGAGAGAACATAGATCCCTGATAAAGTTCACTGGTTACAAATTGAGCAGTGGTGCAACACCATACTGTAGGGGGGCCGTAAAATATAACTAGTTGTGGGTAACACTTTAACAAGTTAGGTGCAGTTCCTAAGAGGCACTCAGAAGGCCAGCAGGCACTTCCTTGGCCCGACATGGTGGCGTCTCGGCCTGTGGAAAGAAGGGGAAAGACAGCTCTCGAGAGCTTTGTGCTCAGACTACTAAAGTGGATGTTACAGGTGTGTTAATGAAGTGTAGGGAAGAGCAGAGTGTGGTACTGTGTTCATTTAACCCGAAATGATCAATCAGAATTGGTGGGCCTGGCATCTTCCCTCCAACCAGTCCACAGAGGCTGTGGTGTTGTGACTTGATCTTGCAGAGTAGGCTTCTCAGAGTAACAGATTCTTATTGAGTAGGTCCCTCAGGATGCAGAGAGTGTGGAGAGAGGAGTCACTGGCTTCTCGAGGAGACTCTGTTCATGAAGGTAGATAAAGATTGAGAGAAGAAAAGACAAGGATCTTTTCAGCATTGCCGTGGTAGTTACAGTCACTTGGTTATTAATGAAGGCTTGTACAAGACAGGGAAACCTAGGAGGACAGACAGCTTGTTGGCATGGATGTCATGAAAGGGCAGGAGCATGCTGGGAAGAAATGACAGAGAGAGCACTACAGCTTTCTTGAGCACAAAGGTGCTGACAACTAGGAGCCCAGTGCCACTGGCCTGGAGAGGTCCTAGCTTGTGACTGGTGTGGCCTCACGAATCCAGCTTTCTTTTTAGGGATGAACATGTCCTACTGGAACTGGGACCAAGGGGAGGGAGCCTGTGGAGGATGAAGACGTGGACGAATTTAGTGACCAGGGGAAGGGGGGTTATTTATAAAGGAAGGTTGTTGATCTAAGCCAGAAGGAGGGATCATCTTGCTAAGCTTTGTGAAAAGATGTGCCTGGTGTGTGTGCTGTGACTTGGGTGTGAAAACACTGTCTGAGGAGGAAGAGACAAAGTTGAGTGTGAGTAGCGGTGGAGATGCTTGCAATTGAACAACTGTAATCTCACCGGGGAGTGGGTCAGTGATTCTGTAACCAGTAGAATTACTTTAATCTGTAATCAGAACGGTTCTATGATTTGTCTTTGACTATACACAGATAATTGTAAATTCTGGTTTTATAAGCCCAAGTCATTTTACATTTGCTTTTCCAAAATTTATTATTAAATTGGAATTTTTTAATCCTTTATATACAAAAAAAAAAAAAGATATAATCACTCAGTGTGTGTTTCTCTTCCCCTTCCTAGTCAGCATGTCCAATCTTTTTGTTTTCTGTTACTGCATCTAATCAGTAGCTGGCCACTTCTGACTTCTCTGAGGACAATCTACATGTCTTCCTGGAGAAAAAGAAGCAGGTGAAGCTCCCTTGAGAACTAGCCACTGGGTAGTTGCTGTTCCCAAATGCAGAACTTGATCTTTTCATGTTAAGAGCCTTTATCTCATTTGGATACTTAGAAGAGAAGTCAAAGTTCATTCTGGTTCAACTTTAGAATCCAAGAAAAGATGTTTTTAGCAAGGATGCCTTCCATCCTTGGGAGACACCCCAGATTCCGCTTGCCAGGAGCTCGGCCCCACAGCGTAGCCACAGAAGCAGGCTGAGAAATGCGTGTCTCTGTAGCCATTCCACTCTGATCCCCAGAGATCTCCTGTCTGTGATCATGATCTTTCAAACCTGGCAGGAACTTCCACTTCTAGGGTCCCTTTGCCTAAACTTGTAGGATTGAGGCCTCAACTTTGGAGAGACATTTAATCCCCAGATTCTTCCGTGATAGCTATTTTTACTAACAGGGCAGATGGCACTTGATTAGGTTTGAACTATTCAACGGTGCCTCTTATGGGTTTTTTCTGCATCCTGTACATAAAGTTTTAAGTGGCTGATCCAGATTTATAAAACTGGTTCCCTCCACTTTATTTACCACCTGGTTTCTTGTAAGTGATTCCCATGTCTCTATGACAACAGGTAAATGAGTTAAATGGGTAGTGGGCTTGGGGCAAAAGAAGGTTGCAACTGTGCTTGGTTTACTGAGCCCGGAGTCCTTGTTTGTCAAGGTGCCTTCCTCTGCTGAAGCCTTACCTCCTCACAAGCCCTGCCTCTCTCCCAGCAACGCTAGCTCTTCTCTTATGTATATGCAAATAAACCTATTATTCACTTCTCATGGCTTCCTCTTCTCTTCCAGGGAAGACTCGGTTGCTTAGACACCCCTCCTCCTTTATTCCTTTCCTGTTTCAATTCTTTTCCTAATTGGAAACTCGATTCAAAGCCATCCTGAACACTAGCGGAAAAGCTGTGGTACGCTGCCTTGATGCCAGTGGTCAAGGTCATTTCTAGGTATTGGGACAAAGGTCACATTAGGACCACAAAATTTAGAGTTGGAGGAAGTATCTACTTGATCTCTTTTCCCAGGCTTTATGAACTCAGGATACTGAAATCCTGGAATTGACCCTTCTGTTAAAATTGAGGAAAAGATGCAGCAAAGTGACATTGAAAACAGCCTCCAAAGAATTATGTTTTCTGATGTTTCCAAATATCAAGGTGCGTTTCCTGCCCTGTCCCACACATGCATGGTAAACTTTTAACAGAAATTAAAAATAAACCCAACACATCATATATCTTCTGCCTATAAAGCTGCCTCCTCCAGTTAATTGAAAAGTTCTTGCCAACCAAAATTCTTGTGAGGAAAACCTATACTGCCAAAGGAAGACTATCCGTCCCTTATGACCTAAGCAAGGCAACGTGCCAGCAATTGAAATACAAAGATGAAGTACAGCTCGGTGAGTCCGAACTTGCCCACAGCATCATGATAAGGGCTTTGGACAAGCTGTGTGGTTCTCTCAGGCGGGATGTTTCCGTCTAAGTGCTCATTTGTCCTTGAGCACTCATGCTGAAGTAAAAATAACATTAAGTGTCTTGGGAATAATTTTGAATTTCTTTAAAGTACAGTGCTTCCCACATGCAGCAGAAGAAAAATGTATATGAAAAGAAAATCTAAGCCATCTGTACCCTAATTGCCTTTCACTCTTAGTAAAAAGGTGGTAAGATGCTTCTCAGGAAGGAGGCTGAAAGGCAAAGATAAGCTTCACTGGGCCAGCGCTGACATGGCCAGGGACAGCAGGAAGAGTCGGTCAGTCCTGTTCACTCAGCAGAGTTTACTTGAGCTGTGCAGCAGGGGCCCACAGTGCTTCTCTACAAGACGGTCACATTGTAAGGAAATCGTGTATCTAGTATTTCAAATTACTGGGAAATGACTCCTTCCTGGAGCCCAAAGCCATGAGCTAATGGACTATTCCAGCTAAAATATAGAATGCTAGCTTTCAAGTCTCCCTGTATCTGACTTTGTCAGTACCTCCACCAAGGCTGGAGAAAGGCAATACAACAGAAAGTTACCTGGGTGCTAACCCACATCTTTAGCCATGAGAGATGTTCTTGTGATCCAGGGAAGCTGACATGGAAGATGTTTGAAGGGAAGAAGAATAGGAAGGCTGCGGTAGAAGGATTGAAACACTAGGTGCCTTCGCACTGCTTTCCAGATCCACAGAACTAGCGCTGAACATGCCACAGATCAGCCTCAAACACTGGGTCATCAAAATTCTTGAAAATTGCCAAATTTATAATGGAAGTCAATAAAAGTGAAAGATTGGTTTGGGAGAAATTTGCTTTGCTAGAATGCATACATTCCAAGAAAAAATAATCCTGAGAATCAGCACACGGAAACAAGTACCCTAAACAGATGAGTATGCGGTTGTTGGTGGCTGGTATCGGCTTTCAGAGGACTACGTCTGCCTGTTGGACTACTCAGATGCTATGGTCCATGACACTATTTGGGGCTTCCCCTTACCACTTCTTAAACTTATTTTTTCTTTCAGAGTCAAATGCTTTTTAACATTTCTAGTCTCTCCAAGACCCCACCTTAAATTACTAAAGCTAATGTCTGTTTTCCCTTCCTCATAAGAGAAACCTATGAGCAGGATAGAAATAGCATTGAAATAACAAAAGAAGTGGATTCTGTATTGATTCTAAAATGGAGTAGCTTCATGAACCTTGGGCAGATCACTCAGATTCTTGTAACTGTACCATCGAGGTCCCTCTCAACTCTAAAATGTCATTCTTTCCATACTGTTGCAGGAAGTTGGGGGGGCTCTTGTAGGGCCCAAGAGTGGGCTCTTGTCTAACACTCAGAAATTAATTGTCTGAGGAGACATATGCTGACAAAGCAAGAAACTTTACTGGGAAAATGGGCACCTGGGTGGAGAGCAGGAAGGTAAGGGTACCTAGGAAGACTGCTCAGGCACATGGCTTGCAGTTTCCATTTTTATTGTGATGGGGTTAACTTCTGGGTTTTCTCTGGCCAACCACTCTTGAGTCAGGTCCTTCCTGGTACCCCATGCATTGCTCAGCCAAGATGGATGCCAGCGAGAAGGATTCTGGGAGGTGGCAGGACGCCTGGCTTCTGCTTTCGACCTTTCCTGAATTCTGGTTGATAGCAGCTGGTTAGTTCTGTGCTCCTCACCAGGACCTCCTGTCGTAAGATAACGTGCCAACGGTTACTGTGGTGCCTGGCCAGGGTGGGCAGTTTCAGTCAGTGTGTTTCCCCTAACAATTCCACGTACTATCTACATCCCATTCCTATGAGTTCTCATTCCTGAGACATCACTATAGTGCCCACCAGAACCAACCAGTGAGCCAAGATCTTTGGTAAGTATACAGCTGCTCGGACCCTCAAGCTCCTCATGTGTAAAATGGGGGACGATGCCAGTACCTTGTTAGAGGATAGGCCATCTGCACACATGTGCATGCGTGGGTGCATGCGTATTATTGTGCCTTAGAGCCCGATGTATAGAAAGCATCATTAGCTAAAGTGTTTGCATTCATTAGCATATCCTCTCTACTCTGCCCTCATTGCTTGTTGATAGCAACCATGAAGAAAGCTTTTTTGGATGGAGTCTGCCAAGGAATATAGAAAGTAAATTCTCCTTCAGAGAAAAAATTTACTGTTTGTTAGCAATCCTTGGGGCTTCCCAGATGGCGCTAGTGATAAAGAATTCACCTGCCAATGCCAGAGATGCAAGAGGCATGGGTTCTGTCCCTGGGTTGGGAACCCCTGAAGGAGGAAATGGCAACCCACTCCAGTATTCTTGCCTGGAAAATTCCATGGACAGAGGATCCTGGTGGGCTACTGTCCACGGGGTCGCAAAAATTCAGGCACTGAGCATGCACGCAGATTCAACAAAAGCAAACCTTACTCTGAGATCATAGAGTAAATTATCCCCATTATAGTGGACCAGACTAAAGCTGAGTTTGAGGCCTTGGACTCTACCTCCAACTTGGGGAGCCAGCTGTCTAAAGGCTTTGTCTATGAGCTTCTAAAAAAGAACCAGACTTGGCTGACAGGGCCCGTAGATCCTTGCTCAACTATTAGCAAGCCTTCGGGGCTAGGGGGCGGGGGATACTGGCAGATTTTATTAAACTGCTGTCTTAATATGGTGGTACTGGAGATGACCCAGGCCTCAGGAGCTGGGACAGCAAACTTCTCTCTGGCCTTGAGAGCTAAAATTCCTCCATCTGGCCATGGGCCAGCCCTAGAGAATCAAGCAAGTGGGAAGCCATGGAAATGTTCTGTGTTTGTGCCAAAGAAAAGTTTTCACCAGAGTTTTCCATGCAGGATTGTTTCACATGTGTATGTGTGTTAAATATTTTGTAACATCTAATTCCAGAAGAAGTTCAACCATAAAAAAAAGAAGTCTGACTAGGCCAAGAGGGGAAATGGTCAGAGTTCAGTCCCCACTCACTAAAGCCTCAGGCCAGATCTGGAATAGAGATCTCAGAGCACAGGCCTTTGAAGAGGGTAAGCAGAGGAATAGGAGAAAGGAGGGATTTGAATTGCTGGTGGAAAAGAGACAGTGAAATTATACTGCGGTTGAGTGAGGCTGGAACTTTTCAAATAAAACACATCTGCCAGAAGAGAAGCTAAAGAAAGGGTAGGAAGGGCTGGTCCTGAAGGGGTGGAGTGGGGAGCTGTATTGTCCGGTCTACCCTCTCGTTTCTGAGGCAAGCCCAGGGCCAGTTAGTGGCTTGGCCTGGCCTCTGAGTCTGACACCTCCCTTACATCTTGCTGTACCTAGATGTAGTTCTTAGGGGGAGGAGGAAAGGGGGCACTTACCTTGATCTCCCCACCCTCAGTGTGACTCCAGCAGGGGTCTGACGACAGTACACAGCCCTAGTGGGGGACTGAAGATGGCCTGTAAGGAGGCAGGGCGAGGAGGGAAGAGCCCTGTGCACAGGAAAACCAGAGACAGCTGAGCCTGGACCGCCCTGACCCCCAGAAAATCCACACGAGGGCCCTCACCCTCAGACTGACCAACGTGACTTGTCGCCGCACCTCTCAGCAACTCTGGCGGCTGAGTGCCATCCTGATGTTTCAGTGCCCAGAAAGGTCAGCAAATCTCGGATGAATTTCAGAGGGGAGCAATAAACATCTTGGGAGACTGGAAGAAAAGATCAAAGGGATCAGAGGATGGCCATTAGGTTTTTTATTATTTTTAATTAAAGGATAACTCTTTATAGTGTTGGTGTCTGTCATACATCAACATGAATCAGCCATAGGTATACACATGTCCCCTGCCTCTTAAACCTCCCTCCACCTCCCACCCCATCCCACCCCTCTAGTTTGTCACAGAGCCCCACTTTCAGTTCCCTGAGTCATACAGCAAATTCCTCCTGGCTATCTATTTCACATATGTTAGTGAATATGTCTCCATTCTACTCTCCATTCGTCCCACCCTCTCCACCATCCCCGTCCCCATGTCCATAAGTCTGTTCTCTGTGTCTGCATCTCCACGGCTACCCTGCAAGTATGTTCTCAGTACCATCTTTCTAGATTCCATATACATGCATTAATATATGATATTTCTATTTCTGACTTACTTCACTCTGTATAATAGGCTCTAGGTTCATCCATCTCATGAGCACTGACTCAAATCTGTTCCTTTTTATGACTGAGTAATATTCCATTGTGTATATGTACCACAGCTGCTTTATCCATTCATCTGTCAGTGGACATCTAGGTTGCTTCCATGCCCTAGCTATTGTAAATAGTGCTGCAGTAAACATTGGGGTACATGTAACTTTTTTCAGTTATGGCTTTCTCAGGGTATATGCCTATGTGGGATTGTTGGGTCATATGGTAGTTTTATTCCTAGTTTTAAAAGGCATCTCCATACTGTCTTCCACAGTGGCTGTATCAATTTACATTCCTACCAACAGTGCAAGAAGGCTCCCTTTTCTCCACACCCTCTCCAGCATTTATTGTTTGTAGATTTTTTTGATGATGCCCATTCTGTAAGCTCATTAGGTTTTAGGTATGTTGGCACTCAAGAATGAGAGAACTTTCCAGTTATAAGCACCCAAGGACCAGAAGAGGAAGGAACACATTTCAAATGGAATCTACCCAGTTGGAAACCAAAGAAGACTGTCCAAACCTCTGTACTCATCTTGGCTGTGGGGTCCTGGTAAGATCTTTTTCCTAAACTAGCTGTGAGAAGCAGCTTACATTTCAGACCTTGTCATCTTTATCTCAGTTTTAAACTTCCCTGCTCAAAGGAAACTCCAACATTTTGCTCTGTAAGCACCTGCCTGGGTTGGCATTCCATGAGCAGGTGCCACCTAGTTTAGCCTGACTGGGGACAGCGGGGCAGCCCCAACTGGTGGAAGAGCTGGCAGAGACCCTGCCTCGTTCATGTCTGGCTAACCGTGGGGGCAAGAGCTGACACAAAGGCAAGTTTGTCCTGCTCAGGCCACTGTCCAAATCCTACAACTCTCCCAGCTTGTCCTTCTACAGAGAGACTGGAGAGGATGCCCTAGGCTTGGCTCCTGTTGAATCGGGGTGCTGTGTGTCTTCCTTGTGAGGTCAACTGAGTCCAGTGAGCAGCTCCATCTGACTACTGACTTCCTCTTTCTGCTCCCCTAATCTGGGATCCAGTGGGCAACCTCGATTCCCCCTAAGATGGGCAAGTATACTTGAGATATCCCTGAGGGGTGGGGTTTGGACCCCTGACCCACTAAACATCTACACTATTTTTACTGATGGGAATCCAGGAGGAGGGATGGGGACCCGAAAAGGCAAAGAACCAATGGCAGGCATGCCTCTGGGGTCTCCACTGGAAAGAAGTCAAACTTAGAAGCTATATGGAACGGTTGGGGCAGCAGGCCTAAGAGGCAACGCCATGTCTTCATTGTAGAGGACTGGCTCATGTGTGCCTGAGATTATTTAGACTTTCTCTTTTTAACTGGGATTGACTCTTGTGATTGGTGATGCAGGGAAAGATGAAGGACTCTGCCATTTCAGTCCTGGGTGCCTATGGGGCCAAGGACAAGACATGGCAGTCAGGAAGATCTCTCTGGCCAGGCCCCTGAGAGGGGGCCACTTGACCTTGTGACTGATGATGACCTCTTCAGAAGGCTTCTTCAATTCCTGGACAATGCTCAAGTCTGAGTGCTCCTACCTTCAAAGTCTAGAATAGGCAGTAGCCTCTAAAATGTTCTCTAGGCACAGAGATTAAACCTAGACAGTGTATTAAAAAGCCGAGACATCACTTTTCAGACAAAGGTCCATACTGTCAAAGCTCTGGTCTTTCTAGTAGTCATGAATGGATGTGAGAGTTGGACCATGAAGAAGGCTGAGCACCGAAGAACTGATGCTTTCGAACCGTGGTACTGGAGAAGACTCTTGAGAGTCCCTTGGCCTGCATGGAGATC
Organism: Cephalophus harveyi; assembly: GCA_006410635.1. Taxonomy (NCBI): domain Eukaryota; kingdom Metazoa; phylum Chordata; class Mammalia; order Artiodactyla; family Bovidae; genus Cephalophus; species Cephalophus harveyi. Next base: position 262,739 of record SJYT01021552.1, read on the forward strand.
AAACTAGTCAATCCTAAAGGAAATCAACCCTGAATATTCACTGGAAGGACTGATGCTGAAGCTGAAGCTCCAATACTTTGGCCACCTGAGTCAAAAAACCAACTCATTGGAAAAGACTCTGTTGCTTTTCAGACAGAGATTGAAGGCAAAAGGAGAATGAGACAGCAGAGGAAGAGATGGTTAGACAGCATCACTGGCTCAATAGACATGCATTTGAGCAAACTCTGGAGACCGTGGAGGACGGGAGTGTGGCCTGCAATCCATGGGGCCTGAAAGACTCAAACACGGCTTAGCGACTAAACAACAGCAGCTGGGCACAGAGGGCATGACTACTCCTATGCCCTGCAGCCTGTGGAGCGCCTGACCCTAGCGGCTGCCATCCGCACTGTGGTCTACATGACTGGCACCTCCCAGTGCAGTGGGTGGCACCATTCGCTCAGCTGCTCGGCGTGGTCCTGCCAGCCCCCTCCAGTGGCGCTCCCAGTCCAGAAAAGGAGGCATGTTGCGTCCCACTCTCCTTCATTCTCTCCTCACCCTTCTCAGTGCACCGTGGACTCCCTCGCTACAGGGCTCCCTTCCCCAGTCTCCCTTCCCCTGTGCTGACCAGCCTTTAGCATAAGGACAAGGTCATTGCACAGGCCGGGTGGAGGGAAAACCTGAGCCCACCACACATCCGTGACCCCTGCCGGGCCCTCAGGGTGACTTCAAGGCCTAGGAGAGGGCCAGCTGCGCGGCTTCCCAGGTGCTTCTGCCATTCAGCCCTCCCCCTGGGACACGCTATGGGTCCTGCTCTGTGAAGGAGGGGTCAGAGGGCGGGATTGACAAACAGCCCTGCACCATCCCTGCCTTCTGGTGACCAGACCCTCTGTGCCCCTTTCTGCCCACACCTGGGCCTTTCTCTCCTGCCACTGCTTGCCTTCAGTCCCACAGAGAGGGAACTAACAGCCCTGCGTCCCTTTCCCCTTCCTGGCGCCAAGGAATCTTCTTCCTCCCCATGCTCTGAGTCAGAGCCCAGTCACCTTCGAATAGCAGAAGAGTGAGTCAGAGAGAGATGAGGGTCTTAGTGGGTAGACAATGGTGTCCAGGGTAGCCTGGGGTTGTAGGCTACACAAAGCTGAGATAAGGCTTACCTTGCAATAATATGGTCACAGTGGGAAAGGGATATGTGTGTGTGTGTGTGTGTATATACTTGTTGTTTTTCAGTCGCTCAGTCGTGTCTGACTCTGTGACTCCCATGGACTGCTGCACTCCAGGCTTCCCTGTCCTTCACCAACTCCTGGAGTTTGCTCAAACTCATCTCCATTGAGTCCGTGATGCCATCCAACCATCTCATCCTCTGTCATCGCCTTCTCCTCCTGCCTTCAGTTTTTGCCAGCATCAGAGTCTTGCCCAATGAATCGGCTCTTCACATCCAGTGGCCCAAGTATTGGCACACCATCCGTCATGAAGCAGGCACTGGATAAAGAGTGCCGCTCTTTGTCTCATCGTCATCTTGTCTTCGGGCTTCCTGGTGGTCCAGTGTTTAAGAATCTGCCTGCCAATGCAGGGGCACGATTCAATCCCCCTTTGGAGAAGATCCCACATGCTGTGGGGCAGATAAGCCCAGGAACCACAACTACTGAAGCCCTCGCGTGCCTGTGTTGCGCAACTAGAGAAAAGGCCGCAGTGAGAAGCCTACGCACCTCAACTAGAGAATAGTCCCTGCTCCCCGCAGCTAGAGAAAAGCCTGTGCGCAACAACAAAGACCCAGTGCAGCCAGAAATATATTAAAAAATAAAATTTTTTAAAATGGGTTGTTTTAAGGAATAATAGTAATCTTGTCTTCTTCCAGGTCCAGTGACCTGCTGACCTTTGACCTCATGTCTATGATGCCAGTATTGAGCAAAATGTTGAGGACAGATGGAAGTGGGAAATCAGGGTGACTTCTCCAAAAGCATCGTCTCCTCTTCCTAATCTGTTCCCTCTCAGCATTTATGAGAAAGCAACGTGGAAGTGAAGCTCAGTGTTTTGAAATGCTGGGCTCTCTCTTTGTCCTAAATACTTTCAAATAAAGCCAGCCACAGAAGCCACTTCGCAGAGCTAGAATTTGAAAACCAGCAGCCAGTGAGGGGAAAGAATTGACGACAGGCAAAGAGAGCACTAAACCCTCACGGGCGCAGCAATCGCTCCCAGCTGTCCACCAGGCCCTGCCAGCGACTTACTGGGACAGTCCAGCAGGGGTTTGGTCTGTCCAGCAGGAGCATGGCCTTCACTTAAGAAAAGCCAGTTATGAGAAATCCGAACTCAGGGAACCAGAATGAGGACAAAGGGATTCACATTACATGCAAATAGACTCTGCGAACGACTTCTGACGACACGCACGTGCCTTGTGAAAAGATGCACCCCTGGGTGTAGGGATGGATGCAGGGAAAGCTCTGAGCTAGTCCCTTAAGAAGAAACCACTTGGGCTTCCCTGCGGCACTTCCACTGCAGGGGTCATGGGTTCGATCCCTGGTCAGGGAGCGAAGGTCCTGCATACCCCGCGGTGCAGCCAAAACAAGCAAACAAAAAGAAACCAGTCCCCTGGGAGACTCCAAGGGGTGTGTTAACTCCCAAAATGTAGGACATCCTCCCAGGGAAGAAATTTCACAGTTTCCACCATCCGTAAGGATTTTAGTCTCTCTCTAGGAAGTCAGCAGAAACCCCAGAGAAAATTCCCAGCTGATCCCTTGAATCCTCCCTTCTCTTCCCAGTTCCTTGGTGCTCCTAGTGCTGGGAGAGTTTAAGGAGCCAGTCCCCTCCCACTCACCTCCTGGTTAGAAAAAAAGAAGACGGTCATTATAGGGTCGAAGATCTTTGCACCCCAAGAGCAAAACAAAATTTTTGAAACAGTAGTTTTTCTTCATAAATTTTATCCACGAGGGATAAAGAACAACCTGACTTTATGAGCTCAGGAGGTGTAAATGTAGTCAGTGTCCTAGAAACTTAGTAGAGAGAGGTGAGACAGGAAATAAAAAGGTGTGTCTATCTCTGTCATTCAGTAGGCATGGTGCATCTCAGTACTGATGTCCTGAGGCTTTGCAAGTTGGGAAGAATATCTATTTAGGCTATTATTTCCATGTGGGGAAAATGGATGAAAAGAACAGTTCTGACTCCTTGCAGCCCCAGTCTTGTCTGCCAGCAATGGAGACTGTTCATAGTCAGGCACCACTCAAAGGAAGTATGCACATATTCCATGTCCCAGGAATCCTCTCTCAGACATATGTTCTAGCCATTCTCGCCAGGTTCTGAAGGAGACACATACCAGATGTCCACTGTGGGTTTGGGTATGGTGCCAGCAAAGTGGACAATGAAGTGGAAATGGGGGTCCAGAATGTGGTCGTAGCCTACCCCTAAGGACCCACAGCGGATAGCACAATGGGGCAGATGCTGCTCATAGCAACACGGATGGATCCCCAAACCACAGAGCTGAGTAAAGAAAAGTACAGAAAACGAACTACAATATAATACTACCATGTGAGCAGATTAAAAATGCACACACCCAAGAGGAATCATTTATCAGAAACACATTAACTAAAAAACATTACATAAACTGAAACGGTTACCTATGTGGGAAGGAACCTGAGAATGGGGAACAGAGATGAATATATAAATAAACCAGCACCACGCAAAAACTCATGCGTGAATGTTCGTAACAGGATGATCCCTAATAACCGAAAAGTAGAAACAACCCAAATGTCCAGGAACTGATGACTCTATCAGTTGGTATATCCATACAATGTGGTAATATTTGGCCACAGAGCACTGATTCATGCTACAACATGGATGACCTTTGAACACATTATGTTAAGTGAAAGAAACCTGCACAAAAGACCACAAAATGTGTGATTCCATTTTTATGAAATGTCCAGAATTAGCAAATCTAAAGAAACAGAAAGTGGATTAAATAACCTAGCACTGGGGGAAGGGAGATTGAGGGCAAATGGGGAGTGACTGCTAATGGGTATAAGCTCTCTTTCTGGGTGATGAAAATGTTTTAAACTTATAGTGATGGTTGTACAACTCAGTGTGTGTGTGTGTGTATATATATATATATAACAATTGTTGTACACTTTGAATGGGCAGAGGGGGAGGGCATGCTCACGTGGTTGCCAGTAACTTCTTCCTCTTTGTGCTTCTGGTTTCACAGGGAACTGGGTGAGTTCACCTACCTTAACCCTGCCTGCTGCCCATTTCCCTCAAACGTGCACATTTGCCTCTGGCCCTTCTGGCTCGATGGACATTGATAGCGAAGGACAGGGAAACCTGGTGTGCGGCAGTCCATGGAGTCTCACAAAGTCAGACACAACTTAGCAACTTCTAAGCTGAAGTTACTAAGAACACAATGAAAAATTTCTGATTCAAAAACCAGCACTGGCAAAGGCTCCCTGGGACTGACTCAAAGCTGACTCCAGGGCAGGACTGACTAGCTACATGCAGACCAGGTCTGCCACTGCCCAAAGAGGGTCACAGCCAGCCTGTGGGGGAGGGTTTTCTCACAATGGAAGTCGAAAGGGACCTGCAAGGCCTTTTGTGTTCTCTTAACTAGATGTAAGTTTATCACTAGTCAACAGCATCACTCTAAGAAGACATATCTTCTCTTCCTGGTTTCGTCAGTTTTAGCTGACTTTAAAATGCTACTTAACTTTCTCTGAGCCTCAGTTTCTCTCTCTGGGAAATGGGCATAGAATTACCTACAGCGGTTTGGATAGTAGATAAAGTAATATATGTGAAAACCCCTGGCGCAGTGCTTGAGAGATGTTTGCTGAATCTGCCTTCCAAAAATCGAACCTGCTCCTCCAAAGAGACAACCACATACACTAACGCATTCTTGAATTTGGCAAAATCGGTAGAAGGCTCCAAATCATGGGAAGTAAAGTCATAATCTTAACTGAGAGTCTCTTATGTGCCAGACAGTATTGGGTGCTGGGGAGCAGAAATGGAAAGAATGGTTTTAGGAGTCGGATGTCTATACAAGCAACAGAAACCCAACTTAAACCCAACTTCGGTAGGAGCCGAAAAGGGAATGCGGTGGCTCAGTAATGAGCTGAGCTGTTGAGACCCCTCTCCCGTTCCTCCTCCTCTTCCTCTGCTTCATTTTCTCTGGATGAGCTGAGAACAACCCCTGTCCCTCCTAGCTTACTGCTGGCCTGGGTGGGAGATGAGAGACTGTCAGCAGATCCCTGGTCTCGCTTCCTGTGGAAACAGAGTGTGAATGGCCAGTGCCGTAACCACAGCCATTGAATCGAAACTCCGAGAAGCCAGTTTCCTATTAGGAAAACACTTTTTTTTTTTTTCACTTTTTAAATAAAATTTATCAGTTTCCTGAGGTATAGCCGGTTTATAGGAAAAATCTCCACACATTTAAGGCTTCTCTGCCCATTAAGAGGCTGGTAGTATCAGAAAAGGCAACTTAAACCAACCGCCTGGAACAATGATGGTAATTTATCGGCTCCCCCATAACCGAAAAGTTCCGGGATACAGTGGACGTTTCTCAGGCCCTATCCTTTCCCCCGCAGCTCTCTCGGCTCTGCCTCCGTGTGTGTCTGCTTTGTGTCAGGCCCGCTTCCTCCATGCGGGGTAGCCCTCATCATCAGCATTCAGAGCAAAGGCTGTCCTGTTCTCATCTGGCAAGAGCAGTTTCCTGCAGTCTTGGCAGGAAAGTCTGGAGGGGTGGCTCTGCCTGGACCACCACAGCCAAGGCAACGCCCAGGTCGACTCCTGAGACCGTGATGGGCTGATGTCCTTCGATGAGCCAGAGTCCACCTGGAAAGTCACAACTCACCGGGGGAGAGCGTGGAAGGACACGGAGAACATGCGCTCGGTGCCTCCCACGAATCTCACAGGTGAGGAAATGCGGCCAAGCCCACCCACGGTCCTCCATCTACTTTGTGGCCAGATCTAAGGCCAGATATCAGTGGCTTTTGCCTACAGTTGGCTGCTTTTGAATCAATAATGGAACCGAAGACCTTGATGGGTAACAAACACCCCATCACTAGGGAGATTCAAGCTGAGGCTGGATGGGATCATAGCTATAAAAGGAATCACTGCCCTTATCTCCAAGGAAGGAGGCCTGGGTTACTGGTGTTTTGTGGGAACAGCACGGGGATGAGACAATCCCAGGATGGGCTCATGGAAACAAGGCCCTCCAGCAGGGATGGGCCTGTCCTGTCCACTTCCTTGGATTTGTAACTTCCTGAGTGAGGCTCTGACTCCCCTCTGCCTTCCCCTCCTCCCTGCCCTGTTCCAGGCTCAGATGGACAAGCCGGGGCTGGTAATTGTATTTAGTTCAGTTTCCTCCCTGGCCCTGCCCACCCGATAATCTGATTTCCAAGGGCTGAGGGATGGCAGGGCCCAGGCTCAGGAAGAAATCTGCTCCCTTGTGTCCGCTGGGCCTGTTAATTTGATAGAACTACTTGCTGAGCTTCCACAGAACCCTCATTAGGAACAAATTTCATCTGGTTCCCACAACCCTGGCCCTGGGGAGCTCTCCAGCTCTCAGGCCAGAAGGAAATTCAGCTTTCCAATTTATTACTAATTTCTGCATAAGGATATTGTCTTTATCCTAATAATAGCAGCCCAAGATTGAGCACCTACTGTGTGTTAGACACAGCACCAGGTGCTTTATGCCTGATGACTCACTAGGTGTGCTGTTCCCTGTGATTCACAGGTGCGCCAAGCTAGGCCCGTGGATAATGATCCCCTTTGTCACAGGATTCTCCCTCCATTTGAATGGATTTACTCTTGGGCCTGAGACCTTTGGCCAAATCAGAGAGTCATGTGATGCTCAGTGTTTCTAGGGCAAGACGGCTGTCCGAATGGAGCAGGATCTGACCCAAATCTCCTCTCCTGCCCAAGGGCTTCTGGTGTCTAACAGATGCCAGCAGTCAGCCAGAACACCTATTGGAGCTCACCTTTGCCATCCCACCCCATCACCATAACAACCACCTGTGACTTCAAACCCCATTCTAAAGGTCAGGGTGGAAAGACAGACTCTGGGTCCTGGAGAGAAGCAGCTTTGCCATCTATCAGCTATGTAAACTTGTAAAGGTATCTCAACACGGAGGCAGGGATTCTTCATCTGGGAATGGTGAGAGCATAATCTACCCTAGAGGGCATCTGTGAGCACTGAATGAAGTAAAGGATAAGCAACCTAGTCTCTGGTTTCACTGTGTGGGATGGGAATTATGAATCACCCTCAGCTCAAGTATTTTCCCAGAGCCTGAACTATCCCTGGGCCAGGCCATCTGGCCTTCCACTTTGACTTCCTCTCTTAAGAGGGGGATGGAGAGCTTGCCAGATTGCTCATCACATGGACCTGTTTTATTTTGCCTTTGGCCACATCACACCGCATGTGAGATTTTACTTCCAAGATCAGGATCAAACCCATGTCCCATGCACTGAAAGTGCAGAGTCTTAACCACTGAATCACCGGGGAAGTCCCTCATCACACAGAAATTGTGTGAATCACCTGCTTGTTCTTTGCGGGTCTCTGTCCCCATGGAGCTCATGTTTTCGTGACACTGATGACAGATAAGTAAATGAATATATATTTCATTTTATTATTTTTTTTTTTTGGCTGTGCCGTGTGTCTTGTGGGATCTTAGTTCCCCGACCAGGGATTGAACCTGGGCCCCCTGCAGTGGAAACGCAGAGTCCTAATCACTGGGCCACCAAGGAACTCCTGTGAATGAATATATAAGGTATCACACTGTGACATGTGCTCTGTCCGAGTAGACGCTGGGGAAGCTACTGGCCCCCCAGCTAGAGTGCTGGTGTCCTGCCACCCTAGGGAGGTGACAAATAGCTTTCCATAGACCACTCCACCCAGACGACAGGCACTCCCTTCCCCAGGCAGTCAGCCTGCTACCCGAGTAGTCTTTGTGTCTCGAGTTACTGGCTGCATTGCCCCTACCCCAAAGAAACCTCTTCTCTCAGACTTTTTCCAAGGGGCAGACCTGGACTCAGCCCCTGATTCTGCTGCCAGCTTTGTTGTGAGTATAAATTCTGGCAGCCTGGGAGACACCAACTCCCCCTCCCAAAGAACTCTATGTCTGGTTTACCTGCCTCTTTCAAATCTATTCAGATGTCACCTCTCCCAGGAGGTCTTCCCTGACCACCTGTTCTAAATTAGCCAGCCTCACACATGACCACCCCCACCCCACTTTTCCCCCATCCTGACCGCCCATCTCCTTAGCCAAAACTAACGAGTTCAGCAAGGTCACATTATATAAAGTCAATATACAAAAATCAATTGTATTTCTAGTATTAATTTTTGAATTAACTTTTGTATAAGAAGCGTCAGGGAAGCACTGAAGTTAGTTGGATATCAGGTTGTTCCAGCACCATTTGTTGAAAACGCTGTTTCTACATAAAATAACCTTGGCACTTCTGTAAAACATCTGACTGTTTATATATGTATTGGCCTATTTCTGGCTCTATAATGTTCCATTGATCTATAATCTATCTTTATAGCAATACCACATTGTCTTGATTACGTAGCTTTGTAACTTTTTTCTTTAGCTGCACTTTGTTCTTACTTGGCCGCACTGCACAGCTTGTAGGATCTTAGTTTTCTGACCGGGAATTAAACCGATGCTCTCAATAGTAAAATCACAGACTCCTAACCACTGGACCACCAGGGAATTCCCTGTTCTTCTTCTTTTTTTTTTTTTTATTTTTGGCTGCACTAATGCAACATATGAAATCTTATTTCCCAGACCGGGGATTGAACCTGTTTCCCTTGGCAGTAGAAGCACAGAGTCTTAACCACTGGACTGCCAGGGAAGTCCCTCCGTGTTCTTCAATTTTTATAAAATTGTTTTGGTTATTCTAGGTATTTTCTATTCCCACATACATTTTCTTTTTATTTAATTTTTTAAAACTTTTAATTGAAGGATAATTGCTGTACAGTATTGCGTTGGTTTCTACCAAACATCAACATGAACCAGCCATAGGTTTACCCATGTCCCCTCCCAATTCTTAAATTTTTAATTGACGTAAAGTTGGTTTACAATGTTGTGCATGTTTCTGGTATGCAGCAAAATGATTCAGTTATTTGTCTGTATTCTTTTTCATCATGATTTATTACAGGATATTGAATATAGGTCCCCATGCTATACAATAGGACCTTATTGTTTACCTATTTTATATATAGATGTAGTCAGCTTTTTTTCAATTTCTTTGAAAAAAAAGAAAAAAGCCCACTGGCATCTTATTGGGATTTTGTAGAACAATTTGCTTTTCAAATATAGCTTCATTTGAGGAGAATTGATATCTTTGTTTTTAATATTTTATTTGATGTGGACCATTTTTAAAGTCTTTATTGAATTTGTTAGAATATTGTTTCTGTTTTATGTTTTGGTTTTCCGGCCGCAAGGCATATGGGATCCTAGCTCCCTGGCCAGGGATTGAACTTGCACCCCTTGCATCGGAAGGTGAAGTCTTAACCACTGGACCACCAGGGAAGCCCCAAGAATTGATATCTTAACAATATTGAGGCTTTCAATCCATAAACATGGTATATCTGTCCATTTAACATTCATTTAGTTGGGTTGGACTTCCCTGGTGGCTCAGACGGTAAAGCATCTGCCTACAATGCAGGAGACCTGGGTTCAATCCCTGGGTCGGGAAGATCTCCTGGAGAGGGAAATGGCAACCCACTCCAGTATTCTTGCCTGGAAAACTCCATGGACAGAGAAGCCTGGTAGTCTACAGTCCATGGGGTAGCAAAGAGTCAGACACGACTGAGCAACTTCACTTTCCTCACTTAAAATTTTCATAGGAATATTTTATAGTTTCCTATATAGAGTTCCTCATATATTTTTTTAAAATTTATCCCTGAGATACTAAGTTTTTGTGCTATTGTGAGTGGCATTTTATATTTTTATTTCTAACTATTTATTGCTAATATACAGAAATACATTTGAGTTTTGTACATTGACTTTGTATCATGTGACCCTGATAGCTTTTTGTAGCCATCTTAGGACTTCCAAAGTAGACAATCATGTTGTCTTTGAATAAAGATAGTTTCCTTTTCAATCTATATGTCTTTTATTTGTTTTACTTTCCTTATTGCACTATCTAGGGCCTTCAGTACAATGTTGAAAACAAGGGCTAAGGTGGTCATTTTTGCCCTTTACCCAACCTTTGAGGGAAAGCATTCTGTCTTTCACCATTAAATATTATGTTAGCTGAAGATTATTCATAGATGTTCTTTATTAAGTTATGAAAGTTCTGTCTATTTCTTGTTTACTAAAAGACTTCTGAACTTTGTCAAAAAACTTTGCAACTCTATTGAGATGATCATATAGTTGTTCAGTGTTTTTTTTTTTTTAATTGTGCTGGTATGGTGAATTACGCTGATTAATTTAAAATGGTAAACAAACCTTCCATTCCTGGGATAAACCTGATTTGGTCATACCTCATTTCCTTTTCTATCTGTTGCTAGATTTGATTTGCTAAAATTTTGTTAAGGGTCTATGTTCATTAGAGATTTATTTCTTTTCTTGCAATCTTATAATCAAATTTTTTTCTGATTTGGTATCAGAGTAGTGCTTGACTCAACATATGAGTTGGGAAGTGTTCCTTTTTTATTTATTTTCATTTTCATTTTCTGTGTAGAATTGATACATTTTCTTCGTTAAATATTAGGTAGGATTTACTACTGAAGCCATCTGGACCTGGAATTTTCTTTATGGAAAGATTTTTTTTAATCAATTTACTTAAGTTTTCTTATATTGAGATAAATTCCACATAACATAAAATTCACCATTGAAACCATTTTAAAGTGTATAATTCATTGGTTATTTACTATACTGACAGCATTGTGCAACCATTTCCACTACTGAACTCCAGAATGTTTCCATCACATCAAAAAGAAACCCCACACCTCTCAATTCCCTCTTTCCCCATCCCCTATTAACCAGTAATCTACTTTCTGTTTGCATGGATTAGCCTATTCTGAACATTCATATAAATTAAATAGTACACTGTGTGGCCTTTATGTCTGGTTTCTTTCAGTTAGCATAAATATTTTCAAGGTCCATCCACATGTATCCTGTATCAGGACTTCATTCCCTTTTATTACTGAGTTATACTCCATTGTATGGACATACCAGTTTGTTTATCCAGTCATCAGTTAATGGAAACTTAGGGTATTTTCTTTTTTTTTGGCTATTACAAATAACGCCACTATGAACATTCATGTATAAGTTTTTGTGTGAACATATGTTTCAATTCTCTTGTGGAATTGCTAGGTCATATAGTAACTCTATATTTTAACTTCTTGAGGAACTTCAAGGACTGTTTTCCAAAGTGGCCATACACACCATTTTACATTTCTACCAGCCATGTATGAGGCTTCTGAATTTTTCATATCCTTGCCAACACTCATTATTTTCCACTTTCTTTCTTTAAAACAAAAGTATTATAGTCATTCTAGTAGGTGTGAAGTGGTATCTCATTTTGGTTTCGAATTGCATTAGACTCTGATGCTGGGAGGGATTGGGGGCAGGAGGAGAAGGGGATGACAGAGGATGAGATGGCTGGATGGCATCATGGACTCGATGGATGTGAGTCTGAGTGAACTCCGGGAGATGGTGATGAACAGGGAGGCCTGGCGTGCTGCGATTCATGGGGTCTCAAAGAGTCGGACACGACTGAGCGACTGAACTGAACTGAATGATTACTGACATCAGCCCATTTTTATATCCTTTTTGGAGAAATGTCTATTCAAATCTTATGCCTATGTTTAAATTGGGTGGTTTGTCTTTTTATTGTTGAGTTCAAGAGTTCTTTCTGTATTCTGGATACTAGACTGTTATTAGATACATGATTTGTAAGTACACTATCCTATTCTGTGGCTTTTCATTTCACTTTTTGATAGTTTTTTTTAATGCATAATAGTCAATTTTTTTTTTTTTCCTTTTTGGTTGCTTGTGGCCTTTTGGTGTCAAAATTAAGAAATTACTACATAATTCAAGGTCATAAGCATTTACATCCAAGATTTTTATAGTTTTATATTTAGATCTTTGACCCTTTTTGAGTTAATTTTTAAATAAAGTGTGAGGTAGGGGTCCAACTTCATTCTTTTACATGTGGATGTCCAGTTCTCCCAGCACCATTTGTTGTAAAGACAATTTTTTTACTGAATGGCTTGATAATCTTATAGAAAACCAATGGACCATAGATATATGACTTTATTTCTGGACTCTCTCTAGCCCATGTAACTGTGGTTAAGTGAGGGAAGAGCGATGGGAGATGAGGTCAGAGGAGTCAAGACCTGGAGTGTTTAGGGTCTTACAGGCCGACTTTGGCTTTTGCTCTGAGATAGAGCCACTAGGGCATTTTATTCAAAGGAATGAAATAGTAAAATAAAGTAAAAATAAAATTAAAAAAAAAAAAAAAGGAATGAAATGATCTGACTGACATTTTAGCAGAATCATCCTGTGTGTGCTACTGTGTAGACAATAAGCAGAGGGCAAGGCCTGAAGTAGGAAGACCAGCTGGGAGGCTGTAATAATAATCCTGGCCAGAGAAGCAGATCAAGTGTGAAAGCAAAGTACACGGCCAGTAGATGCCTGATGCATGGACTCTGTCAGGACTGGAGGACAGGGTTAGTTTCCAGGAGCAGAAACCCATCACCCAGTTGGTTGTGTGTGTGTGTGTGTTAGTTGCACAGTTGTTTTTGTGACCCCATGCCAGGCTCCTCTGTCCATGGGATTTCCCAGGCAAGAATACTGGAGTGGGTAGCCACTCCCTTTTCCAGGAGATCTTCCCAACCCAGGGATCAAACCCAGGTCTCCCACTTTGCAGGCAGACTCTTTTCCACCTAGGGAAGCCCTAATTGGTTGTAGGTGGTAGTTAATAGGATGGAAGGGAATCTGGATTCAGGACCCAGCAAATCAGTGGATGACCCGCCTTCATAGATCTCAGTGGTCCATCGTCTCTCACCTGCTCTCTCAGTGGACCAGCTTTCTCTGCTTCATCAGCACTGGGTTGGAGAGGAGCTGTCCTTCCCCAGTGTCCAAGGATGGTACCCCTGCCCCCTTTAACTGGCCTAACTCACTTCATTAGACAAAAGCAGCTCGTGACAGTTCCAAGTCTCAGCCTCTCAAAAGGCCCTCTGTCTAGTGCTATTATTAATAATAATACAAATATTTTGCGCTCATGTCCATGCTTCACCGTGTTTAAAGCCAGAAGACAGCATATTCTAGGAGGGCAGAAAGCATTATGGTTAAGATATGATTCTGGAGCCCAGTGACTAGAGCTGGAATCCCAGTGTGCCATCACTTACTAGTTCTGGGACCTTCATAAAGTTGCTTGACCTCATTTACAAAAGCCATTTAATGGGATTATTTGAATAGTTAATCCATGCATATGTATAATATTCAAAAGGCATAAAAGAATATAAAGTAAAAATAATCATTCTCCCACCACTCTCTCATAAGTCATCAGTGCCCACAATGATCAATTTCTTACTTAATCTTGGGAGCCTCAATTTCCTCTTCTGTACAGTGGAACAGTGACACTTGCCCAGCCTCCCACTCAAAGTTTTCACAGAGATCAAATTAAATAACCTGTGCAGAAACGCTTCATTAGCACGCTCTCCGCCTACACAAACAGAAGGCAGTTAATGTAAGCCAGGGCATAGCTCAGAGCTTCAGAATGGCTAGAGCATGTCATGCCTTTAAACAACCACAGTGCAATGAACAGAACTTGGATTTTGATGTCACTACCCAGGGCCTATGTGACCCAGGCAAGTGATTTAATCTCCAAATCTCAGTTTCCTCAGCCATAGATTTGGTTAATAATTTTACCTCAAAGGCAGCAGTTTTGGGCTTAGGACCTGTGACTTCCAGGATAACAACAGTATGAACACAGAGTATGAAAGACCACAAAGAGCTTGTATTTGTTTGGTTTATAGCTGTATATTTAGATATCCATATATTTACCAAATTATTTATAATTTATAAATATATTTATTTACTCATAGATTTACCATATTAAAGATTAAAACTGAGAAATGAAAACATCTTTATTCTTTTAAAAATAGTGATAGCTATGTTGTACACCTGAAACTGATATAATATTATAAATCAACCATACGTCAATAAAAAATAATAAACATTTTACAATCCAATCCAGGACTTCCCTGGTGGTCCAGGGATAAAGAATCCACCAATGCAGGCAACATGAGTTCGATCCCTGGTCCAGGAAGAGTCCACATGCCAAGAGACAGCTAAACTCATGTGCCAGAACTACTGAGCCCATGTGCCCTAGGGCCCATGCTCTGTAACAGGAGAAGCCGCCAACAATGAGGCGCCCACTCGCCACAACTAGAGAAAGCCTGCTCACAGGAACAGAGACCCAGTGCAGTCAAAAAATAAATAAAATTTAAAAAACAATCCAATCCATTATATGTGAACATTATTTTCAATTTTTCAAAGTTATTTGAACTTTCCAAAACAACAAAATTTACTGAGAAAAACTATTCAATAATCTTTTCATAGTCTGTCATATTAAAATCCATGGGTCTATCTTATAATTTAAGTGAATCTTTTTATTCCTATGCATGATTTTATAATTTTGTGCATTAGTCATTTAGAGAGTACTTTTTATTGAATATCCAAATCTTCCAAAAGTTGACAAATTTTTTTATCAACCTAGAAAAACCACATGGCTAACAACATCCCTGATTTCATCAGAGAAGTCCTTAAGCATGAGAAGCTGTCGCGATCATAGTGGTAGATACAAGTTTTACAAAATTCTTCTATACTGTTGTTTTCCTTGAAGTAGCAGGCTCATTTTTGTCTATTTTCAACAAAATGTGTGCCAAACGTTCAAATATGAATAACCGTGGTTTGTCTCTCAGGCATTCTTTTGAATAAAAATGATGTTCCATGTAAAAGGTGGGTAATATAACTCACAACTCAGTCATATGAGTACTTTTCCCTGAGACGATGGTTGTACTTGGAAGGCAGTACAGGTACTTTCTGTGTGTTTCCCATTTTGTCACACAGAAGAGTAAAAAGACAGGTACTCGGGGAGATTTAATAAGATTAATACTGTTTACTGTTCTATCAAGGACATTCTTTAGTGAAGCTGAAATCTCTTCCCCACAGCTGTGTGGTGGTGAAGAAAACAATGACCACTGGTACAGTTTGTGCCACTCTTGATTTATGCTAAGGCATCAACAGTCTTGTTCACCGTAGCTTTTGTGCCCTAAGTGCACAGTTAAAAAAAAAAAAAAAGCAAATAATATCTTAGTATTATAACGAAAATACTCTAAACCTTATAGGATCCCTTGAAAGAGTCTTGGGACCCCCAAAGGCCGGCAAAATACACTTTTAGAATCACTGCTAAAGAATTGTTGTTAGGATTAGATAAAACAATGTATGTAAAGCAGTTGCTATGGTGCCTGACACACTCTAAGTGCTTAACTGCTAGCAATTCTATTTATTATTCAAAATGACTTCACGTATTTTATCTCACAATGACTTCTCTGTACCCACCACCTCTAGCCAAGGCTGCCTTCGTAGTATGAGCCTCACTGGATTACACTTCTCTCTGTCTTTAGTCACTAAGTCGTGTCCAACTCTTGCAACCTTATGGATTGTAGCCTGCCAGACTCCTCTATCCATGGGATTCTCCAGGAAACAATACTGGAGTGGGTTGCCATTTCCTTCTCCAGGGGATCTTCCCAACCCAGGGATCGAATCTAGGTCTCCTGAATTGCAGGCAGATTCTTCACCGACTGAGCTACTTACCTGTGAGCTTTTCAAGGGTGTTTATCTCTAACCCTGTCTAGTGTTCAGTTCACTTAAATGAATAAAGCTACTCACAGTGATTACGCCAGTTTCCATTTTATAGGTGAAAATTGCTGAGTATCTGAGATGGAATGACTTTTCGCTAGTGATTGAACCTGTCCTGGTAAGGCTGATGCTGAGGGTCAGAGGAGAGAGTTACACAGCAAAGAGGGGATCCACTGGAGAGTAAGGGGTAAAGGAAAGGCAGAGGAAACCTTTGCCACGTGTAAAGATTGCAAACAGACTTTCCCAAGGTCCAGCCTACCCACTGCTGCCTGCATGGTGCTTTAAATTTTAAATCTCTGAGGAAAATGATAAGCGTACAGAGAAAGAGAAAATCCTCAAACTAGAAAATACTTGAAAAGATGTTAACTCTCATGAGTAATCAGAAAAATGGAAGCTAAAACAATAATGAAATTTCCCTTTACACCTAATAAACTGGCAAAATTAGAAAGCTGAGTGATGCCCAGCATCAGTATCCAATATGAGTAGCCAGGAACGCCTATGAACTTCAGGTGAGCCTATCAGCTGATGCTACTGTTCTGAAGCAGAACCACACGGTGTCTAGTTAAACGAGGTACAGACCTACCTAGGACCTGCTCCTGGGCAAGTAGCCTATATAAATTCTCAAACTGCTGCATAAGTTTGTATAACACTGTATGAAGAAGTTCAACATAGTAATGTTTAACGATAATGGAGAACTGGGAGCACTAAAGGTCTGTTTCAATGGAATAAGTAGGTAAAGTGTGGTTTACACCATAGATGATTGTATCAATTGGGTCCCTACAGGAAGCAGACGCAGGCTTCAAAAGGGATGACTCAAGATGGTCTTCAGTCAAGGTATGGGCATGGTTCAGGGAACCCAGTAAGGAATGAATGGGAAAGCCCCAGTCTCTAGCAAGAGGGACAAGTGGAAAGAACAACCTGAATCAACCAGAAGTGGAGCCCTAAGGGAGGGCCACCTGGCAAAAGCTCTGGCTTACGTGGAGGATTGCAGCCAGTGGCAAACTGGACTTGCAAGAAAGGAGTCAGGCAGCAGATACCCTACCTCTTCCTGCCCTCTGATCTCTTGATAGTGGCCTCTGTTGGCCAATCCCATGGAAATTTGGAGAGTAAGGGCGCACAGAGCAGGAAGGAGGAAGGTGAAGGGGCACACACAGAATATCAATCAGACATATAATGCATAGTTGCAAATAGCAAACTAAATGTACATACAGCAACATAGATGGATCTTAAAATAGAGGATGGAGAGTGAAACCCAAGAAACCAAATGAGATCCATAATACCATGACATTTAGGTCATGTAAAAAATGCATGCAACCTAAAAAATAAATATATATATATATATAGACAGAGAGAGAGGGAGGGAGGGAGAGAGACAGACATAAAAATGAAAGACGTGTAAGACCTGTACGCTAGAAACAACAGCACGTTGCTGAGAGAAATTAAATAACTAAATAGAGTGATACACCATGCTCATGGATTGAAAGAATCAATACTAGAAAGAGGTCAGTGTTCTCAAATCCAATGCAATTCTAATCAAAATCCCATCAGGACAAGCTAATTCTAAAGTCTGTATAGGGATGTAAAGGGCCTATAAGAAACAAAATAATCTTGCAAAAGAAGAAAAAAATTGTAGAATTTACACTGCTGATTTGATAACTTTTGATAAAACTATGATAATCAAGACAGTGTGGTATTGGCAAAGGATAAACAAATACATGAGTGGAACAGGAGTGTCCAGAAACAGATCCAGACAAAACACAGTCAACTGATTCTGGAAAAGACATCAAGGCAATTCAATGGGTATATCTGCAGATTGTGCTAGAATGACAATTTTGTTGTTGTTGTTCAGTTGCCAAGTTGTGGACTCTTTGTGACCCCACGGACTGCAGCATGCCAGGCTCCTGTGTGCTCCACTATCTCCTGGAGTTTGTTCAAATCCATGGCTATTGAACCTCCCTATCTTGTACCACACACAAAAATTAGTTCAAAATGTATCACAAATCTAAACATAAAAAGCTGAAACTTACAGTTTCTGGAGGAAAACACAGGAGACTATCTTCACAAGCTTGGAGCAGCCAGATTTTTTTAGATAGGGTGCAGAAAGCAATAGCCATAAAAGAAAAAAACTGATAAATTTCTCTCTCCTTCTAGAGGGTCCCTGAGTCTCCCTCCATGGCTGGCACGCCCCCGCTCCCCACATACTTTGCACAGAGCCCTTACCCTCTACCCCCATTTCCACCATGTTTCCAAGGCTTTGGGGAATCATTCATGCAAATTTTGCCATGATTTACTCAGCATTTCCCTTTAAAGCAACTCACTCCCTTTGACTTAAATCTTTTCCTATCTTCTTTAGCTTTGTCCTAAACAATCTGTGCTGTGAAATCCCTAGCTTGATAGGTTTGTCATTTTTCTATTACATATTAAAACAAATCCCTAACATACTTTTTTTAAAAATGTGCAAACAACCTATTTCATGTACTGCACTTTTTTCATGTTCTTGTGAATACGCGTGTGAGCATAACATGCAGATGTGTGTGCATCTGAAGGTGTCTGTGGGTGGGTGAGTATAACATGAATATGTATGAGTGTGTATATATGTGTGGGTGCATGGAAGATGGGTGTAGGGGTGTGTGTGTGTATGTGTGAGTGTATATGAATATGTGAGCGTCTGTCTGAATGTAAGTGTACGTGTTCCTGACTGTATAGTGTGTGTGAGTGTTGGGGTGGGAGGGGGCTGGAGGAAGCTTAGACCCGCTACACAGTGATGAGTCACAGTGGGAGGTGACCACCTTTCCCTGCCGCCCAACAACGAGCCCCGATCACCAGGAAACAGGCAGGGCAGAGAAAAGGCATGTGGGCCACCAGCGCCTCCAACTGCTTCCTGATCATTATCCACAGGCTCTCAGGGGAGGCAGGGTGGGGTGGGGGTGGGGTGGGGAGTCTGTGCTCAAGTGGGGAGTCTCTTCTCAGCCAAGGGAGAACCTGGGTACAGCCGGCGTCCTGGTAACCATCACCAGGGACTGGTGGTACTTCTGGGAACCGCAGGAGCCAGCAGGCGGGGGCAGTCCTCTGCTGCTATATTTACAGGTCTGGATTTAGCACAGGACCTTGAGGCGGGGGGCCGAGCTCCTAAGTTTTCAATATGCTTATCTCCTTGGCAACCTTGTGTAGGGGATATTTTGTGGGAGCTCAGAGAGGTTAGATAAATTGCTTAAGGTCACACCGCTAGAATATTCAGAAGCAGAGCAGGACCCAGGGCCAGGGTTAAAGCTCCAGCAGTACAGTATCCCCCATACCCCACCCCAGGCATTCCCAGCACATGAGAACCTGCATAAACATGCCAAGATTTCACCGTGGCTGTTATCATATGGGTCAACCCTGCGGTCTTAGCTAAATGGATTTTTTTTTTTTTTTTTTTTGCCAATTCCCATGCCAAACCCCTCAGCCAGGAAACAGCTGGTGTCTTATGTACGGAAAGCCCATGAGCAGGCTGACACTCCATACAGGAACTGGCACGCAAGGGCGGTGATCAAACAGAACTGCAGGGTCTTGGAGGTGGGGGAGGCCTCTGGGGAGGGACGGGAAGCCAGAGCCTTGAGAGTGTTTGGGGAGCTCAGGGCTGTGGCTACTTACCAACCAGCACGGAAGCATCTCAGTATTTCAATAATTCTGGCACATTGTGGCTGCACGTCAGCCTTGCACAAAGGATCCCAGTGTTTTCAGTCTTCTCAGAAGTCGAAGGTAAGGAAGCTTCTCTCTCTGTCCTTCCTCTGTACCCTGCACCCTTGCATCGTGGGCTGAGCCTCAGTGTCAGGGACAATGCTAGAGGCTGAAGACATTAGATTCCAGATCCCTGGCTGCACACCAGGAGCTCCTGTCCCCCTTTCCTGACCAGGGGTCGAACCTGTGCCCCTTGCAGTGGGAGCACGGAGTCTTAACCCCTGGACCGCCAGGAAGTCCCCTGTCCTCCTTTCCTAAGGGACATTCCCTCCAGAATCCAGCCCCAGGCCTAGGCTGTGGAGGAGTCAGGTTGGTACTGGTCAAGGGCCCCGTGCCCTGAGGATCTGGAACCCAGACCACTGTCACTGCCTGGGGTCCAGGGCAGAGGCACTGTGCACACAGGGCCCTCAGGTCGGCTCCTGGACTTGGCAAATGGCAAATGTTTCATAAACTCTTCAGGCTAAAGAAACCTCACTTCAAAGAATGTAGAGTCAACCCTGTGCCAAGTGAGAAGGTGGTCAACTCAGGGTGGGTGGAATTTGGAAGGCCCCAGACTTCCACCTAAGGACCTGCCTTCCTCTCATTCAGCGATTCTCAGACTGAAGTGAATACAGAATCACTCCAGGGAATTAATAGTTAGGCATGTAATTTAATACGAAACGGAGGGAAATGACCAGCCTATTAAACTAGGGATGGTACAGCGCTCTCCACGGCAGGCCCTTTGGGACAGTGCTGGGCCCCACCACTGCGGGCAGGGAGCTCCAGCTCCGTGTCCATCTTTCAGTCACTCCACTCCGGGCTCAAAGTGAGGGAGCTGGATTGACAGCCCCACCAAGACGCCCATGAGGAGAGAAATTCCTCCTAAAAAGAAAATGTGGGTGCTGCTTTCAAAAGCAGGGCAGGCTATATGCTGGACAGATGGATAACGGGAAACGTCCTCAACTGGTTTCTGCGAGAGGAGGGTGGTGCTATAGAAATTTCAACATGGACTCTGGGGCAGAGACTCCTGGTTAAGACCCCAGCCTTGGCACGTCTGCTCTGTAACTGTGGCCACCTACCACTTATAACTGCACCCAGACTTTGGCTGCTCCTAGGAAAAAGCCCCAGATATGTTCGAGGCTTGGTGTGATCACGTTTCGTATCTCTCACCTGTCCCTGGATGCATGGCCTGGGCCTGAGCCATCACTTCTTCCTGCAAAGCTCTTCCTCTCCCTCTCTCCCTCTCTCATGTAACTAATGTGTCCTCAGCCTTCAGACCCACTCGAACACCCAGCTGCCTGAGGAAGCCCTCTGTATGAGTCAGGGTTCTTCAAAGAAGCAGAGAGTGTCTCTGTCATCCCCATCTCTATCTCTATAGATATATAGAGATTTAAGGAATTTGCTCACATGGCTGTAGGGACAGATAAGTCTAAAATTTGTAGGGCAGGTCGGCCAGCTGGAAATTCTCATAAGAGTTCATGTGGCAGTTCTGAGTCCGAAATCCACAGGGAAGCAAGTTGGAAACTCAGACAAGGAAGGTTTCTATGTTGCAGCCTTGAAGCAGAATTCCTTCTTCAGAAACCACAGCCTTTGCTTGTAAAGGCTTCAGTTAATTAGATGAGGCCCACCCACAGTATGAAGTGCTGCTTTCCTTAAAATTCACTGATGGTAAATGTTTTTTTTTTTTTTTTTTTTTTTGGGCCACACCTTGTGGCCTGTGGGATCAATGTGCCGACCAGGCATTGAACCTATGCCCTGTGCGGTGGAAGTGGGTAGTCTTAAGCACAGAACTGCCAGGGAAGTCCCTGTAAATGTTAATCACATCTTCACTGAAACATCTAAGCTGATATTTGACCAAACAACTGGGTACCATAGCCTAGCCAAGTTAACATGTAAAATTAATCATCACGCTTTTCCTGACCTCTAGGCAAGATCAGCACCCTCTGCCCTCTTCTACTTCCTACTTACATGCTATTCTAGGACTGTGAATTCCTCCCTCAGAGAACTATGACATTTTCTAATATTATCTGCTTAGCTTTGCTGTTCTCTTCATTTTCCACTGTGTGCTTACGGTGTGAATTTGTGTTATTCTCAGAAATTGGGTTGGGGTGCTTATCTGAATTTCAGGTTTTTCCTCAATTTTGATCAATTCTCAGCCACTATTTGGGCTTCCCAGGTGGCTCAGTGGTAAAGAATCCACTTGCCAAGCAGGAGACCCAGTTTCAGTCCCTGGGTCAGAAAGATGCCCGGGAGAAGGAAATGGCAACCCACTCCAGTATTCCTGCCTGGGAAATCCCATGGACAGAGGAGGCTGGCAAGCTCCATGGGGTTCATGGAGTTGCAAAAGAGTTGGACATGACTTAGCGACTAAATAGCAGCAGCAGCCATTATTTCTTCAAGTATTGCTTGTCTCCCATTCGCTCTGTTCTTCTGAGTATGCTAGCTAAGGTGTTCTGCTGCTGCTGCTGCTGCTGCTAAGTTGCTTCAGTCATGTCCGACTCTGTGTGACCCCATAGACGGCAGCCCATCAGGCTCCCCCGTCCCTGGGATTCTCCAGGCAAGAACACTGGAGTGGGTTGCCATTTCCTTCTCCAATGTATGAAAGTGAAAAGTGAAAGTGAAGTCCCTCAGTCGTGTCCAGCTCTTAGCGACCCCATGGACTGCAGCCTACCAGGCTCCTCCGTCCATCGGAGTTTCCAGGCAAGAGTGTTCTAGGTGTTGTCAATTTCCCCTCTGTGTCTCTTAGCCATGGCTGATTCTCTATTTTTCTTTTTCTCACTATAATACTGTCAGAGTGATTTTTTTCCAGAGGTATCATCCAACCTGCTCTTTTAGCTGTGCCTTACTCTGATATTTAATCTATCCATTTTAATAAATGATTTATTAAAACTGTTTTTCATTTCTAAAACTTCTATTTAGCTTGTGTTCCATCAATTTCCTCCCCCCAAAGTATCCTATTCTTTGTAATTGTTTCTTTTCTTTAAAAATTTCTTAATAATCACTTCAAATGTGTATGTTTTCAAGTTTTTTGTATTATTGCCGCTTCTTAGGGGGTGAATTTTTTTGTATTTTTTTAAAATGTTTTTGTATTTACTGTTAATTTCTTATAGTGGCTTGTTTCCATCTGGGAACTGAGTTTTGAGTGGGATCTCATGTTTAGTGGGAGTTGTTTTGTTGTGGGATGTCTGTGAAAATATCCCCACAGAGTACTTTAGATTTTGCTTCTGTCAGGGCCCTAAGTTCTGGATTAACTTTTATGTTAACTTTTTGGAACAGGAGTCCCAGGGCCAGGGCACACCAAGGAGGGCATACAGTGGGAGCAGTCTGGCTATCCCCGCTATGTGGGGCACGCCTGGACCTTCCATCTTTCCCAGGAACTTTCCTCCCACCCAAGCTCAAGACAGTGAGAAAATTTTGTTGCTCCTCCTACAGGCCTCGCTGCTAGAGTTTTCCCAGCCTTCTTTCTTCCTGACTGGTTCTCCCTTTAAGTCTCTAAGCCTTTAAAGGATAAGTTTAGAGGGATAAGTTCCTGCTTTCCTGCCTCAAACAGCCTAGGGCCACCTCCTATCTTTAAACAGGCCTTAGAAGTCTAGGCTCCAGGACTTAAATGGCCTTTATCTAGTCAAAACCCCATGAATAGGCTCAGCTCTCCCTCCTCAGGCTGGCTTGGAGTTCTCACACTATCTCTGGAATGCCTTTCTTCTTTTTGAAATCAGCTGTGCATTTCCAAGTGTTTCACTTATATTTTATGCAGCTATTTTATGAGGAGGGGTGCCTGAAATCCTTCAATCTGGCATGAGGCCAAAATTGTTCTAATACATTGATCTCAGTGTTATCTACGCACTATCAGTCTGTTTCCCAACTAGATGGTAAACTAAGGCAAGGATTGTGTAAGATTTACTCTCAAAAAAAAGACTGAGCGTATGGTGGGAGTTCAATAAATAGTCTTGAATGGGACTTCCCTGGTGGTCCAGAGGTTAAGATTCCACGTTCCTGATCCCAGGGTCATCGGTTCAATCCCTTGTCAGGAACTAAGATTCCACATACAATATGGGGTGGCCTAAGGGGAAAAATTCCCCCATTCCAGTCCATTTTACTTCACTGATTCCATTATATCTACTACTGCGGGCAGGAATCCCTCAGAAGAAATGGAGTAGCCATGATGGTCAACAAAAGAGTCCGAAATGCAGTACTTGGATGCAATCTCAGAAACGACAGAATGATCTCTGTTCATCTCCAAGACAAATCATTCAGTATCACAGTAATCCAAGTCTATGCCCCAACCAGTAACGCTGAAGAAGCTGAAGTTGAATGGTTCTATGGAGATCTACAAGACCTTTTAGAATTAACACCCCAAAAAAGATGTCCTTTTCATTATAGGAGACTGGAATGCAACAGTAGGAAGTCAGGAAACACCTGAAGTAACAGGCAAATTTGGCTTTGGAATGAAGAATGAAGCAGGGCAAACACTAATAGAGTTTTGCCAAGAAAATGCACTGGTCATAGCAAACACCCTCTTCCAACAACACGAGAGAAGACTCTACACATGGACATCACCAGATAGTCAACACCAAAATCAGATTGATTATATTCTTTGCAGCCAAAGATGGAGAAGCTCTATACAGTCAACAAAAACAAGACCAGGAGCTGACTGTGGCTCAGATCATGAACTCCTTATTACCAAATTCAGACTTAAATTGAAGAAAGTAGGGAAAACCGCTAGACCATTCAGGTATGACCTAAATCAAATCCTTTATGATTATACAGTGGAAGTGAGAAATAGATTTAAGGGCCTAGATCTGATAGATACAGTGCCTGATGAACTATGGATTGAGGTTCGTGACATTGTACAGGAGACAAGGATCAAGACCGTCCCCTTGGAAAAGAAATGCAAAAAAGCAAAATGGCTGTCTGGGGAGGCCTTACAAATAGCTGTGAAAAGAAGAGAGGTGAAAAGCAAAGGAGAAAAGGAAAGATATAAGCATCTGAATGCAGAGTTCCAAAGAATAGCAAGAAGAGATAAGAAAGCCTTCATAGTGATGCTTTCTAAGGCCCACTTGACTTCACATTCCAAGATGTCTGGCTCTAGGTGAGTGATCACACCATCGTGATTATCTGGGTCATGAAGATCTTTTTTGTATAGTTCTTCTGTGTATTCTTACCACCTCTTCTTAATATCTTCTGCTTCTTTTAGGTCCATACCATTTCTGTCCTTTATTGTATCCATGTTTGCATGAAATGTTCCCTTGGTATCTCTAATTTTCTTGAAGAGATCTCTAGTCTTTCCCATTCTATTGCTTTCCTCTACTTCTTTGCATTGATCACTGAGGAAAGCTTTCTTATCTCTCCTTGGTATTCTGTGGAACTCTGCGTTCAAATGGGTATATCTTTCCTTTTCTCCTTTGCTTTTCACTTCCCTTCTTTTCACAGCTATTTGTAAGGCCTCCCCATACAGCCATTTTGCTTTTTTGCATTTCTTTTCCATGGGGATGGTCTTGATCCCTGTCTCCTGTACAATGTCACGAACCTCCATCCATAGCTCATGAGGCACTCTGTCTATCAAATTTAGTCCCTTAAATCTATTTCTTACTTCCACTCTATAATCATAAGGGATTTGATTTAAGTCATACCTGAATGGTCTAGTGGTTTTCCCTACTTTCATCAATTTGTTTGAATTTGGCAATAAGGAGTTCATGATCGGAGCCACAGTCAGTTCCTGGTCTTGTTTTTGCTGACTGGATAGAGTTTCTCCACCTTTGGATGCAAAGAATATAATCAGTCTGATTTCAGTGTTGACCATCTGGTGATGTCCATGTGTAGATTCTTCCCTTGTGTTGTTGGAAGAGGGTGTTTGCTACGACCAGTGCGTTCTCTTGACAGAACTCTATTAGCCTTTCCCCTGCTTCATTCTGTACTCCAAGGCCAAATTTGCCTGTTACTCCAGGTGTTTCTTGACTTCCTACTTTGAATTCCATTCAGTACTTGCCTAAAAATCTGATGTTAGAAAAAATTTTATCACCTTCACAGCCCCAAATACTGTAAGTAAATGCTACCGAAACGTTTCCTTTGTAAGTACATTTCCTAGAATTGAACCCTTGTGCTTATGCTCAGTTGCTCAGGGGTGTCCAGCTCTTTGCGACCCCATGGGCTGTGGCTCGCCAGGCTCCTCTGTCCATGGGATTCTCCAGGCCAGAAAACTGGAGTGGGTTGCCATTTCCTCCTCCATAATGAAAAATGATCCCACTCAGAAGGGTAGCAGTGCCCCTGCTAGCTGGGGCTTTCCAGGTGGTGCTAGTGGTAAAGAATCTGCCTGCCAGTGTAGAAGATAGAGGAGGTGCAGGTTCAATCCTTGGGTCAGGAAGATCCCCTGGAGAAGGAAATGGCAGCACATTCCAGTATTCTTGCCTGGAAAATCCCATGGCCAGAGGAGCTTGGTGGACTCCAGTCCATGGGGTCGCAAAGAATCGGACACGACTTAAGGACTAGACTACCACCACATACCAACTTGTATCTTTCCCTCCCACCAAACTT
Source organism: Cephalophus harveyi (assembly GCA_006410635.1). Lineage (NCBI taxonomy): Eukaryota > Metazoa > Chordata > Mammalia > Artiodactyla > Bovidae > Cephalophus > Cephalophus harveyi. The sequence continues at coordinate 288,802 of SJYT01021552.1, forward strand.
CCCTTGGGGGAGAATTCTCCAAACCGACAGTAACTCCTGGTCTCACTGGTAAGAGTCAAGGCTGCACACCTTCAAGAGGCTTTGCATTTTAAGAGACCTTAATGCACCACCTTACCTGCCTCCTGAGAAATCGGCGTGCAGGTCAAAAGCAATAGTTAGAACCAGACAGGGAACAACAGACTTGTTCCAAATTGGGAAAGGAATATATCAAAGCTGTATATTGTCACCCTGCTTATTTAACTTATATGCAGAGTACATCATGTGAAATGTCGAGCTGGATGAAGCACAAGCTGAAATCAAGACTGTGAGAGAAATATCAATAACATCTGCATTATTGTGGATGACAGCACCCTTAAGGTAGAAAGTGAAGAGGAACTGAAGAGCCTCTTGATGAAAGTGAAAGAGGAAAGCGAAAAAGTTGGCTTAAAGCTCAACATTCAGAAATCTAAGATCACGTCATCCGGTCCCATCACTTCATAGCAAATAGATGGGGAAACAGTGAAAACAGTGACAGACTTTATTTTGGGGGGCTCCAAAATCACTGCAGATGGTGACTGCAGCCACGAAATTAAAAGACGCTTGCTCCTTGTAAGAAAAAGCTATGACCAACCTCGACAGCATATTATAAAGCAGAGACATTACTTCACCAACAAAGGTCCATCTAGTCAGAGCTATGGTTTTTCCAGTAGTCATGTATGGATGTGAGAGCTGGACTATAAAGGAAGCTGAATGCTGAAGAATTGATGCTTTTGAACTGTGGGTGTTGGAGAAGACTCTTGAGAGTCCCTTGGACTGCAAGGAGGTCCAGCCAGTCAGTCTTAAAGGAAAGCCTAAAGGACTGATGCTGAAGCTGAAGCTCTGATACTTTGGCCACCTGATGCAAAGAACTGACTCATTTGAAAAGACCCTGATGCTGGGAAAGACTGAAGGTGGGAAAAGGGGACGACAGAGGATGAGATGGTTGGATGTCATCACCAACTCGATGGACATGAGTTTGAGCAAGCTCCGGGTGTTGGTGACGGACAGGGAAGCCTGGCTTGCTGCAGTCCATAGGGTCGCAAAAAGTCGGACACAACTGAGCGACTGAACTGAACTGAACGCAACACATTGCAAGCTATGTTGATGGAGCTCTCTTGCCTGTGCAGAGTCCGGAACAAAGAATTGCCCCTCTTGCTTTTAATGGATTCAAAGATGGATAAGGCTTGAATTTTGCCCTGCAGAAGCATAAAGCCGACTGGTCTCAGTCCAAAAAAATGAGTCTGCAACTGTGAGAAGGGAGATTTGGAGAAAGGAAGTGGCCTTGAAGGAAGGGCTGACTCCTCAAATCACACTGGATGACTGGTCATCTCACCTGCCAGATTCTCTTGGCTTTTCCCCGATGCATAAGAAGAGGTTATCCATGATCACAACAAGCTCAAAAGATGATCTTATGGTTAGAGACATGGGTAAAGCAAGGACATATAGTTAGACCCTGGGAAACAAAGGAATACGATCCAGTGAAATAAATCTTTTAGCCAGGACCTCTTGGGAAATGTTCCCTTTGGGGCTATCTGAGTCCACGTCACGGAACATTCCATGGTAAAGGCCTTGTCTCCATGGGGTGCCTGCCAGGATATGTTTCAGGCGTTTGCATCCTCTAGGAAGGCACAGGAAAGTGAGGGAGCAAGTCTTCATCTCATTAGATCTGTGACAGTACTATAGTAGAGGCGGGAGCCAGCTGGCTGTCACTAATCAGCTTTGCCTTTCACTGTATCCTGATCTCTGCTCCCCTCTCTCTTTTCTCCAGATAATGTTCACCCCGTAAGATTCTTCAGGTCATCTGTAGAAGCATCCTTTCAGGGCTTGTTCAGTTAAGATAGGACCATAATCTGGACACTTTGATGCTTTCTCATTTCCCTCCATAAACATGCATTGGTTCCTTAACAGCTTGAGTAGTCTACCTACAATAAAGTGATCTACTAAAAAATGTCCAATACTGACACTCACAGCTCTTTTGGGTTTTACAGTGTTTCCTACCTGGACAAATGCCCAAACACAACTTTGCATGTGGTCACCACAACAGAGAGGAGAAGGAGATACTGGGGGCAAAGGGTAGGGGCTTTTCATGGTGTGTTTAGGAACATATATGGGCAACTGCTACTTTGCTTCTATGAAAAGACATTGCTGCCTACTATTTTGATGACTAGGGAAGTCTTGAGAGGGTCTGTGGCCTTGAAGGAATTGAAAAGAGTAAGAGAATCAATCATGCTTTGTTCAGGCTTAAAAGTCAAGTTTAGCTCCACACTTTTGAAGATTTGAAGCAAATATATTTCAGGATTCTCCCATCCACACTCTAATACATTTATAATTAATTAAAAATTCTTAAAAGCTACTTTATAATTTAATTCCATTGTGATTGAAATCATGTTGTGTACTATTTTAACCTTCCTAAGTATGTTGAGACTTGTCATATGGCCCAGAATATGATTTATATTGGTGAATGTTTATGTGTACTGAATGTATATTCTGCTATTGTTGGGCAGAGTGTTTTAGAAATTTTAATTAGGTCAAGTTGGTTCTTTTGTCCTTTTTTTTTTTTCCTACTCATTATATCAATTGCTGAGAGAAAAGTGTTGAAATATCTAGTTACAGTTGTGGGTTGTTCTATCTCCCCTTTAAGATCTATTAGTTTTTGCTTCCTACATTTTGAAACCTTGTTATTGGGTACATACATTTTCAGGGTTACTACAACTTCTTAAGGAATTTATTCATTTATTGTTATTAAATGTCCCTTGTCTTGGTTGTGATCCTTTTACTGAAGTCTTGTTTTTGATATTAACATAGCTACTCTATCTTTCTGATGGTTGGTAAGAAAAAATATATTGGCATATATATTTTCTGTCCTTTTAACTTATCTTTGTCATTATATTTGAATTTCTTAAATAGCATATTTATCTGAGTCTTGTTTTCTTTTCCATGTCTGTTTTATAATTGGAATATTAACTGTGGAAAATTCTGAAAGAGATGGGAATACCAGACCACCTAACCTGCCTTTTGAGAAACCTGTATGCAGGTCAGGAAGCAACAATTAGAACTGGACGTGGAACAATGGACTGGTTCCAAACAGGAAAAGGAGTACAACAAGGCTGTATATTGTCACCCTGCTTATTTAATTTATATGCAGAGTACATGATAAGAAATGCTGTACTGGATGAAGCACAAGCTGGAATCAAGATTGCCAGGAGAAATATCAATAACCTCAGATATGCAGATAACATTACCCTTATGGCAGAAAGTGAAGAAATAAAGAGCCTCTTGATGAAAGTGAAAGGAGAGAGTGAAAAAGTTGGCTTAAAGCTCAACATTCAGAAAACTAAGATCATGTCATCCGGTCCCATCACTTCATGGCAAATAGAGGGGGAAACAGAGGAAACAGTGTCAGGCTTTATTTTGGGGGGGCTCCAAAATCACTGAAGATGGTGACTGCAACCATGAAATTAAAAGACGCTTACTCCTTGGAAGAAAAATTACGACCAACCTAGACAGCATATTAAAAAGCAGAGACTTTGCCAAAGATCCATCTAGTCAAGGTTATGGTTTTTTCCGTAGTCATGTATGGATGTGAGAGTTGGACTATAAAGGAAGCTGAATGCTGAAGAATTGATGCTTTTGAACTGTAGTGTTGGAGAAGACTCTTGAGAGTCCCTTGGACTGCAAAGAGATCCAACCAGTCCATCCTAAAGGACATCAGTCCTGGGTGTTCATTGGAAGGATTGATGTTGAAGCTAAAACTCCAATACTTTGGCCACCTGATGGGAAGAGCTGCCTCATTTGAAAAGATCCTGATCCTGGGAAAGATTGAGGGCAGGAGGAGAAGGGGACGACAGAGGATGAGATGTTGGATGGCATCACTGACCCAACGGACATGGGTTTGGGTGGACTCCAGGAGTTGGTAATGGACAGGGAGGCCTGGCATGCTGCGGTTCATGTGATCACAGAGAGTTGGACATGACTGAGCAACTGAACTGAACTGAAACGTCTATGTTTAATGTATTTAACATTTGGATATAAATTGATTATCTTGCTATTTTTTTTTAATTTATGCCATCTATCTTTTGTCCCTTTTCTCTTCGATCTTTATTCTTCTTTGGGGTTCATTGGGTATCTTTTTTATTCCTATAATAAATTATTAAAATTTATTATTTCAATTACAATGTTGGCTTATTAACTACCCCTTTTTGCTTTAATTTTTTAAGAGATGAACTTTAAAGTGTTCACAATAATGATCTTTAAATCGTTAGAGCCTATTTTCATATAGGGCTTCCCTGGTGGCTCAGAGGTTAAAGCGTCTGCCTCCGATGCGGGAGACCTGGGTTCGATCCCTGGGTCGGGAAGATCCCCTGGAGAAGGAAATGGTAACCCACTCCAGTATTCTTGCCTAGAGAATCCCATGGACAGAGAAGCCTGGTAGGCTACAGTCCACGGGGTCGCAAAGAGTCAGACATGACTGAGCGACTTCACTCACTCATTTTCATATAACATTATATCATTTAATGTGTACTCTCAGAATATTTTAACATTATGTTTCCGTTTTGTCCCCTCAACCTTTTGTGCAATTGTTGTTACATATTTTATTTCTATGCATGTTTTATACACAATAAATTATCAGCTTAGATTTAAAAGCCATTTTGTTTTTTGGCCCCACACGTCTTATAGGATCTTAGTTCCCAGAATAGGGATTGAACCTTTGCCCCCTGCACTGGAAGCTTGGAGTCCTAACCACTAGCCCACCAGGGAATTCTCAAAAGCCTATTTTCTTTTAAAGAATAAATCTGTATTTTAATGTAAAACTTCTCAATTTAGAATATGACTCACCAATTCAGAAAAATCAAAGGCAAAATGCAGGGCCCATTATATACAGGTCAAGCAACATAGATGAATATTATGAATATTAAAATAATTGAATATTATATTGGATATATTATCTGCAACTTATTTTGTTTTCACTCACTAGAATGAGTCATATACTTCTTCATTCATCAGTCCCCTCTCTTTAGCTGTTGCACGATGTTCCTTAGGGCTTCCCTGGTGGCCGAGGGGTAAAGAACCCACCTGCCAATGCAGAGATGCAGGTTCAATCCCTGGTCTGGGAAGATCCCTTGGAGGAGGAAATGGAACCCACTCCAGCATTCTTGCTGAGAGAATCCCACGGACAGAGGAGCATGGCGGGCTATAGTCCATGAGGTCACAAGGACTTGAACATGACTTAGTGATCAAGCACAAGCACAGCGCTCCTTGGATGGATGCCCAGTGTCTTGGTTAGCCTTTCCTGTGTTGCTCCTAAAGCAATTAGATGTCCTCAGGCTTCTGCTGTTGCAAACAGATCTACAGTGACCACCCATACACAGCCCTCATCACACATGTGAGTATATTTCCTTAGGGTTGAACTAAGAAAAGGAATCACTGGTCAGGGAGTAAGACAGTTTTAAACTTTAATAGAAGCATTTAAATCACTCTTTGAAGTGGTTGTAGGTAGTTAGGTCTCTACCAGCTGGGACCAAAGGCATCTCTACAGTGCTTATGAGGCTTGGTGTCAAGAGTTTGACAGCTTTTTAGTGTTGCAATGCTATAGAAAAGCACTGAATAGTTCCTATGGGCATAAGAGAATTTCATTTTTGGAAAAAAGCCACCATCACTAAAAAATATCCATTTGCAGAAATTTATGGACTACCGTGTTAGACATCCTCTGTCAGAGGCTAGGAAAGGGGAATTAAAGATGAAATGATTTCTTTAAGCAGATCTTGAAATATTCATTTTGCAAGATAAGTTTTCCAAGAGTCTATTCTACCTAGTTAGTGATCACTTCTCTAACTCAGTAACTTTGCAATTTAAAAAATATAATGAAACTCAACTCAAAAAACTAAGATCATGGTATTTGGTCCCATCATTTCATGGCAAATAGATGGGGAAAAAGTGGAAGCAGTGACAGATTTTCTTTTCTTGGGCTCCAAAATCACTGTGGATGGTGACTGCAGCCATGAAATTAAAAGATGTTTGCTCCTTGGAAGAAAAGCAATGACAAACCCAGACAGCATCTTAAATAGCAAGTACATCACTTTGCAAACTAAGGTCCATATAATCAAAGCTATGGCTTTTCCAGTAGTCATGTACAAATGTGAGAGTTGGACCATGAAGAAGGCAAGTGCCAAAGAATTGATGGTTTCACCTTGTGGAATTGGCAAAGACCCTTGTGAGTCCCTTGGACTGCAAGGAGATCAAATCAGCCATTCCTAAAGGAAATCAACCATGACTATTCATTGGAAGGACTGATACTGAAGCTGAAATTCTAATACTTTGGCCACCTGATGTAAAGGGCTGACTCCTTGGAAAATATCCTTATGCTGGGAAAGACTGAAGGCAAAAGGAGAAGAGGATGGCAGAGGATGAGATGGCATCACTGACTCAATGGACATGAACTAGAGCTAACTCTGGGAGATAGTGGAGGACAGAGGAGCCTAGTGTGCTGTTGTCCATGGGGTCACAAAGAGTCAGACATGACTTAGTGACTGAACAACAGCAAAAAATCTTTATAATTTAAAAAATATAATAAATTGAATATTTTTCCTAAGAGTGATCTTGCTGCTGCTGCTGCTGCTAAGTTGCTTCAATTGTGTCCAACTCTGTGCAACCCCATAGACGAGAGCCCACCAGGCTCTGCCATCCCTGGGATTCTCCAGGCAAGAACACTGGAGTGGGTTGCCATTTCCTTCTCCAATGCATCAAAGTGAAAAGTGAAAGTGAAGTTGCTCAGTCGTGTCTGACTCGTTGTGGACCCCATGGACTGCAGCCTACCAAGCTCCTCTGTCCATGGGATTTTCCAGGCAAGAGTACTGGAGTGGGGTGCCATTGCCTTCTCCAAAGAGTGACCTTAGAAATCATGTAATTTATCCCTCCTACTTTTCAAATTAAAAAAAAAAAAAACCTGAAACCTAGAAAGAAGTTACTGTCCCAGCTGGGTCTTATCAAAATCATATTTGAAAACCAAATCTCATGGTTCCCAATCCAGGGTGCTGATGTGGTGAAAAAAACTAGGCCAAATACAGAATCTTTGAGTTGAAAATAGTCTTAGAAAGGACCTAGAATCATATTCACACTAAAGAGACATCCTTCCAACAAAATATCAGATGTATCAGGACTTCCCTGGTGATCAAGTGGCTAAGACTCCATGTTCCCAATGCAGGGGTCCCAGGTTTGGTTCCTGGTCAGGGAACTAGACTCTGCATTCTGCAACGAAGACTGGTGCTGCCAGATATATATCTATATCTATATAAATGTGTGTGTATATATATATATATGATGTATCTTACAAGTTGAGTTGAAGCCTTCTGTATGAAAAGTAGTTCTTAATTTGGGAGAAAAAGATCATTATTGAGTAGCTTTATCAAAATCTTCCTTTCGTGGTGCTGAAACTGGCTTTTTATGACTTCCGGAGCCTCTTGAACGTGCCCATTTCTTGGCACGTCCGTGAATCAGGTCCCAGGCGATGGGCCGTCCCGCGTCCAGCCCTCCGCATAGCCTCCTACCCGTCAGTGTCCCTCCAGAGTGTGGCAGGCATAAGAGGGCAAGGCAGGAGTCCAGCTGCGCTCTGTCCCGTGCAGGGTGCGGTGGGGCCATCGGCCCCTTTGATCTGCTGCATATGCTTCTATTAATAGAAACCCGAAGTGTCTGGCTTTCTTGGCAGCTGCATGCCAGAGCTTAAGTTGAATGGGACCACTAAGTCTTTGTTTATTTTTTTGTTTGGTTTGACCAATGACTATTATGCCCACCCGGTTGCCCACGTTTTCTTTTTATGTAATTAGTTGCAGGATGTGGGATTAAGAATTCTACTTTTTTGGCTTTTAGTTATACACTCTTATCTTTTGAGAATGTTTGAATCCTCATCTCATTATCCAAAGCATCCATCTTTCTCTGTGATATACCTTACATAAATTTGATAAACAGCCCTTCTCTGCTTTTGTAGAAATTACCGAAGACAAGCAAAGCATGTAGGAGTGGGCAGAGGTCAGGGCACAAAAGACCTTCATCCAAGTTGAATGATGACCACTGTGAATTCATATGCAGTACTTGGATATAATCTTTATTTCTCTGTTTTTTGTTTATTTGTTTTAACATGGCTACCATGAAAGACCATTAAATGCCCTTCTGAAATGAAGATACTCTACATAATGATAGCATTCTTCTGACTTGCTGCCTGGTAACCATTTTAAAAAAAAAAGAGGAAATGGGGTTAGTTCCACATGGCCAGTTCTCAGTGAACCCTTACTGGCTTTTAGCGATCATTTCTTTGCAGATATTAACTTACAGATATCCTGAAGGCAAAGAGCTAGGGTACCCAATGCCAAAAACTTAATGCCAAAACTAGGGGGAAAAAAAATTTTGGAAGGAGATGGAACCAGTGTTCTTCCAACAATTTACTGTTTCAACCTCTTTTGATAGAGGAACGCACAGCACTGTGTTTAGGGGAGAGGAGATGGGCAGATTGTGTAAGTCAAGGCTTTTGAAGGTCTTGGGAAGAGAGTGAGTGGAGGCTTTGTGAACGATGCAGGAGAGCCTGAGACAAGCTGGGATTTGCACCAGCCCTGTCCTTCCCAAAGCACCCAACACCCCCCACATCCCCCATGCCCCCCCACCCTTGCCTTCACTTGTCACCATTCTGCCTGCAGCACTTGGAGTCAACTCTACCCTTTTTAATAAGATGGTTTGGAAGAGAGACAAGCCTTCTCAGTCTGAGAGATAAAAATAAAAATGTCAGTGATCAGAATTTCCACATATGGTCTCAAATGATAGATGAAATTTAAAGCTGGCAATGGTCCTGAGTTGGAAGGACATAGGCAGCAGAGGCTGGAAAGGAGGTTTAGGGGTTTGTTTTGTTTTGTTTTGCCCAAGTGATAATGGACCAGCCCCAAACACAGCGAGTTCTTTCCTTTTTAAGGGCAGTGAAGGTTGCCAGGCCTTGTGCATTTGCAGCCGACCTGCTGGGAGACAGTTTGCAGCCCCTCCCCCACCCCCGTGAATAGGTTTTCCCAAAATTCCAGGAGGGAGTCCTCTATAGGCTGCCCATCTGTTCTCAGGCACGCAGGGCATCTGGGTGACAATTACATTTGGGAATCACCTGTTGGAGCTCCGGAAGGCAGGCCACACTTCTGCACCAAGACTTTGGAGATTTTTTTTTTTTTCCTCCTGCAAGACGGTTCTGCTTTGGGGTGTGGTTAGAGATTGCGTGCATGCTTGCGTGCTCAGTCGCTTCAGTCCTGTCCGACTCTTTACAATCCTGTGTACTGTGGCCCACCAAGCTCCTCTATCCATGGGATTCTCCAGGCGAGAATACTGAGGTTGATTGCCATGCCCTCCTCCAGGAGATCTTCCTGACTCAGGGATCGAACCCGTCTATTATGTCTCTTGCATTGGCAGGTAGGTTCTTTACCACTAGTACCATCTGGAAGCCCTTCAGAAATTAGGAGGAAAGAGTAAAAGAGGGAGGGAGGGGTTTGTATCTCAGCCCAGAAGGTCAAAACCCAAGAAATGTCAGTTTCTGCCCTGACAGGAGAGAAATAAACACATTTCCAAGACCAAACCTTCCAGGAACACTCTGATCTGTGCTCTTTGAGTTCTGAATATGAACCCAGGAGACCCAGGTACTGTGAGGAATTTACCACGTCTTTGGACAAATTGTTCCAGCCTCAACTGACCCACCTGAAAAATGAGATGGGTGAACAATATTTATTTTAGGAGACTTCCTGTTTTATAATTCCATTCCAAGTTCTAATTTGGAGAATATTTAGGCTAAAATATGGTCTAAAATACTGACCAGTGGTTCTTAACTTGAGATCAGCTGGAATGTGAATTAACTGGAGAGTTTGTTAAAACTTAGATTTGGGGGCCCCAATACATTGATCTATGGGCTTCCCAGGTGAGAATCTGCCTCCAGTGCAAGAGATGCGGGTTTGATCCCTGGGTCAGGAAGATCCCTAGGAGGAGGAAATTGTAACCCACTCCAGTATCCTAGCCTGGGAAATCCCATGGACAGAGGAGCCTGGCAGACTATGAGGTCACAAAGACTTGGACATGACTGAGCCACTGAGCTCGCATGCACGTTGATCTATGGTGGACCCTCAGAATTTACATTCCTAACATTCCTGGGTGATGCTGGTGCTATTGCTGATTTATAGATCATAATTTGAGACCCTCTGTCCAAACCAGATGAAGCCCCAGCAGGTTAACGCTCATGCTTAGGAAATAGTTATCTACAGGTCTGACTTAAGGACTGATTAACAAGCGAATTCCCTAGTGGTCTGGTGGTTAAGACTCAGTGCTTCCCCTGCTGGGGGTCAAAGTTCAGTCTCTGTTTGGGGAACTAAGATCTCAAGATCCTGCAAGCCATGTGCTGTGGCCCAAAAAAAAAAAAAAAAAAAAAAGGCGGGGGGTTAGTGAGCAAGAGAAAACCTGGGGACTGCACCCAGATTTAGATGTGCCCCATGCAGGAGTTGGGGACTGGGAAGAGGAGCAGTCAGAGGTCTATAACTGCACCTTGAAAAATGTCATCAGAATTTAAGAAAATGCCGCAGTATAGCAGAAGTATAGAATGTCTATAACCCCATCCTGGCCATTCAGATCCACTGTGCTCAAGAAAACCTAGTTATAGAGAGTGAAGTTAGCTGGCGAAGCCCAGATCTACTATTGAGAAAACACCTTTCAGCCCATGCCCTGTTGAAAGTAGATCAGTATAACACAGACTACTATAACAGATGCACACTAGTATGTAAAATAGATAACCAACAAGTTAATGGTCATGCCTACTGTATGTAGAGCACAGGGAACTCTCCTCAATACTCTGTAATAACCTACATGGAATAAGAATCTAAAAAAGAGTAGTTATAAGTATATGCATATTTTCACCTCTAACTATCACAATTGCACTCATCTCACATGCCAGTAAAGTAATGCTCAAAATCCTCCAAGCCAGGCTTCAGCAATACGTGAACCGTGAACTCCCTGATGTTCAAGCTGGTTTTAGAAAAGGCAGAGGAATCAGAGATCAAATTGCCAACATCCGCTGGATCATGGAAAAAGCAAGAGAGTTCCAGAAAAACATCTATTTCTGCTTTATTGACTATGCCAAAGCCTTTGACTGTGTGGATCACAATAAACTGTGGAAAATTCTGAAAGAGATGGGAATACCAGACCACCTGACCTGCCTCTTGAGAAATCTGTATGCAGATCAGGAAGCAACAGTTAGAACTGGACATGGAACAACAGACTGGTTCCAAACAGGAAAAGGAGTACATCAAGGCTGTACATTGTCACCCTGCTTATTTAACTTCTATGCAGAGTACATCATGAGAAACACTGGACTGGAAGAAGCACAAGCTGGCATCAAGCTTGCCGGGAGAAATATCAATAACCTCAGATATGCAGATGACACCACCCTTATGGCAGAAAGTGAAGAGGAACTAAAAAGCTTCTTGATAAAAGTGAAAGAGGAGAGTGAAAATGTTGGCTTAAAGCTCAACATTCAGCTCTTTTCACAGCTATTTGTTGAAGATCATGGTATCTGGTCCCATCACTTCATGGGAAATAGATGGGCAAACAGTGGAAACAGTGTCAGACTTTATTTTTCTGGGCTCCAAAATCACTGCAGATGGTGACTGCAGCCATGAAATTAAAAGACACTTACTCCTTGGAGAAGGAAATGGCAACCCACTCCAGTGTTCTTGCCTGGTGAATCCCAGGGACGAGGGAGCCCGGTGGGCTGCCGTCTATGGGGTTGCACAGAGTCGGACATGACTGAAGTGACTTAGCCGCAACTCCTTAGAAGAAAAGTTGCGACCAACCTAGATAGCATATTCAAAAGCAGAGACATTATTTTGCCGACTAAGGTCCGTCTAGTCAAGGCCACGGTTTTTCCTGTGGTCATGTATGGATGTGAGAGTTGGACAGTGAAGAAGGCTGAGCGCCAAAGAATTGATGCTTTTGAACTGTGGTGTTGGAGAAGACTCTTGAGAGTCCCTTGGACTGCAAGGAGATCCAACCAGTCCATTCTGAAGGAGATCAGCCCTGGGATTTCTTTGGAAGGAATGAAGCTAAAGCTGAAACTCCAGTACTTGGGCCACCTCATGAGAAGAGGTGACTCATTGGAGAAGACTCTGATGCTGGGAGGGATTGGGGGCACAGGAGAAGGGGATGACAGAGGATGAGATGGCTGGATGGCATTACTGACTCGATGGACGTGAGTCTGAGTGAACTCCGGGAGTTGATGATTGTCAGGGAGGCCTGGCGTGCTGCGATTCATGGGGTCGCAAAGAGTCGGACATGACTGAGCGACTGAACTGAACTGAAGGGGAAAAAAAAAGTCTTAAATGAATGAAGCTACTGTCTCTCGAAACAGTAGTACCTAATTCATAGGGCTGTTGGGAGAACTTGGCAAGACAAAGTATGTCAAACTCTTAGCATTCTTGGGAGCTCAGAGAGATTATTAATCATGTCTATTAAGGCAATGTTCTACCATGATGTGATGTGTGAAAGTCACTCAGTCGTGTCCGACTCTTTGCGACCCCATGGATTGTCCATGGAATTCTCTAGGCTAGAATACTGGAGTGGGTAGCCTTTCCCTTCTCCAGAGGATCTTCCCAACCCAGGGACAGAACCCAGGTCTCCCACTTTGCAGTCGGATTTTTTACCAGCTGAGCCACAAGGGAAGCCCTCTACCATGATGGTTTCCCTGTAATTCAACTCTCACCCCTTCTCAGATTCTAATCCTGGCCTAGGGTGGCAGACAGGTCCTGTGAGCGTGACTTCCTGATTTCCTCAGAGTACAAAGGTCAGCCCTTCCCATCAGAAGAGCCCTAGCACTGGGTTTTAACCTGAGTCCTGAGGCCTGAATATGAATTAGGTCAAGTCCTGTCTTGTCCAAGGATTGTCTGACCTCCTACTACCAGTGATCCCCTGTACAGCTGATTTTCTCTGGAAATCTCAGCTTTGAGAGGTTTGTTGGGGAAAAATTCACTTAATCAGTTCAGTTCAGTTCAGTCGCTCAGTCATGTCTGACTCTCTGCGACCCCATGAATCACAGCACGCCAGGCCTCCCTGTCCATCACCAACTCCTGGAGTTCACTCAGACTCACATCCATCGAGTCCGTGATGCCATCCAGCCATCTCATCCTCTGTTTTCCCCTTCTCCTCCTGCCCCCAATCCCTCCCAGCATCAGAGTCTTTTCCAATGAGTCAACTCTTCGCATGAGGTGGCCCAAGTACTGGAGTTTCAGCTTCAGCATCATTCCTTCCAAAGAAATCCCAGGGCTGATCTCCTTCAGAATGGACTGGTTGGATCTCCTTGCAGTCCAAGGGACTCCCAAGAGTCTTCTCCAACACAACAGTTCAAAAGCATCAATTCTTTGGCGCTCAGCCTTCTTCACAGTCCAACTCTCACATCCATACATGACCACAGGAAAAACCGTGGCCTTGACTAGACGGACCTTAGTCAGCAAAGTAATGTCTCTGCTTTTGAATAGGCTATCTAGGTTGGTCATAACTTTCCTTCCAAGGTGTAAGCGTCTTTTAATTTCATGGCTAGATCACACCATCGTGATTATCTGGGTCGTGAAGATCTTTTTTGTACAGTTCTTCTGTGTATCTTGCCACCTCTTCTTAATATCTTCTGCTTCTGTTAGGTCCATACCATTTCTGTCCTTTATCGAGCCCATCTTTGCATGAAATGTTCCCTTGGTATCTCTAGTTTTCTTGAAGAGATCTCTATAGTCTTTCTCATTCTGTTGTTTTCCTCTATTCTTTGCATTGATCACTGAGGAAGACTTTCTTATCTCTTCTTGCTATTCTTTGGAACTCTGCATTCAGGTGCTTATAATCTTTCCTTTTCTCCTTTGCTTTTCACTTCTCTTCTTTTCACAGCTATTTGTAAGGCCTCCCCAGACAGCCATTTTGCTTTTTTGCATTTCTTTTCCAAGGGGACGGTCTTGATCCTTGTCTCCTGTACAATGTCACGAACCTCAATCCATAGTTCATCAGGCACTGTATCTATCAGATCTAGGCCCTTAAATCTATTTCTCACTTCCACTGTATAATCATAAAGGATTTGATTTAGGTCATACCTGAATGGTCTAGGGGTTTTCCCTACTTTCTTCAATTTGATAATAGGTAATCATTAATTGATTTTTGCATTTTAATTAACCAAAGGCATTCAACTGCCAGGGCTTCCAATCAGCATGATAGGGTGAGATAATTTTAGCCCAAAGCAAAGAAACATAGTATGGATATTTTAATCAGACTGTGCTGCTTTTCCTGGGTGAAAGCATTGAAGACACTCTCCTCCCATTTCTAACCCAGGAATTTGAAGATTCCAAGTGAGGAAGTCCTGCCCCATTGGAGCCCACCCACAGCTGCAGTGCCTTGCAAATCAGAACCAAAGAGGACAGACAGGGCACCCAAGGGCAACCTTTTAAGCATTATAATTTCAAAAAACTAGGTGACCATGGTGAGACTCAAGAGGGGAACTGACAAGGCTTACAGTACAATTTATGTAGCCCCAGAAAAGTAATTAAAAATGTGATGTGGGTTAGGGGTGGGTTCCACCTCCTTGGGTATATTGGAAAGTGTACTCAATCAACAAGGGCAACTTTGAGCTATGGACCAAAAATAATAAGCTATATTAAGTGCCTATTACATATCAGCCTGTTTAACTGAGTGGAATTCCTCAAAACCTCACTGTGAGCTTGAAACCATCCTCCACTTTACAAGTGAAGAAACTGAGTCAGCAGGATCTTGAGGAACTTGCCCAAGGTCATGTAGCTGGTAGGTCAAGAGTCAAATTGGTTTGAATCTCATGCCGAGTCTCTGCCTCCCCTGTGTATAAGAATGAGTTTCAAGCACTGGTTCCCAATTTTAGCAGCTTCCTGGAATTTCACAAAGTTCCCCAGGAGATTCTAACATGCAACCAAGGCTGAGCACTGCTGGCTTCCTGGGTACCATGTTTTCTGGGTCATTGGCTGTAAAAGTCACCTGCCTGACCCTCCCAGAACTAAGAAAGGGCAAGAGAAGTCCAGGTCAAGAGCCTAAGCTCAGAGTCAGGGCTGGCCCAGAGCCTAAATTGGCAATAGGCACCACCAATAATAAGAAGATGATGAGAACAACAGCAATGGTTAGAACAAAATTTTGATAATTTATTGTGCTGTTCCAGTCTGTCTACATGCTTTATCTCAGATCAACGCTCCTCGTAGAAATGAAGTAGGCGCAATAGTGAATTTTTCCATTTTATAAATGAGGATGCAAAATTCCCTGGCAGTCCAGTGGTTAGGACTCCACTGCCAAGAACCTAGCACTCCTTGGTCCAGGAGCTAAAATCTCACAAGCCACGAGGGGCAGCCCCAAAATAAAATATATAACTAGATGAGGATGCTGAGACACAGACAGGCTGAGTCCAGGGTCATTCAGCTAATCTGGGTTGTGCTGTTGACTCCTGGCTTCTCTGTTTTTGTGTTGTTCAGTCACCAAGTCATGTCTGACTCTTTGAAGCCCCATGGATTGTAGCATACCAGGCTCCCCTGAGGTCTCCCTGGTGGCTCAGATAGTAAACAATCTGCCTGCAATGCAGGAGACCTGGGTTCAATCCCTGGGTCGGGAAGATGCTCTGGAGAAGGGAATACTACCTACTCTAGTATTCTTGCCTGAAAAATTCCATGAACAGAGAAGCCTGGTGGGCTATAATCCCATGGGGTTCAAGAAGTTGGACACGACTTAGCAACAGAACAACAGTCTCCTTTGTCCTTCACCATCTCCCGGACTTTGCTTAGATTCATGTCCATTGAGTCCATGATGCTATCTAACTATCTTATGCTCTGCCGCCCCCTTCTCCTCCTGCCCTCAATCTTTCCCATCATCAAGGTCTTTTCCAGTATCAGCTCTTCACATCAGGTGGCCAAAGTATTGGCGCTTCTTCAGCTTCAGCATCAGTCCTTTCAGTGAATATTCCGGGTTGGTTTTCTTTACAATTGACTGGTTTGATCGCCTTGCTATCCAATGGTCCCTTAAGAGTCTTCTCCAGCACCACAGTTTGAAAGCGTCAATTCTTCGGCACTCAGCCTTCTTTATGGGCCAACCCTCACATCCATACATGAATACTGGAAAAACCATAGCTTTGACTATATGAACCTTTGTTGGCAAAGTCAAGTCTCTGCTTTTTAATATGCTGTCTAGGTTTGTCATAGCTTTTCTTCCAAGGAGCAAGCATCTTTTAATTTCATGGCTACAGTCACCATCTGCAGTGATTTTGGAACCCAAGAAAAGAAAATCTGTCTCTGCTTCCACTTTTCCCCCATCTACATGGCTACAGTCACCATCTGCAGTGATTTTGGAAACCAAGAAAAGAAAATCTGCCACTGCTTCCACTTTTCCCCCATCTATTTGCCATGAAGTGATGGGGCTGGATGCCAAGATCTTAGTTTTTTTAATGGTGAGTTTTAAGCCAACTTTTTCACTTTCCTCTTTCACCCTTATCAAGAGGTTCTTTCATTCCTCTTCACTTTATGTCTTTAGAGTGGTATCATTTGCATATCTGAGGTTATTGATATTTCTCCCAGCAATCTTGATTCCAGCTTATGATTCATCTAGCCTGGCATATCACATGATGTGCTCTGCATAGACGTTAAATAAGCAGGTGACAATATACAGGCTTGACATACTCCTTCCATAATTTTGAACAAGTTGGTTTTTCCATGTCCAGTTCTAACTGTTGTTTCTTGACCTGCGTACATGTTTCTTAGGAGATAGATAAGGTGATCTGGTATTCCTGTCTCTTTAAGAATTGCCCACAGTTTGTTTGGATCCACACTGTCAAAGCCTCTGTATACCACCCCTCCAATAAGGGCCCACCTCCAACTGTGAGTCCCCAAGACCCCTCAGAACTCCTGCACCACCAACAGCTCTCTGGTGCCTGATATGGTGGGGTTTTGCTCTGCACTGGGGATGTGCAATAAAGTGCATATGGGGGATCCTGTCCCCTACCCCCGTCAGGTCTCAGAGTCTGGTAGGGGAGGTAAAGCCAGAGCACCCAGGCTCTTAGAGCAGGTAGAGAGAGCAAGGATCTTAGATGGATGGGAGGGCACATGGACCCAGAGAATTTGTTGGGGTAGGGAGTTCTCCCCCTCAACCTCCAGCCAATGGAGGGATTCTAATTCTTGGGTAGCAAGTATCCAAGGCCTCCCGAACCCTCAAGGGGCTCCCTGGGCCCTGTTTCTGCCCCTATATAGCTCTTAGATGGAGACAGTATAGTACTAAGATTTGGGTTCAAGGCCAGACACTCCAGCTCTGTGGGCCTCACTTCCTTAGCTGTAACAAGCCTTACTGGTCGGTTTGCCAGGAAGACTGAACCAGCCTGACACAGTCAGCTCCAGAGCTGGCCTGGTTCTGGGTGATGCCCCTCATCAACAGCCATTTCCTGCCCTTCATCACCAGAGCCCAGCGTGAGGCGGAGGGAGGTGAGAGAGGAGGGGTGATTGGAAGAGGGGAGTGTTTTGCTCGGAAGGAAGACTTTTTTTTTTAATTGGAGCATTATTGCTTTACAGAATTCTGTTGTTTTCTGTCAAACCTCAACATAATCAGCCATAGGTATACATATATCCCCTCCCTTTTGAACCTCCCTCTCATCACCTTCCCCATCCCTTCTCTCTAGGTTGATACAGAGCCCCTGTTTGAGTTTCCTGAGCCATACAGCAAATTCCCATTGGCTATCTATTTTACATATGGTAATGTAAGTTTCCATGTTGCTCTTTCTATACATCTCACTCTCTCCTTCCCTCTCTCCACGTCTGTAAGTCTGTTCTCTATGTCTGTTTCTCCATTGCTGCCCTGTAAATAAATTCTTCAGTACCATTTTTCTAGATTCCATATATATGTGTTAGAATATATTTATCTTTCTATTTCTGACTCACTTCACTCTGTGTTATAGGTTCTAGGTTCATCCACCTCATCAAAACTGACTCAAATGCATTCCTTTTTATGACTGAGTAATATTCCTCTGTGTATATGTACCACAACTTCTTAATCCATTCATCTGTCATTGGGCATCTAGGTTGCTTCCATGTTGTAGCTATTGTAAATAGTGCTTCAGTGAACAATTTGGATACATGTGTTTTTTCAATTTTTGTTTCCTCAGGGTATATGCCTAGGAGTGGGATTGCTGGGTCATATAGTGGTTTTATTCCTAGTTTTTTAAGGAATCTCCATACCGTCTTCCACAGTGGCTGTATCAATTTACATTCTCACCAACAGTGCAAGAGCACACCCTTTCTCCACACCCTCTCCAGCGTTTACTGCTTGTAGACCTTTTGACGATGGCCATTCTGACCAGTGTGAGGTGATACCAAATGGCAACCCGCTCCAGTACTCTTGCCTGGAAAATTTCATGGATGGAGGAGCCTGGTAGGCTACAGTCCATGGGGTCGCAAAGAGTCAGACACGACTGAGTGACTTCACTCAATAATGAGCGATGTTGTACATCTTTTCATGTGTTTGTTAGCCATCTGTATGTCTTCTTTGGGGAAATGTCTGTTTAGGTCTTTTTCCCACTTTTGGATTGGGTTGTTTGCTTTTCTGGCATTGAGTTGTATGAGCTGTTTGTATATTTTGGAAATTGATCCTTTGTCAGTTGTTTCATTTGCTATTATTTTCTCCCATTCTGAGGGCTGTCTTTTCACCTTGCTTATAGTTTCCTTTGCTGTTCAAAAGCTTTTAAGTTTAATCAGGTCCCACTTGTTTACTTTTGTTTTTATTTCCATTACTCTAGGAGGTGGGTCATAGAGGATCTTGCTTTGATTTATGTCATTGAGTGTTCTGCCTATGTTTTCCTCTAAGAGTTTTATAGTTTCTGGTCTTACATTTAGGTCCTTAATCCATTTTGAGTTTATTTTTGTGTCTGCCGTTCTAATTTCATTCTCTTACATGTAGTTGTCCAGTTTTCCCAGCACCATTTATTGAAGAGGCTGTCTTTGCCCCATTGTATATTCTTTCCTTCTTTGTCAAAAATAAGGTACCCATAGGTGCATGGTTTATTTCTGGGCTTTCTATCTTGTTCCATTGGTCTATATTTCAGTTTTTGTGCCAGGACCGTACTGTTTTGATGACTGAAACTTTGAAGTATAATCTGAAGTCAGGAAGGTTGATTCTTCCAGCTCCATTCTTCTTTCCCAAGACTGCTTTGGCTATTCAGGGTCTTTTGTGTTTCCATATGAATTATGAAATTTTTTGTTCTAGTTCTGTGAAAAATGCCATTGGTAATTTGATAGGGATCACATTGTATCTGTAGATTGTATTTGGCACTATAGTCATTTTCACAATATTGATTTTTTCTACCCAGGAACTGGAATATATCTCCATCTGTTTATGTTATCTTTGATTTCTTTCATTAGTGTCTTATAATTTTCTGTGTACAGTTCTTTTGTCTCCTTAGGAAAGTTTATTCCTAGACATCTAATTCTCTTTGTTGTAATGGTGAGTGGGATTGATTCCTTAATTTCTCTTTCTGATTTTTCATTGTTAGTACATAGAAATGCAAGTGATTTCTGTGTATTGATTTTGTATCCTGCCACTTTGCTAAATTCACTGATTAGCGCTAGTAATTTTCTGATACTATCTTTAGAGTTTTCTGTGTACAGTATCATGCCCTCTGTGAACAGTGAGAGCTTTACTTCTTCTTTTCTGATCTGGATTCCTTTTATTTCTTTTTCTTCTCTGATTGCTGTAGCTAGGACTTCCAGGACTATGTTGAATAATAGTGGCAAAAGAGGACACCCTTGTCTTGTTTCTGATCTTAGGCAGAATGCTTTAAGGTTTTCACCATTGAGAATAATGTCTGCTGTAGGCTCACCATATATGGCCTTTACTATGCTGAGGTTGGTTCCTTCTATGCCCATTTTTTGAAGCGTTTTAATCATAAATGGGTGCTGAATTTTGTCAAAGGCTGTTCCTGCATCTACTGAGATTATCATATGGTTTTTATCTTACAATCTGTTAATGTGGTGTATCACATTGATTGATTTGCCTATATTGAAGAATCCTTGCATTCCTGGGATAAACCCAACTTGATCATGGTGTATGAACTTTTTGATGTGTTGTTGAATTCTGTTTGCTAAAATTTTGTTGAAGATTTTTGCATCTGTGTTCATCAGTGATATTGGCCTGTAGTTTTCTTTTTTGTGTGTTGTCTTTGTCTGGTTTTGGTATCAGGGTGATGGTGACCTCATAGAATGAGTTTGCAAGTGCTCCTTCCTCTGCAATTTTTTGTAAAGAGTTTTAGAAGAATAGGGATTAGCCCTTCTCTAAATGTTTGATAGAATTCTCCTGTGAAGCTATCTGGTCCTGGGCTTTTGTTTTTTGAGAGATTTTGGATCACAGCTTCAGTTTCAGTGCTTGTGATTGGGTTGTTCATAACATCTATTTCCTCCTGGTTCAGTTTTGGAAGATTGAACTTTTCTAAGAATCTGTCCATCCTTGCACGTTATCTATTTTATTGCCATATATTTGTTCATAATAGTCTCTTATAATCCTTTGTATTTCTGCATTGTCTGTTGTAACCTCTCCTTTTTCATTTCTAATTTTGTTCGTTTGATTCTTCTCTCTTTTTTTCTTGATGAGTCTGGCTAAAGGTTTGTCAATTTTGTTTATCTTCTCAAAGAAAGAGCTTTCAGTTTTACTAATCTTTACTATTGTTTCTTTCATTTCTTTTTCATTTATTTCCACTTGGATCTTTATGATTTCTTTCCTTCTACTAATTTTTGTTGTTGTTGTTGTTCTTCTTTTTCCAGTTGTTTTAGGTGTAAAATCAGGTTGTCTATTCAATGTTTTTCTTGTTTCTTGAGGTAGGATTGTACTGCTATAAACTTCCCTCTTAGAACTGTTCTCGCTGCATCCTCTAAGTCTTGAGTTGTCGTGTTTTTACTGTTATTTGTTTCTATAAATATTTTGATTTCCCTTTTGATTTCTTCAGTAACCTGTTTGTTATTTAGAAATGTGTTGTTTAATCTCTATGTGTTTGTGTTTCTTACAGTTTTTTTTTTTTTTTCTCTTGTAATTTATTTCTAGTCTCACAGCATTGTGGTCAGAGAAGATGCTTGATACAATTTCAATTTTCTTAAATTTACTGAGGTTTGATTTGTGACCCAAGATGTGGTCTATCCTGGAGAGTATTCCATGTGCACTTGAGAAGAAGGTGTATCCTTCTGCATTTGGATGGAATGTCCTAAGGATATCAATGAGATCCATCTCATCTAATGTATCATTTAAGACTTGTGCTTCGTTATTAATTTTCTGTTTGGATGATCTGTCCATTGGAGTGAGTGGGGTGTTAAAGTCTCTTACTATTATTGTGTTACTGTCCATTTCTCCTTTTATGTCTATTAATGTTTGTCTTATGCATTGAGGTGCTCCTATGTTGGGTCATAGATATTTACAATTGTTATGTCTTCCTCTTGGATTGACACCTTGATCATTATGTAGTGTCCTTCCTTATCTCTTGTAATATTCTTTATTTTAAGGTCTGTTTTGTCTGGTATATGGATTGTTACTCCAGCTTTCTTTTGCTTCCCATTTGCATGGGATATATTTTTCCATCCTCTCACTTTCAGTCTTATGTGTCTTGAGGTCTGAAGTGGGCTTCTTGTAGACAGCATATATATATATATGTGTGTGTTGTTTTTGTATCCATTCAAATAGTCTGTGTCTTTGTTGGAGCATTTAATCCATTTACATTTAAAGTAATTATTGATATATATGTTCCTATTGCTATTTTCTTAATTGTTTGGGGTTGATTTTGTAGATCTTTTTTCTTCTCTTGTATTTCTTGACTATATAAGTCCCTTTAACATTTGTTGTAAAGCTGGTTTGATGGTACTAAATTCTCTTAACTTTTGTTTGTCTGAAAAGTTTTTATTTCTCCACCAATTTTGAATGAGATCCTTGCCAGGTTGTAGATTTTTTTCAGTACTTTAAATATATCCTGCCAATCCCTTCTGGCCCACAGAGTTTCTGCTGAAAGATCAGCTGTTAAGCCTATAGGGTTTCCCTTGTATATCACTTGTTTCTCCATTGCTGGTTTTAATATTCTTCCTTTGTGTTTAGTCTCTGTTAGTTTGATTAGTATGTGTCTTGGTGTGTTTCTCCTTGGGGTTATCCTGTATGGGACTCTTTGTGCCTCTTGGACTTGATTGACTATTTCCTTTCCTTGTTGGGAAAATTTTCAACTATAATATCTTCAAATATTTTCTCATACCCTTTCTTTTTCTCTTCCTCTTCTGGGACCCCTATAATTTGAATGTTGGTGCATTTGGTGTTGTCCCAGAGGTCTCTCAGACTATCCTAAGTTCTTTTCATTCTTTTTACTTTATTCTGCTCTTCGAAAGGTTTTCCCACCATTTTATCTTCCAGCTCACTGATTCATTCTTCTGCTTCAGATATTCTGCTATTCATTCCTTCTAGAGTATTTTTAATTTCAGTAATTGTATTTTTTCTATGTTTATTCTTTAATTCTTCTAGGTCTTTGTTAATTGATTCTTGCATTTTCTCCATTTTGTTTTCAAGGTTTATGATCACCTTTACTATCATTATTCTGAATTCTTTTTCAGGTAGTTTGTCTAGTTCTTTTTCATTTATTTGGACTTCTGTGTTTCAATTTGTTCCTTCATTTGTGTAGTATTTCTCTGCCTTTTCATTATATTTTTTTTTAATCTTATTGTGTTTGAGGTCTCCTTTTGCCAGGCTTCAAGGTTGAATTCCTTCTTCCTTTTGGTTTCTGCCCTCTTAAGGTTGGTCCAGTGGTTTGTGTAAGCTTCATATAGGGTGAGATTTGTGCTGAGTTTTTGTTTGTTTGTTTGTTTTTCCTCTGATGGGCAAGGCTGAGTGAAGTGGTAATCCTGTCTACTGATGATTAAGTGAAGTCGCTCAGTTGTGTCCGATTCTTTGCGACCCCATGGACTGTAGCCTACCAGGCTCCTCAGTCCATGGGATTTTCCAGGCAAGAACACTGGAGTGGGTTACATTTCCTTCTCCAGGGGATCTTCCCAACCCAGGGATTGAACCCGGGTCTCCCGCATTGTAGGCAGATGCTTTACCATCTGAGCTACCAGGGAAGACTTTGCTGATGATTGGGTTTGTATTTTTGTTTTGTTTGTTGTTTAGATGAGGCATCCTGCACGGGGTGCTACTGGTGGTTGGGTGATGCTGGGTCTTGTATTCAAGTGGTTTCCTTTGTGTGAGTTCTCACTATTTGATACTCCCTAGGGTTAGTTCTCTGGTAGTCTGGGGTCTGGGAGTCAGTGCTCCCACTCCAAAGGCTCAGGGCTTGATCTCTGGTCAGGAATGAAGATTCCACAAGTGGTTTGTTATGGCATTAAGTAAGATTAAAACAAATATCCAAAAACAAGAAACCAAAGATGAACCCCAGACAAATGGCACTAACAAAATCAGGCAAATAATAATCAAAATAATGGACTATACATATATACATATGCTGCTGCTGCTGCTAAGTTGCTTCAGTCGTGTCCGACCCTGTGTGACCCCAGAGACGGCAGCCTACCAAGCTCCCCCTTGTGATCTTCCAGGCAAGAACACTGGAGTGGGTTGCCATTTCCTTCTCCACTGCATGAAAGTGAAAAGTGAAAGTGAAGTCGCTCAGTCGTGTCCGACTCCTAGTGACCCCATGGATTGCGGCCCACCAGGCTCTCCATCTATGGGATTTTCCAGGCAAGAGTGCTGGAGTGGGGTGCCATTGCCTTCTCCTATATACATATGCACCCATGAGCAAAGTCAAAACACTCCAACAAAAATAAAGTACAGTAGATTGACCCAGCGAACAAAGGAAATCAAAAATCATATTTAACAGTTAAGAACAAAACTAACTAAAGCACAAACTGGAGAACAAAACTAAAGCAAGGTGCCAACTGGGGAATAAAGCAGTGAAAATAAAGCTAACAAATATGTTGAGAGAAAAGGAAAGAAAGAATACATATGTAAAGTTAAAGAGAGGTAGATAAAGAAGATTTATATACATTAAAGATTATGCAAGAGGAAAATAACAGTAAGAAAAGCAAACAAAGGAATAAATATAGAAAAGATATAATAGGCTTAAAAAATTAAAATTAAAAAAAGAGAGAGAGAGAAAAGGAAAACTCCACAGAGCTGCAAAAGCCCAACGTAGAGGCAGAGGTTTATAACAACAATAAAAAATTTGAAAAAAAAAAAATGTGACTGAGAAAAAAAAAAGCTTAATTAGATTTCATAGTGCCAATAAAATCGACAACTTTAACAGAGCAGGGAACAAAAAAAGAAAAAAAAAATCCAAAAGAATCTACAGAACAAGTTAAAACATAAGAGTAATAAATGTTTTTCTTGAGTCACTGTTGTCAGAGTCCTTTCCCTCGCTGGGAGTCACAGTCCACCCCACCTCCCAAGGATGCCCTCCAACCCTGTGCGATCTCTGGACCTGCTGTGGGGGCAGCTCAGATTCTGATCTGGTCCTACTCCTGTATGTTCTTGCCTCCAATGTCCACAGCCATCAGAACTAGTGCATTTTCTTTTGTGGGAGCTCTCAATGACCTTTTATATATTTCATAGACAAAGAGTGCCTAGTTGATCATATGGATTTAACTGCAGCTTGTACAGTTGGTAGGAAGGTTTTGCGTCTTCTTCCTTAGCCACACTGCCCCTGGGTTTCAATTGTAGTTTTATTTCCACCTCTTCATGTGGGTTGTCCCCTGGGGTTTGCTCCTGAGGCTGCCCTGGAGGACTTGGGTTTGCCCCTGTGAGGGCCAGGTGTGGAGGTGGTGCAGCTGCCTGGGTTACAGGTGTTCCGGCAGCACCAGATACTCAGGGGAGTTGGCAGCTAGGGCAGCAGGAAATACAGGGCTCTAGAAGGGTATGGCCACCAGTAGTGGCCAATATGCTCCAGTTTCCTTGCCTGGAGAACCTCCCACCTTGACAGAGAATCCTGGCAGACCACAGTCTACAGGGTTGCAAAGAGTCAGACAATACCGAAGCGACCCTGCGTGCCTAGATGCAAGACTATTTTTGCTTGTGGCAGCTCTGCCCCAGTGAGAGTTGAGTGTAAAGGTGGCTCAAGCTGCTTGGCTTGCGGGGACTCTGGTGTGCAGGGACACAGACTGCCTCTGCCGCAGGAGTTGTGGCTCTAACAGAGTCTTTTTATGAGCCTCTTGTAGCTGGTGATCAGAAGGCCCCTTTGGCCAGCCTTTCTCCATAGCTCCGCCCATTCAGGCACTTAGAGGGCTCCCTTGCCTGGGGTCCTTCTCTGTTGTTCCGCACATCAGGCACGTAGAGGGGCCCCCTGGCTGGGGTCCTACTCTATAAATTGGCAGGTCAGGCACTTAAAGGGGCACGCTGGGTGGAGTCCTGCTCTGTAATTCAGTGCATCAGGTGTTTGATGGGCCAGCCTCTCTAGTGTTCAGCTGCTGATGCTGGCGGTGTGGGAGAGAGAGACTATGGGGTGGTTCCACCCCCAACACCTGACTCAGCAGTATCGCCTTGCTTCCATGGCTGCCGGACTTTTCTCCACAGATATTTCCCACCACTATTTCCTCCCTCACATCCCCTAGATCCGTCTCTCCGCAGTCAACAGCAGCCCTTGCCCTGGGATCGCTCCACAATTCCTAAACTCCAGCTCCCAGCCACTGGACCTTCCAGGGGACTAGCGTCCCTGTCTGGGGTATGCATGGCTGCGGCAAGAACTGTCTGATTCTCATTCCATTTAGGCTGCCACAGATCAACTGTTTCACTCTCAGCCTTAAATGTTTTTCCTCTAACTCAGACAATTGCCTGGATGTGGGGATCGGACCCCTGCTTCGCTTCCCCCTCCCGCCAAGGGCAGGTCCAGTCTTCCTAACACTCCTGTTTTTTCCCCCTAGTTCCTTTATCCTACCGAGTTTTGCATGGTTCTATATATTCTTTTCCACTGGTCAGGTTCTCCTGTGCGCTCTCAGTTGGTGCTCTGCATGCACTTCTGTGTCTGAAGGTGTTTTTCTGATGTATCGTGGAGAGAGATGTACTCCATGTCCACCTACTCCTCCGCTATCTTGTTATCCAAGCCTGCGGAGGAAGACTTTTGAAGTAAAGACAGTGAAGGGGCCTTCTCTGGTGGTCCAGAGCTTAGGACTCGGCGCTTTCACTGCCATGGCCCTGGGTTTAGTCTCTGGTTGGGGATCTAAGATTCCACAAGCTGCGTGGTGTGGCCTAAAATAAAATAAAGACAGTGAGCAGAAGCCTGAGGGAAGGAAGTGGGCCATGCAGATCCGGGGAAGGTGTGGAGGTTCTGCCATCAGATGGAATTCGGCATGCCTGAGGCCTAATGAGGAGCCCAAGATGGCTCCAGCAGAGGGAAGCAGGGTGTGGTAGCCCATGGGGGTGGAGAGATAGGCAGGGCCACGTCGCTGGGCATCTGGAGCCTGACACACAGTCTGTGTGTCTGTCCAGAGGTGACAGAGGTTCTGGACAGAGGAGTGCCAAGAGCTGGCTTAGGTTTGCAAAGATAATTCTGGCTGCCATTTAGAGAACAGACGGCTGGCAGGTACACCCTTCCAGGAGGCCACTGTTGTGGGTCAGGGATAGAGAGGTTAGAGTAGGGAATTCAATTAGGACGTGCTAGTAACAATGGATTGGAAAGTTGCTGACGTATTTTGAAAGTTGAGGTGACAGGATTTGATAATAAAATGGAGGTGAGCAAGAACAAAGAGTCCTATCACTTCATGGCAAATAGATGGGGGTAAAAATGGAAATAGTGACAGACTTTATTTTCTTGGGCTCCAAAATCACTGAGGACAGTGACTGCAGCCATGAAATTAAGACACCTGCTCCTTGGAAGAAGAGCTCTGACAAACCTAGACAGCATATAAGAAGCAGAGATATCACTTTGCCAACAAGGATCCATCTAGTCAAACCTATTGGAGAAGGAAATGGGAACCCACTCCAGTATTCTTGCCTAGAGAAGCCTGTGGATGGCGGAGCCTGGTGGGCTGCTGTCTATAGGGTCGCACAGAGTCGGACACGACTAAATCGACTTAGTATGCATGCATGGATTGGAGAAGGAAATGGCAACCCACTCCAGTATTCTTGCCTGGAAAATCTCAGGAACAGGGGAGCCTGGTGGGCTAATGTCTATGGGTTGCACAGAGTTGGACATGACATCATGGAAATAGATGGGGAAACAGTGGAAACAGTGTCAGACTTTATTTTGGGGGGCTCCAAAATCACTGTAGATGGTGATTGCAGCCATGAAATTAAAGACGCTTACTCCTTGGAAGGAAAGTTATGACCAACCTAGATGGCATATCCAAAAGCAGAGACATTACTTTGGCAACAAAGGTCCATCTAGTCAAGGCTATGGTTTTTCCAGTGGTCATGTATGGATGTGAGAGTTGGACTGTGAAGAAAGCTGAGCACCGAAGAATTGATGCTTTTGAACTGTGGTGTTGGAGAAGACTCTTGAGAGTCCCTTGGACTGCAAGGAGATCCAACCAGTCCATTCTAAAGGAGATCAGTCCTGGGTTTTCTTTGGAAGGAATGATGCTAAAGCTGGAACTCCAGTACTTTGGCCACCTCATGCGAAGAGTTGACTCATTAGAAAAGACTGTGATGCTGGGAGGGATTGGGGGCAGGAGGAGAAGAGGATGACAGAGGATGAGATGGCTGGATGGCATCACTGACTCGATGGACATAAGTTTGAGTAAACTCTGGGAGTTGGCGATGGGCAGGGAGGCCTGGCATGCTGCAATTCATGGGGTCGCAAACAGTCAGACATGACTGAGTGACTGAACTGAACTGAACTGAAGTGTCTTAGCAGCAGCAGCAGCAGTTAAAGCTATGGTTTTTCTAGTAGTGATGTATGGATGTGAGAGTTGGACCATAAAGAAGGCTGAGTGCCAAAGAATAGATGCTTCTGAACTGTGGTGTTGGAGAAAACTCTTGAGTGTCCCTTGGACAACAAGAACATCAAACCACTCAATCCTAAAAGAAATCAATCCTGAATATTCAATGGAAGGACTGATACGGAAGCTGGACCTCCAATACCTTGGCCACCTGATGAGAAGAGCCAACTCATTGGAAAAGACCCAGATGCTGGTAAAGATTGAAAGCAAAAGAAGTGGGTGGTAGAGGATGAGAGAGTTGGATAGCATCAGCGATTCAACGGATATGAGTTTGAGCAAATTACAGGAGAGAGTGTATGACAGGGAAGCTTGGTATGCTGCAATTCATGGGTTTGCAAAGAGTCAGACACAACTAAGCTACTGAACGATGACACATGAACAAAGAGAAGGCAATGTGATTCCTAGGTCTGCCACGTGAGCTTCTAAGTCAATGCTGTAGGTGAGGGTAAGTTAAAAATTCTGTTTAGGGGGTTTCCCTGGCAGTCCAGAGGTTAAAACTTCACCTTTCAATGAAGGAGGTCTGGGAGCTAAGATCCCACATGCGTCATGGCCAAAAAATCAAAAAGCAAAAAACAGAAGCAATGTTGTAACAAATTCAATAAAGACTTTTAAAATGGTCCACATTAAAAAAAAAAAAATTAAAACAGAAAAGAACTCTGTTTGGCACACATGAAGTGTGAGGTGCCCATTAGCTAGCTACCCCAGTGGAGATGTCGAGTGGGCTATTGAAGATATAAGGCTATGAGTCTGGACCAGGGGCGGGGCCAGGGTTGGGAGGCAAGGCTGGAGATAAATTTCATCAGCTATAGATGGAACTGACAGCCATGGGAGGGGTGGGATCCCGGAGAAACTTAGAAGGGAGGGAAGGGGAGTGAGGACCGGGGCCAGGCTTCCACCATGGAGAGGTCTTCAGGAAGAGGAGGCTGAACCAGCCTGGGAGACTGTAAAAGAGGAGCCGGTAAAGGTGAAATCAGGTAAGTGGGGTGTGCCGATGTGAGTAAGCTCAGACAGGCAGGAAAGAGGGAGGGCTTAACTGAGCCACAAACTGTGATGATTGGCTGGTAAGATAGGGACCAACCTAAAATTCTTAGATTGCTAAGTTGCAGGTCACAGGCAACCTTGGCAAGAGAGCTGAGAGGAGTGATGGGGACTTAGGCCTCACAAAAGTGAGCTGGGAAGGAGATGGAGGTGCAAGGGCAGGCCAATATGCCCGAGGGATTTTGCTGTAGAAGGAAATAGAGAAACAGGATGACAAGCTAGCCCACTGGACCTGCAGGGAGAAGAACCGGAACGGTCACAGATGACCTTGCCGAGAGGTTTCAGCGCAGCAGAGGTGACAGATTGGGGACTGCTGTGTCAGGCAGGAGGCTGGCACGTCTTCCCTGAGACTGGAAGCAAAGAGGGAAGAAAGGGTAAACACGTAGAAAACCTGAAGGAAATGGAGGGCTTCTGCCCGCATTCTTTCTCTGTGGCCTGGACTTTCACCATCACTGTTTTCAGATGCCTGACTTTAGCAACCAAAGAGAAAGATGTTACCTGAACAGCAGAGCCAAGATGGCAGCAGGTTGAGGAAGGTCCTGAAAGAAAGGGTGACCTCTAGTTACAGCCCCTCTTTCTAAGGCTGAATCTGTCTAGGTGGGTCTGGTCAGAAAAGCCTGTCTGACCAGGACAGCAAGTGCAAGACAGCACATCTGAAAACAGTCTCCAGCTTCAGGACCCAGGACTTCACTCCTGGATGCTGCACTAATTTAGGAATCCTCCAGTCCTGACTGGAGAGCTGGTGATTCAGAGGGGCTAATGGACCCTCACATCCATACCTGACCACTGGAAAAACCATAGCCTTGACTAGACGGACCTTTGTTGGCAAAGTAATGTCTTTGCTTTTCAATATGCTATCTAGGTTGGTCATAACTTTTCTTCCAAGGAGCAAGCATCTTTTAATTTCATGGCTGAAGTCACCATCTGCAGTGATTTTGGAGCCCCCCAAAATAACGTCTGACATTGTCTGGGTGAACTCCAGGAGTTGGTGATGGACAGGGAGGCCTGGTATGCTGTGATTCATGGGGCTGCAAAGAGTCAGACACGACTGAGCGACTGAACTGAACTGAACTGAACTGAATGGACCCTCATCAGGAAAGACTTCTTCCTTCCATTTCATTGTTTCCAAAGCCACACCTGTGAAATAATAAGGGTGATCTTTGAACCCAGAAAAAGGATGTACCAACTGAGAAGCCTCATGCCAATAAAATGGTGATGCTGTGCTACTCAAAATGTGGTCCCTAAACCAGCAGCATCACTGGGATCTTGATAAAAATACAGAATCTCAAACCTATGGAATCAGTCTTACTTTAACAAAATTCCCAACTAATTCTGATGTGCTAATCTAATCACTAATGTTGAGAACCACTAATTTAAGCCATGAAGATATGTATTTGGAGAGTTAAATCTAGGGTATATGCAACAGCCTCCCTGATATAATTGAGGACCCACCATTATTAGAGTTTTTTTTTTTTTTAATTCTGACGCGTATTGCCTCATGGTTATAAAATGGCTGCCACAGCTCCTAGAGTCTTATGCACCAACATGACAATATTCAGCAACTGGTAATGGGGTTCAGGGGCAAGGTGATAAGAGCTTGTTTTGTGAACTCTCTCCTTTTGTCAAACAGGGAAAAAACTTTCCCAGATCCCAGCAAGAGATGTCCCCTTTAGTTCTTACTGGGCAAAAATTTGTCACCCTCTCCTGCTAGGGAGTCTGGGATGTTTTGGCTTTTTCATTGTCCATAGTAGGAAGCAGAAAATAGAGAAGGAGGTTGGAAAGGGCTACTGGGCAACCAGTCATTAAACATGAAACATAAATGTACACATGGCAAAGTTAACACATTAAATAATTAAGTAATTAGTTTAGTAATGAGAGAAAACAAGGAAGATCAGGGTCTCCCATTAATTTTCTATCTTTAATTTATCTGATCAATTAATAAATCATTTTTTTCTGTTTAATTGACTTGCTTCATGTTTGTCCAGATCAAAAATGAAAAGGTTTTATTTAAAATATAAGTTCCTTTGAAGACAGAAATTCCCATCTGAATGTAAACTTTGTGTACTTTTCCTAGCTCACTGTCACTACATTCTGTAAAAATAGAGGTGAAGAGACCAAAAATAAGGTAGTCGACCACATTTATTAATGCTCTTCAACATATGAATGTACTGTTCACAGCAGTTGTATATAAAAACTCTTAGAATTTTACATACCGTTTAACACTTCTGGGAATTAGTCCTAAGGAAATAATCAAGGATGCATTTCAAAAACAGCCATTAACAAGCCACCTATAAAAACAGGGGGCAACCTAAATCTCCAAAGACACGGTGCTGGTTGATGATACAGCCATACAAAGAGATACCAAATAGCTGTTAAAAAAAAAAAAAAACCAGCATTGAGTAGTATTGGATGTCATGGGAAAATGTTCACAATATATTATTAAGTGAAAAAAGCAGTTTATAAGGCAGTAAGTATATAGCATAACCACATTTTGGTTTTTTAAAATATAATTATGCTAAAGAAAAAAAAAAAACACCGCACATTACAAAATATTGCCTTTCTGGATGGCCCGATTATGTGAGGTTTGATTTTTCTTCTGACTCCTCTGTAGTAAATATGTTTTACTTTGCTGTGAGGAAAAAAGAGGGTTTGTGGTACTAGATTAAGATCTAGGCTTCCCTTTCTCACCCCTTCTCCCTACCTCCCTACCCCCAGGCTAAGCAAGACACTCCACCCCCCAGCCCCAACTCAGAAAGCTGTGGAGGCTCCCACTTGGCCACGTTTCTGTTTTTGTGGAAAATCTTAATGTTTCCATTGTCTGATTGAGAGTGCTCAAATTATTCATCTTAATTAAGTAGGACTAGGTGTTGTTTTGACAGACTCTCACCCAGCAGATTTTCTTTACCACTTGTTTGTTTTAGAAGCCAAGAATGAACAGGGTTGAGAGGGAGGGCAGATGGCCCACCATGCACTATCTACATCTGAAAGGCAGCCTTTCTGATGCTGGAAGAAAGGACAGGATGGCCCCTGGCTGGTGCTTCCCACACTGCCAGTTACTTAAAAGTTTTGAAACCCCCTGCAAGGACTGTTTCTTTGCAGAAGTAGCTTCTTGGGTTCCAAAGTGAGTCAAGTAATACTCCCTATCTAAGTAGTCTGGTGGTGGTTTCATGAGTGGATATTTATCCTCTCAGCTCGAAATGTATGTTCCTACTCTGTGCCACTTGATTCTGATGGAGCCAGTCTAGAGAGGTGACCACCAGCAACCTGTCAGAGGCATTGACATCTGAGCTGAGACTTGAAGGGCTTCCAACCATGAGCAAATCTGGAGGGACAGGCTTCCAGACAGAGAAAATATCAAGGGCAAGGACTTGTGTGGGAATGAGCTTGGCCATGAGAAGGGCATCCTGAGAGGTCTTTTCCCGAGATAAATGCCTACAGTGGGGGTGATGGGACCAAAAGTTAGACATTTTCGTGACTCTTGATATGTATCTGGATTGTTTCCAGAATAAATGTAAGATTTTGTGTCCAATTGCTGACAGCAGTTATCCTTGGTGAGTGGGATTCAGAGGTTGACAGGATGAGAAAAGAGACTTAAAAGTTTCCGTCTTCTGGGTGATTTGAATTTTGAGCCAAGAGTATGTCATTTTTTTTTTTTTAATTCATTTATTTGGCTGCATCAGGTCTTTGTTGTGGCAGGTAGGATCTTTCATTGTGGCATGCAGGCTCTAGAAGGCACTGGCTTAAGTGCCATGTGGGATCTTAGTTCCCTGACCAGGGGTCAAACCCATATCCCCTGCATTGTAAAGCAGATTCTTAACCGCTTGACCACCAGGGAAGTCCCTGAGTATGTCATTTTTATAGCTTGAAGCGACCTATTGTTTTAGAACACTTGACATAAGCAGGGTGGTAGATACAGTGTTTTATTATTTTAAATATCATATATGTATATTTAAGCTCCATTGTATGTATGAAGTATTTTATACTAAAAACCTGATTTTTATAAAATGTATTAATTTATAGACTGCCAGCTATCTCTAAATGTGATAGTTTCACCACTGTTGCACATTTACTATCGACCATTATTCCTCTTTAACATTTTTGCCTCTTTGTTTGAGTTCAGGCTCTGGCCTGCTCTGATGTTTGACAAGTCACTTCATCTTCTGTAGGTTTCAGTTTTTTGTCCAATGAGAAGAAAGATCTGACTAAGTTCTCAATTCCCTAACAGAATTGTTCAGGAAGTTAAATGAAATAGTACATGGAAAAGCATTTAGCAAATTTTTTAGTGTAATAGACTAGTGAATTCCCTGGTGGTCCAGTGGTTAAGACTTCATGGTTTCACTGCTGAGGGCCTGTGTTCGATCTCTGGTCAGGGAACCAAGATCCCATAAGCTGTGCAGCTTGGTCAGAAAGCAAAACAAAAATGCAATGGATTAGAACAAAGGAATGAGAACTAAAAGAATTTCCATCTGAAATGAATTCCCTCTTTATCCACATCTCAACAAACTAGTGGTTTCTCAAGGCAGATTTTCTAGATGCTCTCATTCACCCTGCTCTGCCTGTTATCTATATTTTGTCTCAAATGTTGCTCGCTTCGGCAGCACATATACTAAAATGGGAATAACATAGAGAAGATTAGCATGGCCCCTGCGCAAGGATGACGTGCAAGTTTGTCAAGTGTTCCATGATTTTTATGGGCATCAAGAGGGAAGAGGGGCCCTAAATGTGAGACAGCAAAAGAGACACAGATGTGAAGAACAGTCTTGTGGATTCTGTGGGAGAAGGCAAGGGTGGGATGATTTGCGAGAACAGCATTGAAACATGTATATTATCATATGTGAAACAGATTGCCAGTCCAGGTTTGATGCATGAGACAGGGTGCTTGGGGCTGGTGCACTGGGATGACCCAGAGGGATGGGATGGGATGGGAGGTGGGAGGGGGGTTCAGGATGGGGAACACATGTAACCCCATGGCTGAGTCATGTCAATGTATGGCAAAAACCACTACAATATTGTAAAGTAATTAGCCTCCAATTTAAATAAATTAAAATTTTTTTAAAAAAGAGGGAAGGGGGAGTGGGAGGAATTGGGCAATTGGGATCGACATACATACACTGTTGATTCTATGTATAAAATAGATAATTAATGAGAGCATGCTGTGTAGCACAAGGCACTCTACTCAATGCTCTGTGGTGACCTAAATGGGAAGGGAGTCCAAAAAAGAGGGGACATGTGTATATATACAGTTGATTCACCTTGCTGTACAGCAGAAACTAACACAACATTCAAAAGCAACTATACTCCAATAAAAATTAAAAAGTTACTTCTGTCTCAAATGTTCTTAAACCTAAGTCTGCATAGTGTGACACATTAATTGTTTCACATGCATTGATGATGACATCCCCCAGAAGAGGGTCCAGCAAGGGTGTGGTGTCCTGAGAGTGGCATTTTAGAGGAGGGGAGATAGTCTGGGTGGAAAGGAGGGGGTCTTTCCAGACTGAAGTTACAGAGAGTAGGATGGGTTGGGAAGAGCTTCAAATCAGGTTATTAAGTTCTAGTCTGGGTTTTTCAAAGACTAGCTCTGCTATGTCCAGTTTCTTTCTGGTTTCAGTTTCTTGAGAGGCGGGGATGCAAAATTTTCCCTTTTTGTTTGGTTATGTTGTTTTAAGGATTTGGTGAACCAACATACTTTAAGAAGCCTTGAAAACCGGGGAGGCTTTGTACAAATACAAGGACATATTACTGCTGTTTAATGACTGCCTTTGGGCATCCCTGTGCCTCAGCTGGTAAAGAATCTGCCTGCAATGCGGGAGACCTGGGTTCGATCCCTGAGTTGGGAGAAGGAAAAGGCTCCCCACTCCAGTATTCTGGCCTGGAGAATTTCATGGACTCTACAGTCCATGGGGTCACAAAGAGCTGTACACAAGTGAGTGACTTTCACTTTCACTTTCGTCCCCAGCAGGTTACGCAAGGATGCTCACACAGGCCTGGTTGCTAACTGAGCCTGGAGGGAAGGAGTCCTCTTACTGGCTCCAGGTGTCGTGGACAGAGTTTGAGCTTTGATTCCAGGCAGAGCTCACTTGGTACCTTAGTTCTGCCGGCTGCTACCTTGGGCTTGGTTGCTCAGTCGTGTCCAGCTCTTTGTGACCTTTGCGACTGCAGCCGCCAGGCTCCCATGTTCATAGGGCTTCCCAGGCAAGAATACTGGAGTGGGTTTGCCATTTCCTCCTCCAGGGGATCTTTCTGACCCAGGGGTCAAACCCGCATCTCCTGTGTCTCCTGCACTGCAGGCAAATTCTTTATCCGTTGAGACATCAGGGAAGCCCCACGACTTCCTGCTAGGTATTAAACCTCCCTGTGGTCAGTATCGCCTACGCTCGCCAATATCCTGTGCCCTTCCTGGCACATGGAAGACTCAGTAGGCGTGTGGGGACATAGTACTAGTTCTGGCAACTGAGCAGGCAGCAGCAGTTCACTTCTGGGCTGAAGGAGAAACTCAGGCACAGTCTTTCAGTCTCTCTCTTCCCCTGCCATGGCAATTGCAGTGGAGGCCTTGGTTGACATGGTGGGCCAAAAGATCAAAGTAGTCAGCGTTTTGGAGTAACTGCATGGAAGGCTTCTGTGAGTGGCAAATACACTCTAATTGCATAGAACCACTGAGATTCTTCAGACTGTTTGTTACTACAGCACAGCCTCGCCTCTCCTGACCTAAAGGCAACAGGAGTCTCGGTTTCCCCTCCCCTGTCTCACCTGGCTGTGGCGAAGATTTAATAAGAGAACTTGTGTCAAGTTGTTAGCTCAATATTGGCTCCTGGAAGGGACTCTAAATGTTTGATTCTTGCCCACCCCTAGCAAGATGGTTATTCTTGGCAAAATCACACAAGGCTACCTGATTAGACCTTCCCATGGACCTCTGGAGCATAGCAGTGATATCAGTAGTTTCTCATGGAAGCAGACAATCCTTATTAAGCAGCAGGTATTATGTATTATGAGTTCTGTCTCTCCATACTTCCCAGTTCTTTCCATGGAAATCCTAGGGCAGTAACGTGGGTTTGTTTAGAGATATAGCACTGACAGCCCCTGGCATCCACCTTCTGCTCACAACAAGCTGTGACAACTCCACTCTCCCTGAACCAGTGGCACCAGCAGCCTCCATCCACAGCAGGGAGAGGGGAGAGATGGGGGTTGGGGGTGGTGCTGGGAGGAATGTACTCTTGCACGAAAGAAACCTTTGGGAATATCAACATGCAGTAGCACCTCTGAACCTCACTTGGTCGGTGCTTTTACTCTAACAACAACAAAATAAGAAAACAAATTCAAAACCAAATTCTGAGCTGTGGCTGCCCCCTCCTTTTTTTTAAGTGAAGTTTAATGAAATGATGGTGGTTCTAGAAGCAAAACATGAATCTGAATGCTGAAGGAGGAGAAACAAAATGCCTGTGGAAAATCAGCTCTCCCTTCTCAGTGTTGGCTGGGTGTGTTTGGGGGGTGGTTCTGTGTGGGGGTTTCTGCAACCAGGCTGATACTTTTAGCTCCATCAGGAAAGCAGTTTCTTGCATCCCACAGTGAGGAAGAGGAGTCTTTAGAAAGTTATATCCGGGCGCTGGTGGTATTTTCCAGAGCCAATGACTCAGGAGTGCTCACCTGGACACCTTCCCCAGCAGTATTTGCCCTACATACATACTGTGTTTCACACACACACACACACACACACACACACATGCATGCACTCATCCAGTTATGAAGAAGAAGATGGGAGCAAGCAACTTGGAAGTGTTTTTAGCCCAACCTTGGAAAACACAAAGATAAGCAAGTCCATTTTCAAAATCTAGGCCTGGTTGTAGAGGGCCCTGGTTCTCCCTCCGCCCCTCTCCTGACCCACAGGAACTGTGCAAGAAAGTTGAGGAAAATGGACCCCGCTTTACCACTTCATCTTATGAGAAACTAATGACTCCTTCCTCGGAAATGGCGAGTGCCTCCAGAAGCCCATCCTTGTTCCTTCTTTGTTCCAAAGCAAATGCTTGCCTTGGCTTCTGTTCTCGCACTCAGACAAGATATTCAGGAGTGGAGCTCCTGAGCCAAAGGCCTGGGACTTGAATGGAATTCAACGCACTTTCCGGAAGCTGTGACCACAGAGAGGTGGGGCAGGTTTTCTAACAAACGTTCCAAGACGTACACATCCACGTAAGCCTGGTCCCCTTCAAAACAGTCAAAATGTAGGGATTTACTTCAAGGGTGATAATGATTAACAAGGTATCAGTGTGTATGGAGCATTTGCCAAATGTTAGAATGTGCTAAGATCTGTGTATTTCCCAGTTGACCCTCCCAATTCCATTAATAGATGAGGAAACTGCGATCCAGGGAGATCAAGTCAGGTCAGTACTGGGTGATGATGCTAGAGTCCAACCTAGGCCCAGAGCCCTCCAGTCCAGGCTTAGAACTACTTTCAGAACCAGGAGTGAATGCCATTTTTCAGATCCTCACTGATGGCATGAGGATTCACCTTCATTTAGTTTCAACCAGCAGAATCTGGAGCATTCACACTCCTTTCTTATTTCACTGAAATCTCACCCAGGTGAGGCAAGTGGGTGAGCCTCCCAGTCCTCTTAGGGCAGGGAGCCCCGGACACTCGGAGGTTAAGGAACTTGTGGGAAGTGACTCTGTGATCGCTCCTGGGGATGGGTTTGACTTTTGAAAGCAATCAAAAGCTATTTGGAGTAAAGTCTGCTAAGCTAGGTAATTTATCTATCTCTACAAAATCAGGCATGTTCAATATAAATTTGCACACGGTGAATCATCTTATATGGTTCATAGACTGATCATTATGAAGCCAATTCCAGAAAAGGCATTTCAGGAATGGTCAGAAATTTCATCTGAGTCTCATCCTAAATCTGCCTCCGTGTAGTTTGCTCCTGTGACTCCAATTTGAATTCTGGAGCCACGTAAATCCGTCTCATCACTACCGGTCTCCATGCCACTCCATCCTAGAAGCTTGGCTATCTGATTGCCAAACCAGTGGATTAGAAACTGGGAAAGAGAAAAGATGGGCGTGCACATTAGAATCACCTGGAATGTTTCTAACTTACCGGTTCATGGGTTCTACCCCCAGAAAGTCTAATTTTGTCCATCTGGCTCAGGGTCCAGGTTGTGGTTGTCTTTTTAAAGTTCATCAAGTGATTTTAGCCAAGGATGAGAAGGGTTGTCTTCAGAAGAGAGGATAAATTAGACCCAGAGAGGCTGGGTAACTAGCCCAGGGCGGCACAGAAACTATACTCTAGAGCTGAGTGTTAAGCCCCTGCCCACCTGCCCCTTGCTTCCTCTGGTCATGCGACCTCACCCAGATGGCTTTCCTGAGTGTGGGGTCCCAGCAGGGACAGCAGGGGAATGGCAGTCTTTGCCTTCTGCCCAGTTCTCAAAGCGTTGCTCATCACCCACAGTAAATTCTTTTTTTTTTTTGCTATACTGGGTCTTTGTTGCAGCATGCCGGGGCTTTTCTCTAGCTGAAGTGTGTGGGAGCTTTTCTAGTTGTGGTGCACAGGCTTACTTGCCCCAGGGCATGTGGGGTCCTAGTTCCTGATCGGGGATACATCCTGTGTCCCCCCTGCACTGAAGGCGGATTCTTAACCACTGGATCACCAGGGAAGTCTCCACCCACAATACTGTATGATTTCTTGTAACAAAAGGAATGCTGGCAAGCTGGGCACAGGTGATACCTGGGGAGTCCTGGGTGTTGACTCTGCTCAGCTCCACATGAGGATGTGGCCTTGGGGCTGTGGAGTCTGGTCCAGAACCAGGAGAGGCCCGTCCATGTTTGTGAATATTTCTCTCGACTTGCACCTTACATTGTCAGAAGTACATGTTTCTGGAACCATGACCCCAGCCCTACTATAACGGAGTGAGAAATCCAACCTTCTAGGAGATCCTGCCTCCCAGGGATTGAGGCAGGTGCCCTGGGTACCTCCTCCAGAATTTTGAGGAAGCTTGTGGAGTGAGGCTGCCTCTGTGGCTGGCTAGCTTCTGATAAGAAGGATTTTGTATCCTCATCTAATTTAATTTAATCTAACCTTATAATTTAACCTCACAGGAACTGTGTATGTATGATGATGATGTTTTATGGAGGACGTATGGAGGTTCCTTAAAATAACTAAAAATAGAGCTATCATATGGATGCGAGTCTGAGTGAACTCCGGGAGTTGGTGATGGACAGGGAGGCCTGGCGTGCTGCGATTCATGGGGTTGCAAAGATTCAGACACGACTGAGTGACTGAACTGAACTGAATGACTCTGAAATCCCACTCCTGGGCATATATCCAGAGAAAAATATGGCATGAAAAGATACATGCACCCCAGTATTCATTGCAATACCATTTACAATAGCCAAGATATGGAAGCAACCTAGATGTCCATCGACAGATGAATGGGTGAAGATGGGTGCATACATCACACCATCTCCTTTACCCATTCATACATACACACACACACACACACACACACACATGACTATTACTCAGCCATTAAAAAGAATGTGATAAGGTCACTTGCAACAACATGGATGGACCCAGACAGTGTCATACTGAGTGAAATCAGGCAGAGGAGAAAAAGCATATGACACCACTTATATGTGGAATCTAAAAAGAAAAGATACAAATGAACTTGCAAAACAGAAAGAGACTCACAGACCTAGAAAATGTACTCATGGTCCCTGGGGGTGGTGGTGGGGGGAAAGGGATAGTTATGGACTTTGGGAATGTCATATACACACTGTATTTAGTACATGCTATATTTAAAAGGATAATTGACAAAAACCTATTGCATAGCACATGGAACTCTGCTCAATGTTATGTGCCAGCCTGAATGGGAGGGGGGTTTTGGGGGGAATAGACACATGTATATGTGTGACTGAGCTCCTTCACTGTTCACCTGAAACTATCACTACATTATTAATGGGCTATTCCCCAATACAAAGTGGTTTTGGTTTTAAAAAAATTAAAATTAAATAGTATATATAAAACCTTAGAGAACTGTGTGTGTATGATGCTGATGTTTTATATAATGTTAAAGGTACTGTGTCGGAGAAGGCAATGGCACCCCACTCCAGTACTCTTGCCTGGAATATCCCATGGATGGAGGAGCCTGGTAGGCTGCAGTCCATGGGGTCACTAAGAGTCGGACACAACTGAGCGAATTCACTTTGACTTTTCACTTTCATGCATTGAAGAAGGAAATGGCAACCCGCTCCAGTGTTCTTGCCTGGAGAATCCCAGGGACGAGGGAGCCTGGTGGGCTGCTGTCTCTGGGGTCGCACAGAGTCGGACACGACTGAAGTGACTTAGCAGCAGCAACAGCAGCAGCGGTACTGTGTACGTATGATGCTGATGTTTTATATAACCTTATAGGGACTGTGTATGTATGATACTGAGGCTTTGTATAACCTTATAGGGACTGTGTATGTATGATACTGATGCTTTATATAACCTTATAGGGACTGTGTATGTATGATACTGAGGCTTTGTATAACCTATAGCTGGGGATATGAGCGTAGGTTGCCCTCCTGGCTGGCTCTGGCACTGAGAGTGGTAGAACAAGCAGGCCTCAAGGAACCAAGGCAGGGGTTGTTGCCACTGGGACTTCCGGGGGGAGAGTCCGCCAACTTGCCAAGGCCTGACCTCACTCCCCCTCCCTAGGAGCCCTATATTTCAGCTTCTCTAGTTTCTCTTTTTCTGTTTAAATATTTATTTGGTTGCACTGGGTCTTAGTTGCAGCATGTGGGATCTTTAGTTGCACCATGCGAAATCTTAGTTGCACCATGCAAGATCTAGTTCTTTGATCAGGGATTGAAACCCAGCTCCTTACACTGGGAGCACAGAGTATTAGCCAGGAAAGCCTCAAGTTGTCCCCCAGATGCTGTGGTCCCAGCTCTGTCACCCTTCTGCCACTAACAGAAACACTTCCCTGGTTGCTATTCCCCTTAAATTTCCCTTCCATGACTCTCCACCCACTTCCCTCAGTTCCAGGACGTACCTTACCTAGGAAACAACAGAGAATTTCAGGTCAAGAACAAGGCACAGTTGTAGTGATTAATTCAGTTGGGTACCATCTATGCATCTGAATACAAATATATTGATTCACAGATGCAAGTTCATTTGGTCCAGTCTCAACGTAACCTTGTTTGATGGTTAATTTTATGGGTCGACTTGAGTGGGCCACAA
The DNA here is from genome assembly GCA_006410635.1 of Cephalophus harveyi. Lineage (NCBI taxonomy): Eukaryota > Metazoa > Chordata > Mammalia > Artiodactyla > Bovidae > Cephalophus > Cephalophus harveyi. The sequence continues at coordinate 330,017 of SJYT01021552.1, forward strand.
GTGCCCAGACATTTTGTCAAGAATTATTCTGGAGATGTCCGTGAAAGTGTTTTTCGGATGAGATTAACATCTAAATGACTTGAGAAAGTGAAGCAGGTTGCCCTCTTTAATGTGACTAGGCCTCATCCAGTCAGTTGAAGGCCAAATAGAGTAGAAAACTCTGACCTCCTCTGAGTGAGAATTCTTTCTGCCTGATGGCCTTCAAACAGCAATAGTGGCCCTTTTTTTCTGCCCTTGGACTTACACCGAAGCATCGGTCCTTCCTGGCTCTTGAGCTGCTGACCTTCAGACTGGAACTACACCATCATCTCTCCAGCTTGCCAACTCACTCTGCAGATCTTGGGACTTGCTCACTTCCTTAATCACAGGAACCAATTCCTTGTAACAAGTCTCTTTCTCTATATATATACATCCTACCAGTTCTGTTTCCCTGGAGAACACTGACTCATCACCCTCTTGCCTCAGAGATACTGCCAATATCCCCATTTTGCAGATGGAGAACGTGTATCAGAGTCAGGGCCACCACCAGCCCTCTCTGAATCTTGATCATACTGGCTCTGCTCACCTCCTTTCTCCCTTTCTCCCTGTGTCATGCTCCCTTCTGGCTCATTCAGTTCTGCTCACTTCTTTTTCTCCTTTCCTCCCCGTGCCATTCATTCTCCCTTCTGCAGCTTACCTTGTCCAAGTGGCGGCTCTGGCTCTAACCCCTCCCCATGTGGGCCAGCAAGTACCTCGATTTAGGAGCTGTGATTCTTTTGCTGGTTCTTTCACAGGGAGTTGAGCAAATCGATATTTATGGGGGAGTTAAACACACATGCTGGTCTTCCCTGATTCTGCCGTCACTTCTTTTTTTAAACACTTGAAAATATCTCAGAACCCACATTATTCCACTTGGTTGTCAAGCCACACCATGGTTTTGTAGAGAAGGCTGTATTTCCTGGAGACTCTGATCTTCATTTCTTTTCCTACCACTTTGCACTTTCCTTTCTCACTTCAGATAATCTTCTCCTGCAGGTTTATTTTCAAGATAATTCAGGGAAAGGTGTTTGGCTCACACATTTTGACCCGCTGTAGTTTCCAAAATATTTTGGAGAGATCTAGGGTGTAGGTTGGAGAAGGCAATGGCAACCCACTCCAATACTCTTGCCTGGAAAATCCCATGGAGGGAGGAGGAGCCTGGTAGGCTGCCGTCCATGGGGTCACGAAGAGTCAGCCACAGCTGAGCGACTTCACTTTGACTTTTCACTTTCATGCAGTGGAGAAGGAAATGGCAACCCACTCCAGTGTTCTTGCCTGGAGAATCCCAGGGACGAGGGAGCCTGGTGGGCTGCCGTCTCTGGGGTCGCACAGAGTCGGACACGACTGAAGCGATGCAGCAGCAGCAGCAGCAGCAGGGGGTAGGTTAACTTCTTCTTGGCCCTAGTTTTGACGTGACAGTGAATGTATTCTGACTTGCAGATGGCAGAAAGAAAGGAAGGAAGAATAAAGAAGTGAAAGAAAATAAAGATATCAATAGCAGCACCCAACAACTAAATTTATATGAATAATTCTCTAAGGATAACTTGTACTTTACCTTGGGACCCTGATATCTCAGTTGGTAAAGAATCCACCTGCAATGCAGAAGACCCCAGTTTGTTTCCTAGGTCAGGAAGATCCCCTGGAGAAGGGATGGGCTACCCACTCCAGTATTCTTGGGCTTCCCTTGTAGTTCAGCTGGTAAAGAATCCACCTGCAATGCAGGAGACCTGGGATCGATCCCTGGGTTGGGAAGATCCTCTAGAGAAGGGAAAGGCTACCCACTCCAGTATTCTGGCCTGGAGATTTCCACGGACTGTATGGTCCATAGGGTCTCAAAGAGTCAGACATGTCTGAACGACTTTCACTTTCAGATAGGAGCAGGGGGAACCAACAGCCACAGTGAGAAAAATACTAGCTTCAAGATTACGTTTACCCTAGGTTCTTTTTCCATTCTTCATTTGCGCCCCCACCTACCTACCCTTGAGTGGCTTGTAGGATCTTAGTTCCCCAACCTGGGATTGAACCTGTGCTTCTTGCAGAGGAAGTATGGAGTCTTAACCACTGGACCACCTTGGAAGTCCCTATCTTTAGTTTGAAAACACTTCAACACATTCACTATTAATAATTCTTTCTTCTAAGCATCTAGAGAAACAGGTCAGTAAGAGATTTATGTGGGATGATGAGGCAAATGGGAGCCAGGAAGATCTTTGAGTCCTGGATAGTGTCCTTTATGAGGCTTCTCCTTCAGACTGGAACCTGGGAACACAGTATTAAGCTAGAGCCAAAATAGAGTGAGAGGGAATGTGGAGAAGGGCTTCCCAGAAGACAGAATGTGGAAGAGAGACTTAAAGAAAAGGCTGGTGGGAAGGTGCCAGGAGGGCCATGAGGTCATGGTTTCAGAGTCCTCTAGCCCTCTGGCTAAAGAACCATTTCACTGTGAATTATTATCCCTATTTGTTTGTGTCTTTAACAATAGCCGTAACAATGGATGCCACAAAGGTCAACCCTGGGGCTCCTCTTGGGCTAATGCATTTAGTAAGGGTTGGAGGCGGAAATAAGTTGATGCAATTGTTGTTGATCCAAACACAGTTTGGCTGGCCAAGGCGGCGGAGGCCTGTGAGAAACTCCAGATGGACTTCATCTCCTCTGGGGTCCTAGGCAAGGATAAGAATGGCAGCTAGAATTTAACTTGAACACATTTAAGGTGAGGCATATGGGATGAAAGCTCATCTCAGCTTCTTATATGAGATGGAGGACTCTGAGTGGTACCCCCAAGAAGCTGGGCTGGCCCACAGGCAGTGAATACTCACTCAGTCTAGGACAGAGGCCCACCTTGGTAGCCAGAGCAAGCATCATTCCAGTTGTAGAGGAGTCCTGGGCCCCACAGGGGTCTGGACTGCCCCTTGCTGTGTAGGATCATCTCAAATCCCACCTGGCATGGCTTGTTGGGATCTTGCCTCTTTCCCTTCAATCATTAGGAAAGGAGGTCCCATGGGGTGGAAAGACCCACCCAAGGTCACTTGGTTGGATGGAAGCTGAGTCAGCACCAGAATCCGGCCCTTGGCTTCCCGTTGGAGTATTTCCCCTTTTCATGTCTGTAAGCCCCCGATCCCTCCAACCCCAGCTCGACCAGAGGCAGGTAAACAGCAGCCTCCCAAGCCCAGCTGGAAATGGTGGGGGACGGGATGCCTGGGGCTGCCCAGTTTTCAGTCGTGCCCTCTGATGAACGCACACTGGGAGCTATGCCTCACGCACTGTTATCTATAAGGGCGTGAATCCTAGAGTCAGACCTTGACCATTTAATTCCTGTGAGGCTTTCTTTCCTTATCTGGAAAATGGACATTAATAAGTGTGTCTAACACATAAAGTGAAATGCTCCATGAAGGATCACTGTACAAGATGGGGGACCCAGGACCCCAAAGAAGTTGATGGTGTCTCAGGAGAGCCAGAGTCACCTATAACTGTGCTCAGGGTATATGGACATGGTGGTTTAGGAGAGGGGAAGGAATAACTAACTAGAGTGTACCAGGAGAAGGCGATGGCACCCCACTCCAGTACTCTTGCCTGGCAAATCCCACGGATGGAGGAGCCTGGTGGGCTGCAGTCCGTGGGGTCACTAGGAGTTGGACACGACTGAACGATTTCACTTTCACGCATTGGAGAAGGAAATGCCAACCCACTCCAGTGTTCTTGCCTGGAGAATCCCAGGGGCGGGGGAGCCTGTGGGCTGCCGTCTATGGGGTCACACAGAGTCGGACACGACTGAAGTGACTTAGCAGCAGAAGCAGCAGAGTGTACCAATGTCTGTCCTACTCCTTATCAGCTGCTGCTGCTGCTAAGTCTCTTCAGTCATGTCCGACTCTGTGTGACCCCATAGACGGCAGCCCACCAGGCTCCCCCGTCCCTGGGGTTCTCCAGGCAAGAACACTGGAGTGGGTTGCCATTTCCTTCTCCAATGCATGAAAGTGAAAAGTGAAAGGGAAGTCACTCAGTCGTGTTAGACTCTTCGAGCCCCATAGACTGCAGCCCGCCAGGCTCCTCTGTCCATGGGATTTTCCAGGCAAGAGTACTGGAGTGGGGTGCCATTGCCTTCTCCAACTTATCAGCTAGATGACCATAAACACATTTCTCAACCTCTCTGGAGGTGACTGAACTTCTTATGTGTAATACGGGAAGATTGAAACAGCGCATACATTCAGGGTTATGGATTTAAGAACTGGATATAACAAATACGAAGCACCAGACACTTGCCTAGAGAACTCCATGGACAGAGGAACCTGGTGGGCTACAGTCCATGGGATCACAAAGAGTTGTAAACGACTGAGAGACTAACACTGATATCAATAAAGTAATATTATCCTTTTGGGGAATAAAGCCAAATAAATCTTCACAGAGGAGATGATGTTTGAGTTGGGTTTGAGAGAGGAGCGGAGTTCTACAGGGAGAACTTAGAGCAGCCTGGACAGGGCATAAAGACATGGAAACATGGCTCATTCAGAAGAGAGCAAGCAGCCTGGAGACTCTGCAGCAGGGAGTTTGTGGGAGTGAGGACACAGGGACCGGTTTTGTGGACTTTATGCCTAACATAAAGAAATGTAGACTTCAGGATAATGAGGGCCTTTGGAGATTTTTGAGCCTAGGTAGGACAGGATCAAATTGGCATTTATAAGATATGCTTAATTGCCACTTTCTTGGATACTGGTTTTTTGTTTGTTTGTTTTGCCACAAGTCATGTTCAGTTCAGTTCAGTTCAGTCGCTCAGTCGTGTGCGACTCTTTGCGACCCCATGAATCGCAGCACACCAGGCCTCCCTGTCCATCACCAACTCCCGGAGTTCACTCAGACTCACGTCCATTGAGTCGGTGATGCCATCCAGCCATCTCATCCTCGGTCATCCTCTTCTCCTCCTGCCCCCAATCCCTCCCAGCATCAGGGTCTTTTCCAATGAGTCAACTCTTCACATGAGGTGGCCAAAGTACTGGAGTTTCAGCTTTAACATCATTCCTTCCAAAGAACACCCAGGACTGATCTCCTTTAGAATGGACTGGTTGGATCTCCTTGCAGTCCTAGGGACTCTCAAGAGTCTTCTCCAACACCACAGTTCAAAAGCATCAATTCTTTGGTGCTCAGCTTTCTTCACAGTCCAGCTCTCACATCCATACGTGACTACTGGAAAAACCATAGCCTTGACTAGACGGACCTTTGTTGGCAAAGTAATGTCTCTGCTTTTGAATATGCTGAATAGGTTGGTCATAACTTTCCTTCCAAGGAGTAAGTGTCTTTCAATTTTATGGCTGCAGTTACCATCTGCAGTGATTTTGGAGCCCAAAAAATAAAGTCTGACACAACAGCACTAATACAATAGTGTTAAACTCCTGAATATCTATCAGAAGCCTATTGATTGCAAGTGACAGAAAACCAAACTTAAACTAGGTGTGGTGGTTTTAAAATAGGTCCACAAATTCTTTGGTGGTCATCCTCCCTTCAAGAGGTAAAGACTGATACCCTCCCTTTGAGTGGGAGGGGATCAGTAACTTTAATGATTCTAACTGGACCAGACTTAGTAACTCACTGCTAACAAAGAGAATAAGTGGAAGTGACAATGTGCACTTCAGAATAGAGGTCATAAAAGGCCCTTCTCACTTGCTCTTTTGAGTAACTCATTCTGGAGGAAGTCAGCTACCATGTTGTAAGGACATGCAATCAGTCTGTGGAGAGCCTAGTGACAAGGAACTGAGGCCTCCTGCCCACAGCCACCTAGGTGAAAGCCCAGTCAGGCCTTCAGAGTCTTTGCTAACATCCAGACTGAAATCCAGTGAGATACCCTGAGCCAGAACCGTCCAGCTTATACCACTCCCAACCCTTTACCTACAGAAACTGAGATAGTTAATGCTTATTGTTTTCAGCCAGTTTCGCAGTTCTTTATTATGCATAAATAATCCGATAGGCTAACTCAAGCAAAAAAAAAAGGAAATTAATTAATTAGTAAACACAACTGAGAAGTCCAGAAGTAGTACATCTTCATACAGGGAATCAAAAGATGTCACCAGGACTCAGTGTTTCTTCACTCCTTAGAGCCGCCATCCTCTGCACTGGCTTTTCTGCTTAGGTTCCATGTAGCTCCTGAAAGCTCCAGGCTGCTGTTACCTCACTGCTGGGATCTCCGGGGGAAAAGACTGTGTGCCTCTCTCCCAGCGGTGCCAGCAACAGGCTCATTGCCAGTCGTGCATTCTGATTGGCTCTCATGCCCAGCCCAAACCAATCGTTGTGCTCTGATTGGCCCTTTGTTGCTCAGCCCTGGTGGTTAGGGGTGTGGTCAACTCTACCTGCCGCACAGGGCCAGCGGTAGAGGTGTCTCCCTAGTGGAAAGTCAAGGCCCAGTAGCCAGGAGAGGAAATGGCTTCTGGGCAGTGAAACAATGAATATCTACTATGCCCACTCTTGCCCTGTACTTTTCCTCATGTGTCTCACACGCTTATTCCATGCCAGCCTTCTGGCTGTTCCTCAAATGCTTTTCCTTTTTCATGTTATTTAGGTCTTAAATATTCCCTACTCAATGAAACCTTCCCCAAACACCCCATTTAAAAGAGTAACTGCCCTCTACATGGGGAGACGTGATGTTGTGATTTATAATAAGAAATATATATTTGCTCTTTGTCCTGTTTTTGGCACAGAGCTCCTAAACCCCTCAAAATTTCCTAGGTGGTAAGAGCAATAAAGATGTCTTGATATTCATAACAAACCCCTTTCAACCACACTAGAGTTTATGTTAATTGTATGACTTTTGGAAAGCGCCTAAGGATGGGGGCCGGTTGCCAGGGGAACCAACTGTGTTATTGCAGGGTTGGCACTCTCAGCCCCATTCTTGTGACCTCCAGGGAAGTGGAAGCTGTTGGAGGTTGAATCAATCACCAGTGGCCAATGATCTAATCAATCATGTCTATGTAATGAAGCCTCCACAAAATCCCAATAAGGACAGGGTGTCGGGGTGTGTTTCTGGACGGTTTCTGGGTTGGTAGACACACGGAGATTTGGGGAGAATGACATGCCCCAAAGAGGACTTTAAAAACTCTGTACCAGTTCCTGCATACCTTGCCCTATGCAGGAACTTCCATCTAGTTATTTCTGAATTATATCCATAGGGTTGCAGATTCAGACATGACCTAGCGACTAAGCAGCAGCAGCAGTAGCGACATAATAAACTGGTAATCTAGTAAGTAAAATGTTTTCTCTGAGCCACTCTAGCTCAGAGGGGGTTGTGACAATCTCAGAATTCATAGCCAGTGTGTCAGAAACACAGGTGGCAACCCAGATTTTTGTTTGGCATCCGAAATCACGTAGGATTGAGCCTTGACCTGTGGGATACGATGCTGTTTCCAGGTAGATAGTGTCAGAATTGAGGTAAATTATGTGGAGGACATCCAGCTGGTGTTGAAGAATTGTCTGGTAGTGTTGGAAAACCCATATATCAGATCCCTACACTCTCTATTCCCCTTCCCTGCTTAATTTTTTTCCCCTGAATAATATCATATGATTTTCTCCATTTATCTTACTCTCAGTCTCTCCCTTTGGAATGTGAGTTTGTAGGGCAGAGATATTGTCCATTCTGGTTCCTGCTATATCCTCTGTGTCTAGAACAGTATCTGGCCCAGAGTGGGTACTCAGTACATAATGATTGGATAAATGAATGAATGGGGTTCCTTGGTAGCTCAGCTGGTAAAGAATACGCCTGCAATGCAGGAGTACAGGAGACCTCGGTTCAATTCCTGAGTCGAGAAGTTCCCCTGGAGCAGGGGTTCTTAGGCTTCCCCTGTGGCTCCAACAGTAAAGAACTTGTCTGTAATGTGGGAGACCTGGGTTCGATCCCTGGGTTGGGAAGATCCCCTGGAGGAGGGCATGGTAACCTACTCCAGTATACTTGCCTGGAAAATCCCATGCCCAGAAGAGCCTGGTGGGCTATAGTCCATGGGGTCGCAAAGTCAGACATGACTGAGCGATTAAGCACAGCAAATGGATGTTCACAGCCATCCTGGGAAATAGGAGGGATGAAGGTGATTCTTCTTCTGTTAGAGGTAAGGACATTGAAACTCGAGAGATGGCTCCTATTGGCAAAAAGATTAAAAAGAATTTTTTTAAAACATTAATTGCAGAGTGCTAATGAGAAAACAGCAGAGGTGAACTTAGTGCATTGCAGTGTGTTCCACCAAATGAAGGTTAAATGATGCCCTAATCAGAGGTTCAAACAGAGAAACTAGTAGGAGAACTGAGTCATCATCTGGCACCGTGGCAATACAGGCCTCCTGAAAGCAAAAGAAGCACCTGCTCTATCACAGTCAGAATTTACATCATGCTGGGAGTCGTCGTTTAATTTCAGCAAATAGCAACAGTCACATTTAAATGAAAATGGTTCCTTTAAATCTTACTGGTTTTGCCATTTCTGTTAAATAGAATCTGTAACCTTGTTTTGATTTTATCTTGATGGTAAACCTTAAGAAGATTGTGCCTAGTTTTATATTTGCGTGCTGCGATTCATGGGGTCGCAAAGAGTCGGACACGACTGAGTGACTAAACTGAACTGAACTGAAAACAAAAATTAAGTAACTTTGTGAGAATATGTATCCTTTACAAAGGGACTTACTTTGTATTCCAGATTGTGAAACACTGTTTCCCAAGGCTCAAACCCTCTTGTCATTGAAGATCTGAAGGAGGAGCCTAAGGATGTTCTTAGCACAGTTCTTAGAACTTAAAGACCATCTGGCAAAGTCCAGCTCTCAGTTTGCAGGTGAATAAACTGAGGAGCTCAGGTCTTTTGACACCCCACCCCCATCAGGGGCTCTTCCTCTGATGTTATCCTGTGCACAGTTAAGGACACCTGCTCCTCAAAAGCTATACCATTATTTCCATGGAGTGATCTGAGCAGGCCTCTAAGGATGAGCTTCTGTGGAAGACCAGTGGGGTAAGCTGAGGTTGATAAGACTCCTGAGGAACTCACTTCCCTAGCCTGGGGTCTGCCTGTCCCTCCCAAGGGGTGGGAGTGGGAGGGTACTAGTCACCAGGAATTTCCCAGTTGTGACTTTGGTGTTTCGCTCTGGTATTTGCTGGGAACTAGAGGCAGCTGGGGAGAAGGAAATGGCAACCCACTCCAGTGTTCTTGCCTGGAGAATCCCAGGGACGGGGGAGCCTGGTGGGCTGCCGTCTATGGGGTCGCACAGAGTCGGACACGACTGAAGTGACTCAGCAGCAGCAGCAGCAGCAGAGGCAGCTGGGAAGAGACCTCCACCCTCCTCAGAGGGCTCAGGTTGGGGAACCCACTAGGCATGACTGTCCCCTGATCGGAGCTGACCTCAGGGTGGCTCTCTGAGGGGGAGATTTCTGAGGTTTCTATTTGGACTGACCCCTGGACTTTGAGGTAGCTCCCATGTAGCTCAGTCGGTAAAGAATCTGCCTACAGTGCAGGAGACCCGGGTTCAATTCCTGGGTTGGGAAGATTCCCTGGAGAAGGAAATGGCAACCCACTCCGGTATGCTTGCCTGGAGAATCCCATGGGTAGAGTAGAGGAGCCTGGCAGGCTACAGTCCATGGTATCCAAAGGGTTGGACATAACTTAGCAACTAAACGACCACCATCTGGACTTTGGGGGAGAGATATGTGCAAAAAAAGATGAAAACAAGGGCGCCAAACCAGCTAGATGTTCCATCACCCAAGATCTAAAACCTGAGAGCTGGGCAGAGCATGAGAACCAAAGAAACATTTCTGCCTGCTCCAGGCCAGTCCTTTAGTAAAGATTCTGCAAGAGGGACCCTGCCCATCATCTTCTTTCCTCCCCTGATGAGCCTGTGGTGGGAGGACCAGGAACTGGGTGCGGGTAGCTGAGGACTTGGGCCTGAGGGCTGAGAGCTGCCCGCAGGGATGAGAAGGATGATGACCTGGTCAGTTTCTGCAGCGCTGGCTTCTGGGGGAGGTCCAGGACTGACGAAATGCTAATGTGGATGATGGGAAAGCCTCCCACAGGTTGAAGGGGGAAAGGGAGGCCCAGAGATGAAATTTGACTCAGGTCATTTTTCATTCAACAAAGACTGCGTTGGACCTTTTGTGTTCTAGGTGCTGTGGTAGGCTGAGGTGGGGGCAGCGGGAAGTAGAAGGGTAAGACTGCATAAGGGCTGTAGGAGATGAAATGCGGGCAAAGGACTACAATAAAGCAAAGCAAAGCAAAAAAGAAAAAAATGCTCTTTTCAGTTACAAATGACGTGCTGTAGAAGCTCAGGGGAGAATGACTTAATGCATTCAATTGCTGGTGAGTGATTTCCCCTCTCCTCTAGCCTTCTACAAATACAATCAGTCCTTATGAGACGCCCATAAGGAACCTTAGTCTGTAAGTCAGAGGATCAGGACACAGTGAAGGAAACCCCCAGATCTCTGGGCTTGCGAAATCCATGGTGCTTTTGGTTTCCAGAATCTTACAGATCTTACTTGCGTGTTTCCCCACAGGGCCTTGGGTGGTCAGTTCCAGACTCAGAAGAAGATGGGCCTAAGGAGCACTGGAGTGGCTGTGGCAGGACAGGCTCCCGGCTAGAACTCTGCATTCTTTACATTCCTGGCATGTGTCAATCCAGTTCACTTTAATCCGAAGACTGTATTATTGGTAATTATCTGTTGGATGGATGCGTTTTAGGGGAGAAAGCCTGTGGTTTGGTCCCAGCTAGACCAGGAGGCTTGGGAACACCAGGACTCTTCCTGAGTCTCTTAGCATTCTGCCTGACGCAAAGTAGGGGCTTGGTAAGTACTCCCAGAACTCATAGACATACCATTCCTCCCTCTTTCCAAGGGAAGTTGGGTCATCAACACCAGAGCTAGTTTCTTTCAGCTCCAAAGCACCTGTGGCTTTCCGGGTGACTCATCACTGGCTGGAGGAGGGCTGCCTGCAGTGCTGGTAATGGACTAAACTAGCCTCTCAGAGCTGCTGCTGAGCCAGGAGTTCATTCCTCGAGGAGCTGGGGAGAGAAAGCCCCAGCTGGTGGAAAGGACCTGAGTGTTTTCCCGGCCACTGACTTGAGACTCCTTCAGTCTCGATTCACACCCACTGGCCTATAGAATGGCAAGACCTCTGCCTACAGTCACAGTTCCTTTGTCAACGCATCCAGAGAAATCCAAAAGGACAGAAAAGGGGCTGGAAAGGCTGAGCCTCTGGGGAGAAAGGAATCAGTGCTGTTCCAGATGAACCCTCCCATTTTCCTTCATGATCTTCCCTTACTCTACTTGGGTTGCTGATGTGACCCCAGGGATTATTTCTTTTTCGTTATTAAAAAAAATATTTATTTATTTGGCTGTGCCAGGTCTTTGATCTTTGTTGCAGCATGTGAATTTTTTTTTTTTTTTTTCAGTTGTGGCTTGTGAATTCTTAATTGCAGCTTGTGGAATCTATTTCCTTGGCCAGGGATCAAATCTGGGTTCCCTGAATTGGGAACATGGAGTCTTATCGGCTGGACCAATGGGAAGTCCTTATTTCTTTTTAAAGGAGCTGCCTTTCTTAAACATTTTTATTGAAAAGACATAATGGACCTGCTCCAATGAAAAACAAAACAGCTCCCACAAGGGGTCAAACAGCCTCCCCAAACAAGCATTTCTGGAATATTTGCTAAGCATCTTCTACCTCCTCTAAGAGAGGACCGCATCTTTCTTCTTTGCTTTTATATCTTTATAAAGCAGTTGCTTGATAAATATTTGTTGAATGAACTAATTAATTAAATTTGGGGAAATTAATAAAATATGCATGTCATCATCTGTTATCTCAAGCAGCTAAAAAAATAAATTGCTATTATCAATGGCAGTGGGAATGAGAGTTATTGATTCAAATGGTCAATAGGTATGTGACAGATTAAACCCTTAAAAACAGACCACTACTCACCAGTCTTCATGACTAAAATTTAAAAAAATAACACTGAGTGGTGGGAGAACATGGAGCAACTGAAATTCTCACATTCTGCTGCTTGGAGAGTAAATTCTTAGTCGGTTTGAAAAATTAGCAATATCCACTAAAATGAAACATATACCTCTACAACAGGATGACATAATTCTCTTCCTAGGTATATCTATATAATTTCTCTTGGATGTGATATATATGTGATATCTCCAAGACAAATTATTTTTCCAAGAGAAATATGTTCACCAAAAGCACACATAAAAATATAAAACTGTTTATGGCAGTTTTATTCATAGTTTCAAACTGTAAACAATATAAACGACAGGAGAGTAGGTAAATTACTTAGCATATACCTATACAACGGAATACTACACAGGAAGAAAACAAACAAACAAAAATCAACTGCTGATACAAGCCACAACATAAACAAATCTCACAGACATTAAACTTAGTGAAAAATCCAGAAACCAAAGTATGCATACTGCCTGATTTCAGAGACATCTTTTCAGGCCTTACTTTCCAGGCCTTTCTGCCATATCTGATGTTGCTGATGCCCCTCACTTTGATGTTTCATTCTGGATTTTCATGACGCCATGTTGTCCAGGCTCCCTGCGCTTCCGCGGACCATTTCCTCTCTGTCTCCCCCAGGGGTCCTTGTTCTTCACAGTTCCTTTCTAAGTCCTGCTCCTCCGGGTTCAGCTGGGCACTCTTAGCTCCACCGAGGCATCCTCCCCGGAGTCCCTCATGGTGTCCATGCTATCCGTAGTCAGATGACTCTCAGATTCTGTTTCCCCTCAAGTCAGGGCTGTGCCATCACCTGCTTACTGGACAGCTGACTCTGGACATTCCCACAGCACTTCCGGTTCCAGCACTACCTGGATTATTCCAACTCCTTTGCAACTGGTTGTCACAGCTTCCAGCCAGCCTTGTTCCCCTCAGACCCACACATCATGTGGTAGAGAAGGCCTTCACTGTCTGGCTGCTGTCCACCTCTCCAGCCCTGTCTCTTGCCCCTCCTGGCCTTGAATTTCTAGTCTAGCCGTGTTGAAATGCTAGCATTCCTTTTATACCATGCAGCTTCCTGCCCCCATGTATTAGCTCACACTGTTCCTTCTGCCTGGAATAATCTCCCACTCTCCTCTTTGTCTGGCTGACTCTTGTTCTTTAAGGCTCACTTGAATTCCCCTTCCTCCAAAAAGTGATACCTGAAGCTTCCTTTCCTATGCTGGGCTCAAAGTTCATCCTCTCTACCCCCTACAGTCCCCTGACTGGGGAAGTATCTATCTCCTTGAAGTATATTTTTGTTTCTGTGTGTCTCTGCTGGACTGCCAGGGGCAAGGAGTGTGTCTTTTTCACCTCTAGATACATAACATCTAGCACATCCCCTGACACATGGATGCGGCTCCACAAATATTTATTGAGAGAATGAATGGCTGCAGCACCATCATTACCCTCGATATCGGGTTTAGAGCCATAGTTTAGAAGTGGATATAAAATAGTCTATAAATCTGCTGTCCCCGTGGCTCAGAAGCAGTGCTTCCTCAGCCAGGGACTTGTAGAGGGCACAGTGCTGACCGGTGACGCTTGTATAAATGTGCGAGATTGACTAATGGTGCAGGGAGCGACCCATCACCCATATCTGCTTAGGAGAGCAGCAGCTGGCTCTCCTGGGAGTCACAGGGACTTTTTTCAACTTTCCCATCTGTTGGCCTTTCAGGTAACCTAATTCATGGCCCTTCCTAACTCCTTCAGTCACCTCTGAACTGACAGTTGTTTTCACAGTAAACCCAGCCATCCTTCAGGGGCATACATGGATTAAGCACCACTCTGTGCAGACGCTACTGGAGGCCTCTGGCTCCTGTTCTTGAGTCCCGGAGCTCTCAGAGGAGCCCACCAGGGTGTGAGCCCACTGGGGAGACCCGCCTCTTACTAGGACAGGCGTAGAGCAGGCAGGCTCCACGAACTTAAAGGTGTTTCTTCGGTCTTGCCCTCCTTCCTCCAGTAACAATAAGGCTTTGTTTGTCAGGCATAAGGTTACAGGGTTGGCTTGTGGAGCTCTGAGAACCTGATAAGTCCCCCTTTTAAGCTCATCTTTGGGAAATTCAGTTTCTCCGTCCGGTCAGGGGTGTGTGTTGAGGGGGCGTGGAGTAGATAGATCGCTCAGAGCTATTAGGGTGCTGCCCAGGTGTGTATAAGGATAGCTCGGCCCTGCCAGTCCGCGGGAACCCGCAGCGGAACCCGGGAAGCTGGGCGACTTAGACCCTGAGCCCAAGGGAGGGCGGCAAAGGAGCCCGCGGCGAGGCGGGAAAGCTGTGCGGCTTCGGAGCGCCGATGGCTGGCCAGAAACCTGGCTCCGGCAGGGCAGGGGTCCGCCGGGTCGCGCCGCGCGGGGCGGGGCCGGGGCGGAATCAGGAAATTCCCAGTAAATTCCTTTCCATTCCGGCACTCCCCGCCCTCCTTCCCCGGGTGCCGATCTCTCCGGACCCTGGGAAACAGAAAATGAAATGCTTTTCGGGTTTCCTTGCGTCGGTACTCCAGCCCCTGGCAGCTGTGGGCTTTGGAGCGCGTGGGAGCGCAGGACGCCGCAGCAACGGAGTACCGGGCCTTCCTGCGGGCTGGGAGCGTGTCCAACGCCCCGGCGGTTCCTCCTGGGGCTCCCGAGCGGCGGCCGCTCGGTCCCCGAGGTCGGGGAGGCGTCCCCGGCTTCGGTCCCGTTCAGCTTAAGCTGGTGTCACATGAGCCGCGCGGGGGAGTGGGAACCCGGGGAGTGGGCGGGGGCGTGCGCGCCGGGAGGGCGCCGCCCAGTCCACCTATATGCGCCGCGGCCCGGCTGACGGATGCCAGGAATTCCCAATGAGAGGCGAAGGGGGGAAGTTTGGGCAACTCGGCCTGGCCAATGGAGAGCCTCCGGAGGGCTCTGCCCCTGCTCCTCGCCCCCGCCCGCCTCTGCGCCCGCAGCGCTAGTGTGTCCGCCTCGCTCAGTGTGCGTGGAGATTAGGTCTGAGCGCCGGCGCGAGGTAGGCAGTCCGCGAGCTCCAGCCGCCGCCGCCGCCGCCTCCAGCAGCCGCCTTCGCCCGCAGCGCCGCGGCGGAACCGGGCGCAGGGGATCTAGCCCGGCCCCGCCAGCCCAGCCCAGCCCAGCCCTAGCCCCAGCCCAGATCGTCCCGACTCCCTCCCCACGCCGGGGCAGCAAGCCGCAGCCGCCGCCGCCCGAAGAGAAGGTGGAGGAAGAAATCAGCCCCTAGCACGCGCGCACCATCCATCATGGACCATTATGATTCCCAGCAAACCAATGACTACATGCAGCCCGAAGAGGACTGGGATCGAGACCTGCTCCTGGACCCAGCGTGGGAGAAGCAGCAGAGAAAGGTTAGCAACCTCCCCGGCCCGTCGCACCCCCTCGCCCGGGGCAGCTCGGCTCGCGGGGCTCTGGGGTTCTGGGCTGCGAACCGGTTCCAGGCGCGCACGAGCGGGGGCGGGGGATGCGCGGCCGCAGCGAGGTGGGGTGTTGGGTTACAGGCGCGGGGCGGAAGGGGGAGCGCCCCGGCCCCAGAGCCCGCGAACGCCGAGGCTGAGCGCTGGGAGGTGGGGCCGCCCGCGGGCAGGTCGCCTTGGGGCGGGGTACCCAGGCCGCCCGGCTGCAGTCGCCGCGGCCCCGCGAGGGCAAGGCGCGGGGGCGGTGCTCCGGAGGCTGGGGCTGAGCCCCGGGCTCGGTGGCAGTTAGCTCCGGATCGATTTTCCCTTTCCTTCCCCGCCCCTTGACCGCCTTTCCATATGGCGTGCGGTGGCAGCGCGCTTCCTGGGTCGTCTTGGTACCTGAAGGGGACAAGCTGCCTGGGGTCCTTCCAGCCTCAATCCGCCGGCCGAGGGGGCAGCGGGCGTGGCGGGATTGGCACCCCTCTCCGAGTCTGTGTGGAGGTGGACCTGCCGGAGTGGCGTTAGGGCCGGGAGAACCCGGGGCCAAAGCGGGCTCCCCAGCGGGCCCTATGGAGGCGGGGTCAGGGCGGCAAACCGTTTTATTGCTTAACTCCGTGCTTGGTAACTGCGAGCCGAGAGGAGCTTGCGTCTGTGTCCTGCCTCTCCGATCCCGCTCATTCCTGGCAGATGGCAAATTTGGGCAACTTGATCTGAGTTGAGGGGCTCGGCAGGGCAAGGCATTGTCTCTGGGGATATTTGGGGTCAGTCCTTGGGGTTCCATGCTTAGCCACCGAGGCGCGTCCCAGGCCGCGTGCCGGGTGCGCGCTCTCCCACGGGCGCTGGGGCTCAAAGCTGGCGAGGGGACCCGGGCACAGTGGCCGGTGGCAGGAAGAGGTCAGAAACCACTCTTGTTGGGGGGAGGGCGCCCCAACCGTGCCTTTGCTTCCTGCCTGCGCGGTGAGCTCTTGCCCCAGGCAGCCACGTACCCTGAACACCCTTTTCCCCCCTCCCCCGCGGCCCGCTCCCATCCGGTCCCTTCTTAACCCCTACCCCCACCTCCACCCCTCCGCTGATCTGGGAATGGGGTGGGGGGGACACACAGGATGGCGCGTCCCCCTGGATAGTGCGGTTAGGGCTGGGCTTGAGGGAGAACGCTTATGTCCAAAAATGGTAACATTCATTCCCTTTTTTAAACTTAAAAGGGGGGGGAGTTTAGGGAGCCGACTGAAGTTTTTTTTCAGCCAAAGGCATCCTGTATTAGCTCACTCAGGAATCCTAAGCCCTGAAACTGGCGCCCTTTTACTCACTTCATCAGACAAGCAGAGGTAATTTAAAACAGCGCACAAAGGGCTTCCCAAAGCAGGGCGACCTGAGCCCCAGGGTCTTGGCTTCTGCTGGGCCCAGCCCTCTGCAGCCGCACCAGAAGGTTGCCCTGCTTCTAGCCGACTTCTTTGCCTTGCGGCCGTAACTTAAACACCCCTCCCCCTCTACCTGTCGGGTCCCTCGGGGAGGGCTGGGGGAGAGGTGAGTCCCTCCCTCACCTGGTTTATCTGCTGGGTGAGTTGGACTGTTGGGGAGTTGAGAATGGAATAAACTGGAGATTCTAATGGGGGTAAAGGCTGGGGAGTTTCAAGGTGCACCTTCCTTGAGAATAGATTTTTAATTGGACAGGAGGAGTGGGATTAGTGTGTGATGGATGTACACACACACACACTCACTCACTCACAACACACACACACACAGTCACTCACTCACAACTCTGACCTGGGTGGCAGTGGGTGTGCACCAGGGTTTTGGGGAGCCAGGTGGGAACAGGGTCACCTGGGAAGGTTGGGACAAACCCCACAGTTCCAAGAGGTGGCGTTGGCTGATGTATGCTAGGCACTGTTCTAATTGTATATATTGTTTCAGTTGTTACTCCCAGCAGCTCTGGGAGCCTGCAACAGGAGGATGAGGAAATGAGGGGCAGAGGTGGAAGTAACCAGCCTAGCGTCCAGACAGCTGCATGGTGGGGCTGGGTTGCAGCCGTGCTCCAGCAGGCAGCTTCCCCTCACTTGTTTCTTAGTTGGTGAAGGAGGCCGGAAAGCTGGGTCTGGCACCCAGAGCCTGCAAAGATCTCGGACCAAGGGCAGCCAACACCTGCTTTGGTGGGATTGATGGAGAAGACCCACAAGCTCTGGGCCTTGGTTGAATCTGGTCTACAGCTTTTTTTTTTTTTTTTTTTCCTGGGCCATTAAGCCTCTGTAACCTCAGTTTCTGCACATTTCCTCTAGTTCTCAGCAGGCTGATGGGGATCTAAATTGGTATTATAACGGGAGGATCAGACTTAAAGTAACTTGGTGCTTTTGACAGTCTCCCTGCTGACCCTGGGAGGTGAGGGTTGAGCGGGACCAGAGCCAGCGAGTGGGGCGACCGGGGCGACCGTTCCAGATGGAGGCGGGAGAGTGAGGGTGGGGTGAGGAGGGGCAGAAGGAGGTCACAGTGCTGTGAGATACAAAGGCCACTGGGCAGGAGGCTGAAGACCCCCGTGTTCTGTCCTAGACCAGACAACCTGGACTGTGGGTGAGGCTTTGGGCCCGTCATTTTGCTTCTCTGAGCTTTTATTAGTTTGTTCAGCAAGTACTTTTGGAGCCCCTACCCTGGGCCAGGCTGGGATCCGGGGCAGAGAGTGGAGCGTGAACTAGACAGGCCAGGTCTCTGTCGCCCTGGCCCTTCCATTCTGTTTCCTCCTCCGGCCTGCCCTGCCCACCCCTCAGGGCGCCTTACAAGCATCAGATTAAATGACTTCTTGGGTGACGCCAAGGCTGATGCAGATGCTGGTAGAAGTCTGTGCAGGTAGCAGGCATGACTCAAGAACCTGCCTTGGGTTGGCCACGGCTTGTCCCTTCAAAGTGCTTCAGTGCAGAGTTCATCATGCTGGGCTCCTTGCCTCAAGACACAAAATGCCGTGGCTTGGGGGAGTTTACTGGATTTCACAGTCTTTCTGATGTTGGAGGCTGAGAACTGAAGCCATCTTTTCTAGGGGCCCCAGCTCTGAACGCCCATCTTTTGGGAATGACCAGAGTCCTCAGTTTATTCTCTCACGTGACTCTCACCCACGTCCTTGTGTGTGTGCTCATGTGTGGCTGGAGTCAGGTTGGCTAGATTTTGAGTAAAATCCTGGCCCTACACTTGTAAGCTTGCAGCCCTGGGCAAGTTACTTATCTTTTCTCAGCCTCCAATTTTTTATTTATAAAAAGAAGCTAATACCTCCCCCGCCACCCCCTTTACCACTAGGTTGACAGCAGAGGATATGTAAAAGGGCCTCTTCTGCTGTTCAATTTTATTCTTTCTTCCCTCTTAAATCCTGGAGGCTCTGGTGTACTGTGTATTCCCACAGGTGTCAGCCTGGGTTTTTGTTCTGTTTTTCACATGTAGAACCTTAATTAATATTTGTTGAGCTGATGGATGTTCAAACAGAGAGACGGCCCTGGCAGGTGAAAGAAGGTAGTTGTAAATAGGCCCGGATCCTGATTCCGTATCTGCGTCAAGCCAGGTTGTCAAGCGATGTGGCAGGAAGAGAGGCTGCTTTATTTACATTTGCTTCTGGACTTCGAGGGGCTTCCTGGCGGCTCGGCGGTAAAGTGTCTGCCTGCAATGCAGGAGCTGCCGGAGACATGGGAGATCCTCTGGAGGAGGGCATGGGAACCCACTCCAGTATTCTTGCCTGGAGAATCCCCATGGACAGAGGAGCCTGGCGGGCTATAGTCCATGGGGTCACAAAGAGTCGGAGTGAGTATGCACGCATCCATGTCCTGCACTGCGAGACCATAATCAGAGGAGCTACCAAGGTTACCCACCAAGGTGGAGGATTGCAAAGAGGGGAGAGTCTGCCGTAGGTGGGTTTATCTGGGGAGGATTAAGACATCTGCCTACCCTGAAGCCAGAAGGTTAGGAGTGAGTGATGCCTGGTAGGGATAAGGCCTGAGAGAGGAGAGAATTGGCCCTCATCTCCATCCTCATACCCCTAGTGTTCACTACTTCCCGATTCACTCCTCGTCAGTGTCCATGGGGGCAGGACCCAGCCTGTCCTGTGCTCTGCAGAATCCCTAGTGCCTAGCACAGAGTCAGATCTATTGCATGTGGTCCAGAAATGATGATGAAATAATTGGATAAACATCATGTATGGCTCCTAACTCCAGGCCAGGGCAGTAGAGATTGGGATGAAATGCTTTACATTCCAGATAGACCATCCCTTTCTGGGACTGGATTCTGGCTCCGGCCTCTGCAGTTGGACATGCTCTGGGCACCCTGGTTCAAGTCTTCACCCCTCCACTGGCTAGCAGTGTGATCCAGCGTGAGTCACTTACCTGCTCCTGTGCCTATGATACCGAGAGGGAAATGGGGATAATAATTGTTCCTGCCTGAAATAGCTGAGTCAGTCAGTCAGTTCAGTCGCTCAGTCATGTCCGACTCTTTGCGACCCCATGAATCGCAGCACTCCAGGCCTCCCTGTTCATCACCATCTCTCAGAGTTCACTCAGACTCACGTCCATCGAGTCTGTGATGCCATCCAGCCATCTCATCCTTGGTCGTCCCCTTCTCCTCTTGCCCCCAATCCCTCCCAGCATCAGAGTCTTTTCCAATGAGTCAACTCTTTGCATGAGGTGGCCCAAGTACTGGAGTTTCAGCTTTAGCATCATTCCTTCCAAAGAAATCCCAGGGTTGATCTCCTTCAGAATGGACTGGTTGGATCTCCTTGCAGTCCAAGGGACTCTCAAGAGTCTTCTCCAACACCACAGTTCAAAAGCATCAATTCTCCTGCACTCAGCCTTCCTCACAATCCAACTCTCACATCCATACATGACTACGGGAAAAACCATAGCCTTGACTAGACGGACCTTAGTCGGCGAATAGCTGAGTAGAAGCTTACAAATCAAGTAAGGTATGTAGGGAATTAGCATAGCACAAGGGGTATAGTGAGTGCTCAGTAAATGTTTTGAGGAACCAGAGCTGCTATGGCCTTTTTACGGTGATGCTTTGAGATAAAATGTATATAAATCTGCTTTGGAAGGAGGCCTGGAGTGTGTGGGAGTTGTGTTGTCCTTGACCTTTGACCCCAAATTCAGCGCTGGCTCATTGTCACCCGACCTTTCCGTTTGCTCAATCCCTTGACCTATAGAATGGTATAGAATCCCTTGCCTACCCTTTTCCTACTTCCTGGGAATCCAGGATGAAGAGATGAATGCCAAAGTGCTTAAAAACATTGTCAGCTGGTTGTAATACAGGTAAAATGACCTCAGAGTGTCTTCAGGCCCCTCTGATAATTAACCGATGAATGCCAAAGTGCTTAAAAACGTCGGCTGGTGGTAATACAGGTAAAATGACCTCAGAGTGTCTTCAGGCCCCTCTGAAAATTAACTGAACGCATTCTGCAGGCCCTGCCCACACTCCCAGCAGCTCACCCAGCCCCGCTTGGCTTCTGATTGCAGCTGCTTCCTCTCTGAAACTCGGCCCACGTGGGTGCTCTGAGTGCAGGTGCTCCGCTAGTTGGTGAAGTGATGGGCAGAACCTGGAAGAGAGATGGGAGAGATGGACGGGCTAGGAGCCTCAGGGCTGCCCTGGAGAGAGAGATATGAGAGGGCCTGGGGCAGAGGGCGGGCCAGACTTTCCATTTCTGAGCAATGATGAGACCTTGAGGGGCTGCTGAGAAGGGCTTGTAGGATTCAGCCTCTTCAAAAGGAGGAATCTCACTTCCTGAAGTCTGACTTCTTGCGGAGGGCTGCCAAGGCCTCCTTGCTCAGTGGGATGGGGCCTGGGAGAGGCCCTCACCCCTGGGACCGTCCCTGGGGACGGTGGGCGGTTCTGTGCGAGGAGGTCACACCAAATGGGCGTCCTGTCACCTGGGATTTGTGGTTGGGATTTGGGGCTCCTCTTTCCAGCTTCTCCAGGAAGGCCTGGGGCCGGGCGCCTGGCCCATGGCCACAAACCATAAACTTGGCTCGAGGGCTTGTCACGTGAGACCTGGCGCCTCCTGCCCTGCCAGGGTGGGGCCGCCTGAGACCTGGCCCGGCCACAGACCTGCTACTGTGTGCCTGCTTCTCACCTTCTGGTCCCTGCTTAGTGTGAGAACAGCGGCGACGTCCCCTTGTGGAGGCAGTCAGAGCGCTGATTGAACCCAGCAGATGCTCCATCCAGGTGGGGCTGTGACAATGACAGGTTAGATGCAGAAAGACAGAAAATCCCACCAGGCCATACCCGTCACAGCCAGGGGCATGGCACTGACCACTGCGGGGCAGGAGAGGTGAGGGAAGGTTCTGCTGGGAAGCCTTTCCTTTCTCTGGCAAATAATCAGGGGTGGTGGTGGTGGTGGTGGGGTGTGTGTGTTTGTGTGTACAGGGGGTAGAGCTTCCCCTACTGGAGGGGAGAGACTGGGAGGAGCAGGGGCGCCAGTGAGTCCACTTGCCATTGTTTTCCCTCCTTGTCCTCCTTCCCCATTCCCTTTGCCCCTCCCAGAGCTGACCTCTCACCTTGCTAAGAGGCCAGGCTGTTTGTACAGCTCATAGGTTGGGCTCTGGAGCCCCACACCTCCGCACAGGTGTTGTTGGGACTGTCCAGCACCTGAGCTCCCCCCATGTGTGACCCACCGCCACTTTTCCTGGGACCTGGTGTGCGGCTCAGGGTTGAAGTGTGAGGGCATGTTTCTGGGACCCTGCTTTTATCTGAGTGTGGTCAAAGGGTCCATGTTGCTGCAGGAAGGGTCTGGGGAGCTGGGCTGAGTTACTTACTCATCTGGGATACTGAAAGGGTCCCAGAGCCCACCAGCAGCTGGATATGGTTTGGACAGTCCAGTCAGCAGCTCCCCAGAGGGGTCACAGTTAAGAGGTGGCAGGCAGAGGGACCCTGTACCCTGGGTTCCATAGTCCTGGTCACACTGGGTCACCCTGCTGGGACTGGGGATTTAGCCCAGGGTGTGCCGTCTCCTTTGGCGATGGCACGGTATCCTAAGTCCTAATTGCCCAATCTGAGGCAAGACACCTGGGGAGTGGCCGGGGCAGGGGGTCCAGCAAGGCAAGGCTCAGCCATCCTGGGAGCCCTAACACAGGGCCAGGATTCCTTCTGGTCCTTGGGCTGAGTATCAGGCCGGGGAACCCTCCCTCCTAAGTGGGTAGAGGGTAACCTTGGGGAGAGGGCTAGTCCTTCACTCTCCTGCTTGTCCCGCCTGGTCTTCCTTCACCCACATCACCCCCATCCTGGCTGGGGGTTACTGGCAGGATCTTGCTGTACAGGGCACCTTGTGAGTCTGGAGTAGTCACACTTGGCCGCAAAGATACGTACCCTGCCCCCTCCTCGTGCTTGTTTGGCCACCCCAGGTGGTGCCATTGCTTGGGCCTCCAACTCCTCTCAAACAGAAACTGGCTGTCCTAGCTGCCTGCTAGCAGAGCTAGGAATGGGACTGGATTTTTTTTTTAAGTTGAAGAAATTCTTTTTCTTATGATAATCACAGTGGCTCACCCTTTCTGAGCATGTGCTAAGCATTCCGCCCGGTGCTAAGGTCTCCACATGCATTAACGCATCTAATCCTGCGAGGGGGATATATTCTGACCCTGTTTCACAGAGGAGAGAACCGGCTCAGAGCAGTCACATAACTTATCCAAGAACCCACAGCCGGCGAGAGGTGGAGCTGGGGTCTGAAGCCGGGTGGCGTTGCCTCCTCAGATTTTGCTCTGCTGCTTATAAAGCAAAAGCTTGCATTTCTAGCAACATTTAACCAAAGCCAAAACATATACAAAACAAAACCCGGTGATGAAAGCGTTCTGGAATTAGATAGCGGTGTGGGTTGCACAACCTTGTGAATATACTAAAAACCACTGAACTGTAGGCTTTAAACTGGGTGACTTTGACGATTTAAGAATTATATCTCAACTTTAAAAGCCCTCAGCTAATGCTAATTTAGGAAGAGAATGACAGTTGCCTTTCATCCCACCTCCCAGAAGTGAGCTCTCTCCATCCTCGCCCCTCTTTCTCTCACTTGTGAGTCCACCTTTTCTCTCTCGCTCACTGTTTATGAAAAGGTCAGGGACCTGGTTTGCGAATGAATGGGAGAACAGAAGAGAAAAATAATCAAGAAGGATAGCTTTCATAAAAAGCCTGATGTGGCCCTTTTCTTGGAAACTGCTTAAGACTAGATCCCAGATAAGCACAGGCAAACAGAAGCCTGGGGTGGGGGTGGAGGTGTGTCCTTCCTCATTGATCAAAGGCTGAGCCAGTCCCATGGGACCTGCCTACTTGGCCTGGGATTACTTCCCACCTTCTGCCATCCCACAGTTAACAGGGAGGGTCTAAGTGGGGCAAATTTCCCTAAGTCCTGAGGCATGAAGAGGGGAGGGCAGGGCCAGGGTCCTCCCCCAGGAGATAGCTGCCCATTCTTAGAGGTTGCCTAGCAATAGTGGGAACAGGTGACTTAGCCCACTACAGAGGTGGGAGGAGAATAAAAGGCAGCTGGGATGGAAATCAGGAGTAGATGCAGAGGATGCTGTTACCCTGGAAACCGCCTGCTTGGTCCTTGGCTGCAGTGGGCTACTTCTGGGCTGGGATCCATTCTTCATTGAGAGATTGTGGGGTCCTCTCCATGCCTGTCACCCACAAGGTTGGGGTGGGGGAAGGGGATGTAGAGAAACCTCTTGCACATGGCCTCTGTGGGGGATATGCTCTCTGCAGCCTCGTTTAACATTCACAACAGCCTTGTAAGGCATGCCGGATGATCACACTTGATAGATGAAGATGCTGAGTTTAGAAATATAGAATAACAGGCTCACACCCAAAGGCTCACAGTGAGAAGGGGCTGGTACCCTTGGTCCTTAAAACAAACATTTCATTTTAGCTTAAAGCATTTCACGTGCCCAAGATCTGGGAAGGAATGTAAACACTATCCACCTTCAGGGAAGGGAAGAGAAGAAGATGAGAGAAGCGAAGGCTAGAAAGAAAAGTTGTCTGTTTTATATCCAACGATCAACCAATAATATTTATTAAGATGTCTTGGTTCTCCAAATAAGTAAAAAACACTGTAGTTTATACTGATTGAAGTTTGCATGGTTTAGATTATCTCAATCTTGAAAAAAAACCCTTTGAGAAAGATACTGTTAACTTCCTTTGTTACTATAGATGGGTAGATTGAGGCTCAGAGGGTTTAAGTAGGTTTCCAAAGATTGACCAGCTAATAAACGAGTTTATGAATGAACCCAGGCAGACTGACCTTGAAATGCCATCCTTCACCGGAAGTACAGATGCACCGATTGCTATCTTGGAGTTTATGTTTTAATTGAGACAAGGCTTACATATATAAGATAATAAGGAATAGCTTAAGATGGAATATAGTGATTCCCTGGTGGCTCAGACGATAAAAAGTCTGCCTGCAATGCGGGAAACCCAGGTTCGATCTCTGGGTTGGGAAGATCCCCTGGAGAAGGAAAAGGCAACCCACACCAGTATTCTTGCCTGGAGAATCCCATGGATGGAGGAGCCTGGTGGGCTGCAGTCCATAGGGTCGCAAAGAGTGGGACATGACTGAGCGACTTCACTTTAAGATGGAATATAACCGAATACTCACTGGATGGGTCATGATTTTTAACATTTATGCTTTGACACGTGTCCTCTCCTTTCACTGTGATAAAAAGACTTGTGAGGTCTTATTCCCATTTTATAGACAGCGAAAGTGAGGCTCAGAAAGGGGGAGTGGTTTTACCAGGGTCTCCTGAAGTCCGAATGGGGAAGAGTTGGTTTTGAATCCAGGTCTTTGACTCGAGGGTCTGTGACACTCAAGGGGTGGGTGCAGGCCTTTCTGAACTTCTTTTTCTGGGTTGAAAAGGCAGCAGAGGATTCTAGTTGTATTTTTCCCCACTTTTCAGTAGAAGGAGTAACTGCGGGAAATAGACTCCAGAGCCTGGTGGCCTCTCCTGGAGCTGACCCTAGCTGTGGGGGGCTGGCTTCCCTGCTATGAGAGTCATCCATGCCCCTTCCTTGTCTCCTCCTTGGGACCCTTCAGCTTCAGCAGCTCCTGCTGGCCCCTCTGTTTGGTCTCCAGGGACACCTAGCTCCCTTTGAACCAGGTAGCTGATGCTCAGTGTTTGTTTTGACTTTAGAAGCCTGTGCCTGTAAATACGAAGTTGCAGGTTCTGATTTGAGCCTTGAGGCTGTTAAGAAAGGGGGTGAGGGTGAGTCTGAGGGCTTAAGTTGGGGTGAACTGTTTTGGTTTCAGTGCTGCAGGCCCGGCCAGGGGACAGCATTGGGGGAGGGGGTGTGGGGAGACTGTGCCCTTCCTGTCCCATCCCATCACCTTGCAGCTGAGGGTCTAAATCAAAGGCCATGATGAGGGCCTAAATCAAAGCCATGATGGTGGAAAAGCGATGGGGGTGGGGACAGAAAGGAACTGGTCTCTACCTTGTTTTTCCTGTTTTGTGGTGGTTGGTACTTGGGGGCTACAGAGTGTGGTTGCAGGCCTATGATTTGAGGCCAGGGCTTACAGGGGAGCATTTTTATGGGCCTGAAAATTAATTTTTTAAAAGTCATCTGCAAAGCTATTATAACCAAGGGGAATGGAACAGAAATCGTCTGTAGGTGAAGTGACTGGAGGGGCGGGTGCGGCAACGTGGGTGGCCCCCTTCAGGCGGGTCTCCTAATGGAGCTTGGCTTTCCATCTTGGAAGAGAGGCGGCAAGTCCTGCCTGTGGGTGGGAGGGGGCTTGTTACTGTCAGGCTCTGTCTTTCTCCTTATGTCCCATGTGGATATGTGCACATGTCACCGCCTGTGGATTGAGGATGGAGAGAGAAGTGGGACTTTTAATTCTTCTAAGTCCCCAAACCAGAAAATGGGATCCTTGCCTCCCCGGTGTGAGGCTGTACTGGGGGCAAGGCCAGTAGCTTTGAGGTCCCAGGTCTGTTTTGACCTCCAGGTCTGTGGGCAAGGATGTGTGTGTTGGTGTGAATGGAGGTGTGTGTGTATGTGGGTGTGTGTATATGTGTGTGTGTGTCTGTGTATGTTTGTGTATGTGTGTGTGTGTGTGTGTATACGTGTGAGTGGGTATGTGTATTTGTATGTCTGTGTATGTGTGTGTATAACAAGTGTATGTGAGTGTGTGTATATATGTATATGTGTGTGTATACATGTGTATGTGTTTGTATGTCTCTGTGTTTGTGTGTGTGTGTATACATGTGTGTGTGTGTATACATGTGTATGAGTTTGTATGTCTCTGTGTGTGTGTGTGTATCCATGTGTGTGGTGTGTGTCTGGCTCTGAGGAACCCCTCTGTTGTTTTTGGCCACTGCTCTGACTCCGGCAGGGGAGTGGCTCCCTTTCAAACGCCGCAGACATCCTCCAGATAATGTCTAATGGCACTTTCCAGTAGAGTTCCCGATATTCGGAAAGGCCTTTCTTTCCAGGAACCCAGAGTGCTTTTCCAGACTTGGCCCTGGGAGCTGGGAGCTGGAGGAGGTGGAGCAGGGGAAGCGGGGCTGGGGGTGGGGGCCCAGACCCCTGGTTTCCTGCCCTTCATCCTGGATGCTGTGCTGGCTGGGGCTCTTTGGAAGTGTCTTTCAAGCATGAAGTCCTGAGGACTCACTTTAGAAATCTGGATAATTTTCCAAACTCTAGCCACCTATCTTTTCTTTTTTTCGGTAAGTTAAGCAGTGGTAAACTTAGAGATTCATTGCATATAATCAGCTTTCAGCTTTTTTAAAATTAAAGAATTCCACATTGGGATTTTAATTCCTTGGGCCTGTCTGGATAACTGCCCCCTCGCTGCCGCCTTTCCCTCTTAATGGTCTGCTTGGTGCAGGCAGCAAGGCCATATTGGGGCCCAGGGGTGTCCAGTTAGGGCACCTGCTCCTAGTCCTTTCCATGGAAGCTGCTGGCTCAGGACAAGGCCAGCTTAGGTCCACCTTATGGCTCAGAGAGTGTGTTTGGAGTTACGGAGCTGAGCACCCACCCCCTCCCCTGAGCAGGAGCCAAGCCCGGGCTATGCTGTGGACCAGGCACGTCTCTGAGTGTTTCACAGATATTAATTCATTTAATCCTCAGAACACCCGTGTGAAATGATTTGGCTGGGAGAGTAAGGAAATTTAGACCTGCAAAGGCTCCGGCGGTTACAGCTGTTATTTCTATATTTTCTGCTCTGGAGCCAGTTTGCAAAGAAGATGAACATTGCAGATTGGAGACCCTGGCGTTCTTCTCCCCAGTCCTGTTCTTGTCCCCCACTGGAACGGATCACTATCCAGTTTGGTGGTTTTCATTCCTAAGAATCCATTTATACAGTTCCTACCTGTCTGGTTGTGTGCATGACAGATGGTGTCATACCCAGCGTATCACCGTGCACACTGCTCTTTCTGTGCTTCCCTGTCCCACACCCCACTTGGCAGGAGCTCTGACCCCCATTCCATGGACGAGATGGCCGAGGCCTGGAGGGGCTGGAGGACTTGGGAGATGTTTACAGGTGGCAGGTGGGGCCAGAAGCCGGGCTTCCTGCCTCTGCGGGTGGCTCTTTGTGTTCACCTGCTGCTCCCGCCACATTGGAGTTCAAAGACTCACTGGTATTTGGTGAGGGAGGGCAGGGGCAGAGAGTCTGTTTTTCATTTTCTTCCCTCCCACGTGTGTTTTTAACACCTGGTTCTCATCCCCTGGGGCATGTGCTCCTTTGCCTGCTGCCCTCTTCGAGGGAGGTTCTTAGGGACTCACACTACTTTGCCATTTTTTTCTCTTCCCGGGAGGGAGCCCTTCTGCTTTTATTGTTCCTTGATGAAGTAAATATGCAATGACAGAAAAGCTACTGTGAATTAAGGCATGCTTCTAAATGTATTTGTATTGTATGTCTCACAGTGGCTGCTTGCACCATTTGGAAGTTAGCTGTTCTTTGCACATAGTTTTGGAAGAGGCGGGAGGTGGGAAGCCGTGGCTGGCTGAGTCCATCTTGGCTGGGTCCCAGGGGCAGCCAGTGGGATTCCAGTTATGTCTGTCTGTGCACGCTTGGTTTCCTGGCTCTGGTCCTTTCTCCCTTCTGCCCTGGCTCTGGGCCACTCAGCCCCTTGCCTTGCTCACTTAGCGCCTGGGTAGAAGATGGGTTGGAGAGAGCTGGAGAGGACAGACATGTTGGCAGCCTCTTGGCCGCCTTCACTGCGCTTGCTTAGGGCGCTGTTGTGAGACTCTTGGCTCTGAGGACATTTGGAAGGTTCTCAGGGGATGTCACTCACCTATGACTGACTGGGGACTCCTTGGATGAGTGAAGGTGAGACTGTAGGGTCTCCTGGGGCTTCCTAGTAAGGGGTCCATTGCCTGGGGCTCCTGAGGGCTGCGGCACTGGCATCTGGACACTCATGCCACCTCAGCCGAGAGCCTTGAAGCCTAGAAGGACAGGAGTGGCTTAACAGTGGCTCCCACTTGGATGTGCATCAGAGTCACCTGGAGGATTTGTTACAACACAGGTTGTGGAGCCTTATCCTCAGTGTTGGTCATTCACTGGGTCAGGGGTGGGGCCTGAGAAATGGCATTTTTAGCAAGTGAGATGACACTTTATAGTGACTTGGCAGAGGGGGTTAGATGTAGGCAGGGGTGAGGAACTGGGGCTACTTTTGCAGTCTGCTATGGAGAACTTGAACCAGACTATGACTTTGCTGGTAATTTCTGCCTAGTACCTCCTGTCTCTCCCCCAGAATAAAGACCACGCTCTTTCTCTCTTTGGGAGGTCCAAGCTTGGGGAGGGAGGTGTGCTCTTGCACCCCAAGAAGAGGTGACTCCTCAGGGAGCTCCAGTGGGCATGTGGTAGTCGGTGGTCACCACATGTTGGACGGACAGTGACAGTGGATGCCTTTCGAGGGGGTGTGGGAGCCACAGTCCAGCAGGAGACGTCTGCAGCTGAGAAGGTACTGGGGGCGATGAGCCTTCGAGTCACCAAGGTCACTCCAGTGATGGGGCTGAATCCGGGGCACAGAGCAGGGCCTGGGGAGGCTCCTGGGATTCAGAAGGGTGCCCTGGGGTCAGGAGGAGGCCGGAGGCTGGGGAAGCTGGCCTGTAGCTCGGGATGGGTTCTGGGCCTGCCACGCCACCTGGCACCCTTCCCTGCGTGTCCTGTTGCGGGCTGGTGGGAGCCAGCGCAGGCCTCCAGCTCCCTATTAGGTAGTCCAGCTGCGTTTCTTCCTCTCCTGGCCAGCGGCCCACTTCACATTCCTCTCCCGAGGTGCTGGCCCAGCTGACACGTCTCTCCACTCCCTGCCCTATTGCATTTGGCTGAGGCCTCTACTTCAGAAATTCTTAGGGAGTTTCTGGTCCTCTTGTGAGGGTTTGGGACCTCAAAGGAAGTGAACTTGGCCCTCGGTTTTCCTTCTCTTTCCAGTCCCAGGGCCGAGGGCTCTCTCAAGTAATGGACCTGGGTGGCCTGCTCTGCTGTCTTTAGGCTCAGCCTCCTGAGGGTGTGGAACCAGACAGAACCCGGGGCTCTGCACCTCATCAGGATGTTGGGGTCCAGCAGGACCTTGGTCTGCCTGCCTTCTCCTCTCTTTCAGCTGGGACCTTGGAGGGGTGTCATTTAGGAGAAGAATTGGTATGGAGACACTGCTCCTTTTTTTGCATTGTTAGGCCAGAGGGCTGCTTTGGGAGACCCTGTCCTCTTTCCTCGGAGCAGAGAGAACAGTTGTGCATTAGGTTCCGGGACTGTGGGAGACCCGAGGTCTCCTCTTAGAGCTTCCTGTGGCCACTGTGTGACGCTGGACAAGTCACAGCGGATTGTTACCTTTAAAATGAGTTGTGTTAGTTACTCAGTTGTGTCTGACCGTTTGAAGCCCCATGAATTGTAGCCCGGGAGGCTCCTCCGTCCATGGAATTTTCCAGGCAAAATAGGAGTGGGTTGCCATTTCCTTCTCCAGGGGATCTTCCCAACCCAAGGATCATAAAATGAGGGGACTGGGTTATAGGGCGACAGTGGGGCTCTGCTGTAAATGTCCTGCTTGGATTATTGCATGGAGATAATCTTTAGGGTCTGGATCAACGCCAGTATCCTGTGTTCTTGTCCTCTTTGTGGGGACGGGTTACTCTGCAGTCTAACACTTCTTGAGGTGACCTTGAGGTCGATTCCTGGGCTTGCAGTCTGGCCCTGAAATAACCTGCTGAAACACTGTCTCATATCTGTAGGAGTCTTCTGTGCCCTCACCCTTCAGGAATTTGTTCCCACCCTCTAGGGAGGGTATGGGTGGGGCCAGGTGAATGAACTTCCCCTTAGGGACCCGAGGTGCTATGTCCTGGGCCCTGCATGGACTTTCTTGCTCTGGAAATGCCTGCTTGGGGTGTGGCCGAGTGGGAAGCCCAGGTGCCTGGGGAGGGGAGAGTGGAGAGCCTTGTTTGGGGTGGTGATGGGTTCCTCAGCTTTGCCTAAGGATGCTCCAGGTGTGGTCCGGGAGTGGGAATGCTAGGGGTGGCTCTGGAAGGGTGGAAGGGCATCTCTGCCCTCTGCAAGGAGGACCACTCATAATCAGCCCTTTATGTAGGCTTGGCTGACCCACGGCCTGGTGGGAGGGAGGTGGCCTGCCCATGGGTTCTGTGAGTAGAAGAAACTCCTGCCGGAGCCAGGGAACAAGGGTTTCAGCCTGGAATCTGCCCAAGGGACTGGTGTCAATGGGCAGCCTTGTTTTTCACTTTGCTCCCAGAACCCAGCTCTATCCTTTCCCTTGTAGCAGTCTGAAGAAATCAAATCACAGAAGGCACGACCAGAAGGGAACCCGTACTGTCACCTGACCTTCTGCACATCAGATAAAGAGACTGAGGTCCATGGTGGTGATTGTCTTGTCCAAAGACACACTGCTTTGAGTTCATTCCTTGTGGGGCTGGTTTAAGTAAAGAATTTATTCTGGGGACATATAAATCAACTCCTGAAGTCATCCTTGCCGGTGGGCTCCAGAACACCTGCCGACAGATAGACAGGGTGAGCCTCTGTGCTCTGCAGGCAGGTGGGGCTGCTGGGAATCTGTGTGGGTGGTCACGTTCAGGTGAACTTCACACATACTGACAGCTGTGCTCTACTGGGTGGAGGTGGTGATGGAGAGACAGGTGGGCCCTTTGCATGGCTGCCCTTAGCTCAGATGTTCCTGGCACTGGCTTCTGATTTTGCAGTTGAGGAGGGAGCCAGAAATGAGTCAGAGGGACCAGAGCTGGTGATGCTAGTGGTCCTGATATTAGCACTTAGCAGTGAATCGTCATAACTACCCCGTAAAATCTAGGTGCTCATACATTTTCATCTCCACTTTACAGAAGCACTTGAGCATTATTGAGATTAAATAATTTGCCCAAGCCATAGACAGAGAGGGGCTTGGTGGGCTACAGTTCATGGGGTCGCAAAGAAGCAGACATGACTGAGCACACAGCATGCACAGCCACGTCTTGAGCGGCATTCTGGCCTGTGAAGCCGGAGTTGCCCAGCCACAGCCTGCACTCCTAACCACCACTTTGACTGTCTCCCCTCCTCTCTGCCAGGGCACGCTGCTTGATGGCAAGTCAGCCTGATTGGAGAAGGGAAACCCCTCGCTAGAGAAGGAGCTGGGTCTCCACCCTTCCTAGGCCCCAAATACCTCTCTCCTGACACACACATTCCTGCGGAGCCAGGAAGTGACTGTCTCTCTGGCCCCTGCAGGTCCCAGCGCCGAGGCAGCAGGGGAGGTGGGGCGGCTCAGCCCAGATGGGGGCTGTTTCTGAGCCCCTCCACGCTTCTCTTCGCCTCCCTCTTTTCTTCTCCTTGTTGGCCACGCCTGAGGATGGCCTGGGGAGGTAGGCTTGGCTTTCTTTGCCTTTCTCGGGGTGCTGGTTGCCTTTGCAGGCTGCCCTGGCGCAGGGCTGTGTCAGGGTTGGGCTGCTCCTGTGTCTGTAGGGGGCTCCAGGCTCCCACCCTCTGAAACAGCCACGGTCGTTTTTCCTTGTCTTTGTTGCAGCTACTGTGCTGGCTGTTACACATCCTGAATCTTACTTCATCCTAACAACAAGGTAGGGGAGGTATCAGCCCTGTTTACAGGCCAGGGAATCAAACCCCTGCAAAGTCAGAGACTGCACTGAGGCTAGTTTATGGCAGACAGGGGTTAATGCCCAGGTCCGTGGACCCAAGTGCCCACGTCCACTGAAGCCCAGCGTGAGCAGAGAGTGGCACCCGAACAGAACCCCTGTCAGACAACAATAACAATAAAACGCTTCCCAGCCTGGCTAGAGTATCCTGGGTCCGGGTGGGCTGGGTGTCTCCCTCAGGAAGGCGCCTTGCTGGTCTCCTCTGAGAAAAGAGGCCAGATGGAAAGCGTTTACAGGCTCATGGGCACCTCTTACTCATGAGGCTGTGGCCAGGGCATTGCTCAGAAAAACTCAGGCAGGAGACACGTGATGCACAGGCAGCCAGAAGCCAGTCGGAGCCTGTCCCTGCATCTGGCCTGGTTCTGTGATTCCTTCTTTTCAGAGAGTTTCAGTGCCCATTGTCATTGGAACTTGTTAATAGGGGCTGTGGGAGCCTGGTGAATAATAATAATGATGTGATAATACTGTGAGAGCTATATGCGCTAACTCTTCTAATGCTGTGCCTCACACTGTCCTTAGCTTTTTACTTGTAAGCACTGGAACAAAGACTTTCCATGTACTAACCCATATATTCCTCACAACAACTTTGTGAGGTGGGCACTAATACCCCCATTTTATGGATGGGAAAACTGAGGCCCAGCAAGGTTTAGTTGTTCATCCAAGGTCCTACAGCTAGCAAGGGGCAGAGCTGTTACCTGAATCCAAGGATTTCCAGTCAGTAAGACCATACATGATTCCCTTGAGGTCAGGGACCTCCCCGTGACTTTTATTTCTGTCCCTTGGCCTAGCACCTGATACCAAGTGGACTCCAGAAGAGTTGTAATGATAGAATGAAGGATGTTGGCATCCTGCCCTTTGAGGGGAAGTTGCCTTTAAGTTGCAGGGATCCCGGCATGGCTGGCATGACTTTCTGTTGAGGAGTGAGACTCTGAGGCCCACCCTTGGTCTCCTGAAGCCACTTTCTTAATGAGGGGAGCCCCTTGTATGGGGAAGACTTCAATTGCGGAGGGAGTTGGCAGGGCTGAGAAGATAAGCCCAGGAGACACAGGGCCCAGAAAGCCCCTCATTAGCTACTTGTTCCTGTGGGGAAGTCTCCCCTGTCTTCATGTTACAAGTGCCGTTAGGCTTTTAACTGCCAGGGAGGGATAGCAAATAATTTAGAATTTAATAAAGTTATCATCAATTCATAGGGGCAGGGGTTGTTTCTTATTTCTCTCTTTATCCGTTTCCTGGCATGTGGTGGGCACTTAAGGAATGTTAGTTGCGTGAATGAATGAGTTAAAATAGAGTCTTCATTCGGAAAGTTCAAGCACAGGGATAGAGAGGAGGATAATGAGTCCCCGTGTACCCATTACCCAGCTTCAGCAATTAGCAGTGGAACCTGCTGGTCGTATGTAGCCACCTGGGACACTTTACAGTGAGATTAGCACGCTAGGATGAACTGCTAAGAACTTCTCGAGGGGAAAAGGACACATAGAGATGAGAGGCTGCTCCAGGACTGATAAAAACCCGCTCTCCCGTCACTGCTGTGCCGGGCATGCTGCAGGTGCCTATTTGAAGGTCTGACCTGACTGCACTGGGCCATGTGGCATTGGGCTCCAGCCCCAGAGTGCGAAGAAAGTTCCTGAGGATGAGTTCAGCAGGTCCATGAGATGTTCAGACACATAAGCCGTGGCTAAAGGCAGTGCAGCCAACAATAGTCCATCCACTCAATTCGTATTTATTATGAGGTCTCTCTTTTTTTAAATGGCATGCAAATACTTTTAAAGTACAGAATAGTAAAACAGATACCCAGGTGCTTGCCACCTGGATTTAAGAGATGTTAAGCACTTGCTCTTTTCAGATCACAGCCAGATGATGCAGGATGTGTGTCTCTGAAGAGGCCAGTTGAGTGAAAGACCTAGCATTTCCCTGTCACGTTCAAGGATGTCACAGCCTCTACAGCGAAGGGCGCGCAAGGAAGGCCCCAGGCTGCCTTTGAGGAAACCAGTAAGACCTCCCGCAGGAGGTGATGCTGGGAGCTAAAATTTAAATCTAGAATATGTAAGAGTGAGTCAGGCGAGGCGGGTGGTGGCAGAGAGTGGGGGAGGTGGACCAGGCAGAGTGTGACCAAAAACAGGAGACAGTGAGTGTCAAGTTCTGGGAAGGGAAGGGCGGGGAATGAGTGT
This sequence comes from Cephalophus harveyi, assembly GCA_006410635.1. Lineage (NCBI taxonomy): Eukaryota > Metazoa > Chordata > Mammalia > Artiodactyla > Bovidae > Cephalophus > Cephalophus harveyi. The sequence goes on from SJYT01021552.1 coordinate 364,607, forward strand.
GAGGTGGGGCGGGGAGCAGCTGGAGGGGAAGAGGCCTGGGGGTGGGTGACGGTGAGCCCAGAGGGTCTGTGGGGGCAGTAGCGGTCTCCGGGCCTGTCTGAACTGGACAGTGTATGCTGCGAGGGTTAGAGACCAATGTAATCTCCAGCGGAGGTTTGGGAACGGGGCAGGGGAGGTGGGGGAGCTGCGTCAGAGGAGTATTTGAAGGAAGCTGGCTGTTCAGAGCAGTCACCAGGGTGGAAGAGGCTGTGCTGGACTTGGCGAGTTGAGTGGGCCCCAGGGCTTGGAGGAGCAGGACTTGGGGGAAGTTGAGTGGAAATGGAGTCAAGCTCAGAATTTCTAGTCATACTTTCCAAAGAAGGAACGAACTGTTAGGTTGGGAGTTACCTGGTCTTAAATGTGTTTGGGTCTACTGAAATGGAAATGGGGGGAATTCCCTGGTGGTCCAGCGATTAGGACTTCATGCTTTCGCTGTTGAGGGCCGGGATTCAGTCCCTGGTTGGGGAACAAATCCCACAAGCCATGTGGCATGGCCAAAAAGCAATACAAAACAAAAACCTTCTAGTTGAGGTATTCAGCTAACCCTGAAAGAAATGAGATGGGAAGGACATGGAGGAAGGAGGGCACTGGCCCTTCAAGGTCTTTTCTTACTCTGTGTTCTAAGATTGTAAGCTGGGAGAGAGTTGGTTAAGTGGCCCGTGGGCACAGACTGAGTGGTGCTCCAAGGAAGGCAGCTATGGAGGAGGTGCTGGCCTGTTGCCATGGGAACCATCTCTGCTGTGGGTTTCCAGTTCCAAGGATGCCCTGGAAGGAATGAGCTCACTCCACCTGCAAGGTGATGAGTCAGCCTGCTCCGAAGTCCTGCTTGCCATCCAGGGCTGAGCAGGACCCTGCTTCTGCCCCTCATGGACCACTGATACTTCTCTGCCTGATGTGGGCCGTTGTCATTAGATGGAGGCAGAAGAGGCAGCCACATGCCATTCTGGTAGCCCTCGGGATCCTGACTTCGGCAGAGGCAGGAGAAGGCCTCTATTCCACTTGGCCAAACCATGGTGCTCAGCAGGGCTGAACTGTCATACCTGCAGGCCACTCACCTCACATTGACAGGGCACCAGCTACACCTGGGACCTTGTAGTCCTGGCATGTAGGCTAGACAGATGCTGTGTGCTGAGGGCTTTGAGGAAGTTCAGGCTGTTCGTGGATGTCTATTGGTCAGGTGTAGGGGTGGTTTCCGAGGGTGGATGAGGAAACCTTCTGGATTTGATTGCACACGGGAAGGATTAGGGGTCACTAGTTTGCCCATCGAGTCCTAGATATATTTTTGGAGGTCTGGGCTTGTGACTCATGGCCCTTGCCTCCCTACCACCCATGTGTGCAATTCATTGTTCTTATGGGGAAGTGTGGAGAACTTGTCCACTAACTGCCACGTGAGGACTAGCATCTGAAACAACTGTGATTTCAGAGCACGAGGCATCTTCCTCAAGACCCTACTAAATGCAGACCATCATCTACTGGGTTCCAGTCCCTCAGAATCCAGATGGGGGCTGGAGCCTGTTCCCTCCCTCCTTGGGGCAGCCTGGGGATAACATTGAAAAGGCCAGGGGAGCTTGGCTTTTATAGTTTCTCACTTGCCTACTTGCTTCACCTCCATGGACCTCTGTTTCCATCTGAGAAGATAAATGACTTTGGGGGAGCAGTGGATGACCACTTTAACCCTTTCACCTAAATACAACTACTTAAATTTTGAGAAACCATTTTTGTTTTTATCCTCATGCTTGTGTTATTTTGATAATGGTTGTCGCGGTGGATCTACAATTTAGTTTACTTTTATATTTTCCCACTTGGCATTTTTATCAAAGAAACTTTTTTTTTTATATAGCCACACAGCCTTTATCTTCCTTCCCTGGAGCAAGTGAGATCCAAGTATACAGACTGTTTCATGAATACATATTTATTTGTATTTTCCTGCCTCTTTTTCCAAAAAGCATTTGAGGAAAGCATGAACCCAGTGCTCTGTGACATCCTAGAGGGATAGGGATGGAGTGGGAGATGGGAGGGCGGTTCAAGAGGGAGGGGATATATGTATGTCTGTGGGTGATTCATGAAGATGTATGGCAGAAACCAGCACAATATTGTAAAGTAATTATCCTCCAATTAAGAAAAAACAATGCACGTGTAGCGCAGGGAACTCTACTCCGTACTCTGTAATGACCTATATGGGAAAAGAATCTAAGAAAGAGTGGATATATGTACAAGTATAACTGATTCACTTTGTTGTCTACCTGAAATTAACATAATATTTAAAATCAACCATGCTCCAAGAAAAAAAGTTAGACGATCCAGAGCTTTGTCAGGGTGGTGGTAGGTGGGTGAGGTAATTGAGAAAATAATGTTAAAAGAACTTATTTTTTGTAAGTCAGCACTCACCGTAGTTTTGACCTTCCTAGTAGCTAAAACAAAAGAAGAAATTGGAATTATCATCTACTTCCTAATAAAGGGAAGTGCGCTGGTTCGTGGGAGACACCTTGTCTCTTAGCGTGAGCACCCAGCACCAAGGGCTTTTCCATTTTAGGAGAGAATGTGCTGGATGATGCTGTCAGTGTTAGTTTCATGGAGCTCACAGAGACCTTTTTGTATATTGGTTCTTAAATCAACCTGCAGTAGAGTCAAAGGCACGACGTTAAATCACACTGGTGTGAAGGCACTTCTGTGGGGAGCTGCGGAACGAAAGCTGGTTCCGCTGTTTCTCGAGCTGCAGCCTGAGCGAGGCCCCGGTCCTTGGAGACGCTCGTCAGCGTTTCCTGGAAACTCACTTGCACTTGTCTGACAGGGGCTAGAGGGCCGTCAGTGTCGACGCCTGGGCTGTGTTCAGAGGTTTTCGGAAGCTTTTCTGAGATGACAACTTGTGCTTGCAAGTGCTGGGTATCTAAGGCCAAAACTGCTATTTCATTAGGGAAAAACAAGAGTTTGGCTCACACCACCTCTTTAGGAGGAGAGCCACTGAGGCTAAAGCTGTCTTCTGGAAGCACTTGGTGGTCTGTTCAACAAGGTGCTCCTGGCCCCTGGCTCTTGGCTGCAGAGCGGGGATGAGGCTGTCTAGTCAGGCCTGGGCCTGGACCTTGACTGGCTGCCTGACTGTTCCGCCAGGTGACAGACAAACTGCTCCTCTTAATTCTCCCATCCCTGGGCATTTTCATAATTTCCAGCTTTGAGCTCTCATAGCTAATTCCTCTATAAATACTCTTTCACTGTGGACCTTTTCCTGCATTTTAGGATAATATCTAGGAGCTGAGTAAATTGGTCAAAAGAGATGATCATTTCTATAAGTGCTTTTACATACTAATCAGTTGCCTTTAAAAGGCAGACTAATAAAAAATAAAATGGTGCTCGCTTTGGCAGCATATATACTAAAATTAGAACGATACAGAGTAGATTAGCGTGGTCCCTGTGCAAGGGTGACGTGCAGATTTGTGAAGCAGTCTGTATTTCTGTGCTCTGACAAACTAGAGGGGTGGGATGGGGCGGGAGGTGGGAGGGAGGGTCAAGGAGGAGGAGACATATGTATACCTATGGCTGATTCATGCTGATGTTTGGCGGAAACCAACACGATATTGAAAAGCAATTATCCTTCAGTTAAAAATAAATAAAATTTAAAAAATAATAAGAGAAATAGAAAGGGCAGGCTAGCTTAATGTGCCATCCGTAATACACAAGCTATTTTTTGTTGAAGTACAGTTTCAGGTGTACAACACAGTGGTTTAGTACTTTTATAGGTTATACTCAACCTACTTTTTTTAAACTAATTGAGATGAAAAGTAGTATTTACTGCAGCAAATTTAAAAAATACAGCAAAATACAAAGAAGTAAATAAGGATCACCTAGAATGCTCTCCGGAGAAGGCAATAGCAAGCCACTCCAGTACTCTTGCCTAGAAAATCCCATGGATGGAGGAGCCTGGTAGGCTGCAGTCCATGGGGTCGCTAGGAGTCGGTCGCGAGTGAGCGACTTCACTTTCACTTTTCGCTTTCACACAATGGAGAAGGAAATGGCAACCCACTCCAGTGTTCTTGCCTGGAGAATCCCAGGGACGGGGGAGCCTGTTGGGCTGCCGTCTATGGGGTCGCAGAGTCGGACACGACTGAAGCGACTTAGCAGCAGCAGCAGAATGCTCTCATCTGAGAGCATGGAAGTGTGTGGTTTGATGGGCTGCTGCGGTGAATCTGTCGCCTCTTATCAGGTAAGTTTGATCTGCGACAGTCCCCCCCTTAATGGCCATCCTTAGGGAACCCCTACCTGGCGGAGGTGGGGGTGCCTGGGTTTCCTTGGACCCAAAGTATCTTCTCAGGCATTGGCCTGTCTGGCTGTAGACTTACATTTCTAAGGTTCTCAAGGCCTCGCTAACATTTTTATCTAGTGCTAGATACATAAGGAAATGGCAGCCCACTCCAGTGTTCTTGCCTGGAGAATCCCAGGGACGGGGGAGCCTGGTGGGCTGCCGTCTATGGGGCTGCACAGAGTCGGACACGACTGAAGTGACTTAGCAGATACATAAGAAGGTGACTGGGAAGCTCTCAGGATTTAAACATTTGAGAGGAACATGGGAAATACTGTCGCCCATTGGCAGGCGAGACCTGAGGGCCAGGGGTATGGCTGCTGAGTGCTGGGGGGACAAGCGATCAAGAAGTGGAATCTGTGTCTCGAAGGTTCTGCCCGGTCCTGGCTCCTGACCGCGTTCCCCAAGTTCCTGTGAGGCTCGTCAGAAGAGCCAGGGTGTGTGGTGAAGTTGAAGGGAAGTAGGCCGAGTCGTAAACGAGAACCTGTGCTTGCCGTCTCCATGCGGGTCCTCACTTCCCTGTTCGCTTCTCTAAACCAAGTATCCTGTGGCCCAGGTGACCCTCTCCTCTACAGCTCGTCTTTAGGAGGGGGCCTCCCGGCGGCGGGAGAGACTGCTTCCTGATCTGGACTGGCCCTTGGTGACCTCTTGGCCGGGGTGCTGGTGCTGGGCTGAGGGTGGCCGACACCTCCAACCCACAGTGAGACGTCTGTGACCCGAGCAATTATGCGTCCGCTCTGAATACTGCGATGGGAGGAAGAAGAAGGTCTGTCCATGGAATGACAACCTCAAATAGGGATGGAGGCCTCAGTCCCCAGGAACTCCAAGAACTAACACTTTCTTATGCGAAGCTGCTTCAGTCGTGTCTGACTCTGTTCAGCGTCTTAGGTGGCTTCAGATGCCAAAATGGGGGAATATGCTGGGAGCGCTTGGTACTGTGCCCACAGTGGACTCACCTGGATGGCTGTGTTATTTTCGGTATGGGGGAGGTGGTGCACAGAAGCTTCCTTTTTCCTGCAACTTTGGCCTTGCCTTTGAGCTGGGTGGCATTTGGGCAGGACCGTAGCTGCCCCTCTTATGGGAAGAAGAGGTGATGCTGAAATGACGGCTTCTTCGAGCTGCCCATCTGTGGAATTGTCAGGCCCTTGAGGAGGTGCACTTAGGGGAGGCTTGATGTTCCTAGCTCTGTTTTTCCTATGGTCAGCTCATCTGACACAGTTGGGGAGAGTTTTCTGATGTCTGGAGGCTGTGGATGATCAGAACTTTGGAACCATGGGATCCACCACAGAGAATCTTGGTGTTGGGACATTTTCTTGGGGGGGGCCCTGAAGGGGGACACTGCCAGAATGTCTCAGCTGCTGTTCTAGTTGTTTGGGTAAAGAGCTCCCTGCTGGAGCCTTGCAAGGCTCTAGCTTGTGGCCACGTGGAGAGGCTGGAATTGATTTATTCTGTCTGGTTGGTTAGACACTCTACCCTCTTCTCCCCATCCAGAAAACCACAGTGAACTGTCAAGGCTGGTCCAGTTACAATTCACGGTAATTGGGAGGGAGAGAGGGACTCCTGAGGAGACCATGGCTTGTGCTTTGCTCTGTGAAGAGAGAGGATCTATGCTGTGAGGAGTGGAGGCAGGTAGCAATTAAGGGCCTCCTGCTGCTGCTGCTCGGAGAAGGCGATGGCACATGGATGGCAGTCCATGGGATCTCGAAGAGTCGTGTCCGACTCTGCGACCCCAGAGACGGCAGCCCACCAGGCTCCCCCGTCCCTGGGATTCTCCAGGCAAGAACACTGGAGTGGGTTGCCATTTCCTTCTCCGGTGTGTGAAAGTAAAAGATGAAAGTGAAGTCGCTCAATCGTGTCCGACTCTTAGTGACCCCATGGACTGCAGTCTACTAGGCTCCTCCGTCCATGGGATTTTCCAGGCAAGAGTACTGGAGTGGGGTGCCATTGCCTTCTCCAGAAGGGCCTCCTACTTACACCTTATTAAATGATCATCTACTACTCTAGGTGGCCATGACTTCCCTGTAGAATTCTGGTTCCTGCAGGCACGTCCACCCTCTACCATCCAAGTGGAGAGTTTCACACCAAAGCTGTATTCCAAAGGGTGGTCTGTGGACCACCTAGCATTCATATAAAATTGTAGCATCCCGGGCTTTGCCTAGACCTGCTGAACCAAGTACTCTAGGCTCAGAGCCGTGGAATCTGTATTTCTAGCAAGCTTCTGCCTCAAGTTTTAGACAACGCTAGAGACCTCTGTGAAGGATGACCTGGGAATGTTGTTGCTTCAGGCTGAACGATAGGTGTTTAGCTAAACAAGCTCAACTCTTTCACTTCCCCTGGGAGATCTTGGTGATGCTTTGTCTCCTTGCAGACTGCAAATTCACTAGCTGCCAGGATGGCAGTCCATGGGATCTCGAAGAGTCGTGTCCGACTCTGCGACCCCAGAGACGGCAGCCCACCAGGCTCCCCCGTCCCTGGGATTCTCCAGGCAAGAACACTGGAGTGGGTTGCCATTTCCTTCTCCGGTGTGTGAAAGTAAAAGATGAAAGTGAAGTCGCTCAATCGTGTCCGACTCTTAGTGACCCCATGGACTGCAGTCTACTAGGCTCCTCCGTCCATGGGATTTTCCAGGCAAGAGTACTGGAGTGGGGTGCCATTGCCTTCTCCAGAAGGGCCTCCTACTTACACCTTATTAAATGATCATCTACTACTCTAGGTGGCCATGACTTCCCTGTAGAATTCTGGTTCCTGCAGGCACGTCCACCCTCTACCATCCAAGTGGAGAGTTTCACACCAAAGCTGTATTCCAAAGGGTGGTCTGTGGACCACCTAGCATTCATATAAAATTGTAGCATCCCGGGCTTTGCCTAGACCTGCTGAACCAAGTACTCTAGGCTCAGAGCCGTGGAATCTGTATTTCTAGCAAGCTTCTGCCTCAAGTTTTAGACAACGCTAGAGACCTCTGTGAAGGATGACCTGGGAATGTTGTTGCTTCAGGCTGAACGATAGGTGTTCAGCTAAACAAGCTCAACTCTTTCACTTTCCCTGGGACATCTTGGTGATGCTTTGTCTCCTCACAGACTGCAAATTCACTAGCTGCTTCCCCGCCTCCCCCAAATGTGAGTCAGGCATCTCTTCTGGACCCCAAGCCCAGAGGGGAGGTATTTATAGGGGACAAGGAAGAAAATCTCTGGTTTCCTTTTGTGACGGTTTTTGGCTTTGGACCAGGTGGGCTATCTGCAAGGCTGCGTGAAAGCACTGTTGCGGTGATCACGGTGGATGGAAGCCACTTTTCTCATCCTGGACTTGCAGAGGGGGTGTCTGTACCAGACAGGCGGCCCACCCGGTCCTGGCCACTAAGCACAAACATCTGTGTCCTGCAGTGACCTGCCAGCCCTGTTGTTTGGTTTCCTGTGCAGGGAGGGCTTTTCAGCGTTGTGTATCCTGCTCTGCTTGCCTCCCCTCCCTGTCCACCTTAGTGACCTCTGGCCCTCCCCTCTCAGTTGAGCCAAATTCTAACTGTGGGCTGTTGTCTGGGTTCTAGCTTTCCTCCAGACAGCGTGACAGGAGGGGTTTGGGTTGGCCCTAGACCGTGTAAACGCCTCCTCATTGTTGTGGCCCTGGGTCATTTCAGCCTGGGGGGCTGCCAGCAGCAGTGTGTTTGCTGGCCCAGACTCAAACTGTCCCCTCGAGGTAGGGGCCCTGGCTGCAGGAAGCTCGAAGGCCTCCAGGACTCAGCGTAACAGGCAATTCCCTAATGACGCCACACCCTTAGGGGGTCATCTTGGAGGCTGTAGGTCAAGAAACCCTCTGGCAGCCTTCTGCCTAGCAGAGGGGCTAAGAGTTTTGCAGGGGAGATGTGGCACTGTGGGGGTCACAGTGTAGAAGGGGATCAGAGGCCTCAGAAATGGAGGGCCTGAGTCTGGTAGGGAAAGCTTTAGGGGAGCTACAAGGTCTACTGATATCAGAGTGGACTGGGGTTACAAGAAGGACGGGTATAGAGGAGGTGGGACTTAGAGGTAGGATTTAAGAAAAAGGATGTCCAGAGCACTGAACCCAGAGACGATGAACTCTTCCAGTCAGAACAACTCAACTTTAAAAAGGTAAGAATCTGATCAGGGCAAGCTTCTAGTCCAGTGCGTGCTTGTGGTCTTTTCTGAAGGCCTTGAGGATTGGTGCAGCCTGTGGGTTAGTATCTGGGGCTTGTTTATGTAGCAGAACTATGGAAATGTTCTTACCCTTGGGCCGGGTAATTCCACCCCCAGGATTGTGTCCTGAGGAAAGTGTCCAACTAAAACAAAGAAAGGCTTCAGAATAGTCTCTGTGCTGTCCATAGGAGCAGAAGGGAAGGCTCCTGTGTCTCACACATGTCAGGGGAGGAATTTAACAAACCGTCCTGACACATGATCGTGGTGGAACATTTTTTCAGCCTTTAAGTGACATTTAGGATGATCACACAGGAATAAAATGCTCAACAGGATGTTGAAAGCAGGAGAACTTCATCTAGTATGTACATTGTAATCGGTTGCAACTGTAAAAATCTGTGTAAACAGGAAGATAGCATACAAAAGTGAAAATGACTGTGTTGAAGTTGTAGAATTAAATACGTAAAAAAAAAATAGTACTCATTTTTTTTTTTTTTGCAAGTCAGAGAATTGCTGTCTGCAGCAACATCCCTCTCCAAATGTTTTTCTGCCATTACCTGCGCTTTTTCTTGAGGAATAGCAGCTCAGTGAGATTTAACTGTCTGTTCTGAGCACCTTGCTGCGTGCTGTGCACTGTTGGGTCCCATGAAGCACACGGAGTGGGTAAGACATGGCCCCCTGAACTTGAGAACAGGGTATGTGTCTGCTTGCTGGGGAGACTAGATGTGCTGAGCAAGCTGATAAGTGCTGATTACTGGGGCGTGGTCCTAGCATGGCCAGGGGCCATGGGGAGGAGAGGAGGCAGGTAGATGGATGGTCTGGGCCTTCAGCCAGAATTGGACATACATATAGGATCAGAGGACGAGATGGTTGGATGGCATCACTGGTTCAACGGACGTGACCTTGCAAACTCCGGGAGATGCTGAAGGACAGGGAAGCCTGGTGTGCTCCAATCCATGGGGTCGCAGAGTCGGACACTACTGAGCAACTGAGAAACAACAACAAATAGGACCAGGAGAACTTTCATGACCAGGGAGTCACCTGCCTGGCAGCTGGGAACCCTGCAAAGCCCAGTAAGAGTCCAGTTCTCCTAAGACGGGTTTTATCCGAGTCATCACTGCTTTGAATGAGATCAGAGTTAAATAAATGCCTGTGATTCACTCCATTTTCTCGAGACTGGAAACTGAAGTCCAGGAAATGAACTCTTCCAGGAATCTCCAGCGTGCCCCCCGGGACCAGGCTGCTGCTCAGGCCTGCTCCCTATGGGATGGCTGTGCTCGTCTGCCAGCCCCGCCCGTGCCCTCCCCGGGGGCAAATCTCCGCCTGTGAGGCTGCACTTTGGTCCCTGTTGGGCTGGTGGAGGTGGGTGGGATGTCAGCGTTCCTTCCCCAGTGATCTCTCCTTTTAAATCTGTCCCTGGCCTGCAGGGCTGCTGGGCACTCCTGGGAGGCCGCCCATCCACACTTTCCATTTGGGGACCTTGACATTTTGTTTAGGAGGGGATGTGATTGAGAGTGTGTGAGGGTGAGAACCGGAGGTGCTGGCTCTTTAAGGCTTGGCCTTCAAGCGAATTTTGGCAGAGGGGACACTGAACATTTAATTTTAGGGCCAGAAGGGGGTGGGGGAAAGTCCCTGCTGCATCTGGTTTCTGTTAAGTCCTTCCCTTCAGAAAAGGGCTGTGTTTATGGTTCAAATCCGGCAGAGATGGGGCGAGCGGGGCTCCACTTCCCCATGCTAAACAGTGGGGCACAGGGAATGCACAGAGCTTCCTTCTGGTCCTCTGACCCCATCCCAAGATAAAAGGTTCCAACTCTGAGACAACTTGGATGTCCATTTTATCCCTGAGGTTGAAGCAGGCGTTTGCCTCCAGCAGCTGGGCTTTGCACGCCGAGCCGCGGAGCGCCTGGAGTTGGCCGGCTGTCAGCTCGGCTTGTCTGGATCTGAGGGTCCCACAGGGGTCAGCAGTGCTGCTGGTTCCCGCAGGCATCCCGGCTGTGATCCCGGGTTTGAGGGCTTGTGTTCAGGAGGCCCAGGCTGTCAGAGCTGGAAGGTCCTGCACAGACCAGATCCAAGATTGGATCTGGTTTCATTCTTGACCGATGAGGAAACTGAGGCCCAGAGGGCCGAAGAAGCTTGTCCAAGGTCACACAGCGAATCAGCGGCAGACTCAGGATTTGAACCAGACTTTCCTGACTCTCAAGTTTGGTTTGGTACTCTCTTGGGGGTGCATCGGGCTTCCCCTTCTGCCTGCTGTTTGTGTGACTCTTCCAGGTTCTGCTTCCTCAAAAGGCTGGCCTTGGGGATAGGGGTTGTGATGGCAAGTCTTGAAACTTGGTGGCAACTTTCACGAGGCTGTGAGCACCTCCAAGGCTGGCTGACTCACTGCCGTTTTCCAGTACTGCCTCGGTCCCTGGCACAGGGTAAGAGCTCAGAAAAAATGAAATGAATGGATGAGTGGGTGGCTTGGCCTGAGGGTGGAGGTGCTGGTGTTCCATTTAGAAGCATTGTGTTTCCTTCTGAGCCTCTGCTCTGAAGCTGCCCTGTTCCAAGGCTGAGTCTTGTCTTCCCAGCCCTTTCTTGGTTCTGGCCCATCACCCAGCTTCCAGGGAAGTCTAGGGTTTCAGAGCTAAAAGGAGCCTTCGATAGCAAAGGGTCCATCCTCTTCGAGTTACAGATAAGGAAACTGAGGCAAGGCCAGTTGTCTGGGGTCTGCAGGTCCCAGATGGATCAGCAGGGACTAGTCAGTGGGAACACAGGACTGAAGGCAGAGCCTGGTGTGTTATGGAGGGAGCTGAGGGTTCTCTGTACCTCCCCCATCTCGTGTCTTCCTCAACTGGGCAGATGAGCCATTTCCTCTGCCTCCCTCTTCAGTCTAGCTTCCTCCCCACTGTGGAGGAGGATGGTGGGGTGGTTTCACCAGTGCCATCTTGGGAGAGGTTAGGGCATGCAGGGATGGGCCAAGTCATTCCCTTGTGCCGTCCTAGAAGGAGAAAAAGGGTGCTTGGGCTCATTTCCTCCCGGGGAAACCATAACTGGAGTCATCCTGGAGCCAGAGTCCCGGGAGGGGCCTCCAACCCTTCCATCACCTCTGGCTTGCGGGGTGGGTATTCCCTCCTGCTGATTTCATGGGGGCAGAGGAGGGCCAGGGGACACATGCAGTACACCTGGCCAGAACCCAAAGCCTGACTTACTGCTTTTGGAGGGATATTTCTCATGGTCCACTGCAGGCCAGGCTGGTGGTGGTAGCCAGAGGAGGCGTCAGGCGACATCTTTGTGCCGTTCTAAGAACCGGGAGTTCTTCGTGAGTTGCAATTTGAAATCTGTTTGCCTTATAAGTCTAAATGTCTTTGTTGGTTTTATTATGAAAGTATGACATGCTCATAGAAAGTGAAAGTGAAGTCACTCAGTCGTGTTGACTCTTTGTGACCCCATGGACTGTAGCCTACCAGGCTCCTCCCTCTATGAGATTCTCCAGACAAAGAGTACTGGAGTGGGTTGCCATTTCCTTCTCCAGGGGATCTTCCCAACCCAGGAATCGAACCTAGGTCTCCTGCATTCCAGGCAGACGCTTTAACCTCTGAGCCACCAGGGAAGCCCCAACATGCTCATGGTAAAAACAAAACAAAACAATAAACAATTACCCACAGATAACATGGTTATTTTTGTATGCTACACACAATATTTCGTATTTTATTTATATATATGTATATATATATTTACTTAATTGTAAATATACATAACTTAAATTTACTATTTTGACTCTTTTTAAAGTGGGCATTTCAGTGGCAACAGGTACATTCGCAATGTTGTGCTGCCATCCCCACCGTCTCATAAACCTGAAACTCTGCACCCATGGAACAGCTGCTGCTGCTGCTGCTGCTGCTAAGTCGCTTCAGTCGTGTCCGACTCTGTGTGACCCCATAGACGGCAGCCCACCAGGCTCCCCCGTCCCTGGGATTCTCCAGGCAAGAACACTGGAGTGGGACAGCAGCTCCCCTTTAGTCCTCCCTCAGCCCCTGACCACCACCATTCGCTCTTCTCTGTGAACTTGACTGCTTTAGGAACCTCATTAAAGTGGAATCCAGCAGCATTTGTCCTTTCATGTCTGGCTTATTTCACTCCGCATAGTGTCCTTAATGCTCATCCCCGCTGTGGTGTATCAGCATTTCCTTCCTCTTTAAGGCTGGCTGATGTTCCATTGCATGTGCACGCTGCATTTTGTTTACCTGTGCATTTGTTGATGGGATATTTGGGTCATTCCACCTTTTGACTATTGTGAATAATGCTGCTAGGAACGTGGGTGTGCAAATACCTGTTCAGGTCCTTGCTTTCAGTTCTTTTCTGTTATACCCAGAAATGGAATTGCAATATTTTACATATTGACAGTTTACTGTTTGCAGCGCTCAGGCACTTTGAGCCTCCATGGCAGGGGTGTTAGTTCAGCACTGCGCCCTGGGCCCTCCCCAACGTCCCCTTGCCCTTCCCCCAGGGCCGGGTCCCTGGCTGGCTGGGCCTGCCGTGGTAGCTGGCAGTCGAGGTGGGTGGGCTGGCCAGCTGGGTCTCCTTGGTGTTCCGTGTCCAAGGCCAGCCACGGCACAGCTCTGGGGAGACCTGGAGCTGCAGAGCTGGTGCGAAGCTCCGGATCTCCTGATGGAGGAGGGCCTTTGATGGCCAGATCCCCATCCCTCTTCTCTGTAAATCTGGTGAAGCGGGGTGCAGTCTGCTGGGCACCCTGGAGTGGAACAGGGACTCCAGAGCCAACTGGCTCCATTTTCCCCACTGCCTTTTTTCCCCCCAGTTCTTCCTGCCCCAGGCTGTTTCTCTCCTAGAAGGTTACTGTGTGATCCCTTGTCTTGCAGGGAGTTCCAGAGACTAATGGCACACTTCCTAAATTCCTGTGGAGAAAAGGTCTATTTCTTGCTAACAGAGCGAACTCTCCCCTCCGGCGTCCTGCTCTACTCGCGGTCCACCGCTGTCTCGAGTTGGGCCCCCAGGCATGCTCACCCTGCAGAGCGGACTGGTTTCTGCTTGCTGTCTGGAGTGGGCCTCCTCCACGTGCCATGTACTGGCCCCTGGCCAGGATCTGCGTTATCATTTCCTGATGCTCAGTCCACGGGTCACTGGTGGGGTGTGTTGTTAACAGCAGCTCCCCTTTAGTCCTCCCTCAGCCCCTGACCACCACCATTCGCTCTTCTCTGTGAACTTGACTGCTTTAGGAACCTCATTAAAGTGGAATCCAGCAGCATTTGTCCTTTCATGTCTGGCTTATTTCACTCCGCATAGTGTCCTTAATGCTCATCCCCGCTGTGGTGTATCAGCATTTCCTTCCTCTTTAAGGCTGGCTGATGTTCCATTGCATGTGCACGCTGCATTTTGTTTACCTGTGCATTTGTTGATGGGATATTTGGGTCATTCCACCTTTTGACTATTGTGAATAATGCTGCTAGGAACGTGGGTGTGCAAATACCTGTTCAGGTCCTTGCTTTCAGTTCTTTTCTGTTATACCCAGAAATGGAATTGCAATATTTTACATATTGACAGTTTACTGTTTGCAGCGCTCAGGCACTTTGAGCCTCCATGGCAGGGGTGTTAGTTCAGCACTGCGCCCTGGGCCCTCCCCAACGTCCCCTTGCCCTTCCCCCAGGGCCGGGTCCCTGGCTGGCTGGGCCTGCCGTGGTAGCTGGCAGTCGAGGTGGGTGGGCTGGCCAGCTGGGTCTCCTTGGTGTTCCGTGTCCAAGGCCAGCCACGGCACAGCTCTGGGGAGACCTGGAGCTGCAGAGCTGGTGCGAAGCTCCGGATCTCCTGATGGAGGAGGGCCTTTGATGGCCAGATCCCCATCCCTCTTCTCTGTAAATCTGGTGAAGCGGGGTGCAGTCTGCTGGGCACCCTGGAGTGGAACAGGGACTCCAGAGCCAACTGGCTCCATTTTCCCCACTGCCTTTTTTCCCCCCAGTTCTTCCTGCCCCAGGCTGTTTCTCTCCTAGAAGGTTACTGTGTGATCCCTTGTCTTGCAGGGAGTTCCAGAGACTAATGGCACACTTCCTAAATTCCTGTGGAGAAAAGGTCTATTTCTTGCTAACAGAGCGAACTCTCCCCTCCGGCGTCCTGCTCTACTCGCGGTCCACCGCTGTCTCGAGTTGGGCCCCCAGGCATGCTCACCCTGCAGAGCGGACTGGTTTCTGCTTGCTGTCTGGAGTGGGCCTCCTCCACGTGCCATGTACTGGCCCCTGGCCAGGATCTGCGTTATCATTTCCTGATGCTCAGTCCACGGGTCACTGGTGGGGTGTGTTGTTACCTGTCGGCTTGGCCATGGCTCCCGGAGCTGGGCTGTCTCTCTTGTGGTGGCAGTCACTGGTCTAGGACCCTGTACTTAGAGATATTCAGTGAGAGGAAAGAGAAAGTAAAAGGAGTTTGGGATCTGGTTGGGAAATGCCTGGTTTGGGGGCCTGCTTTTTGCCAGCTGTGTTAATTAATCTTCCAGAGTCTCAGTTTTTCTATCTCTAAAACAGGGATCAAAATCTCCCTCTTAAAACTTGTTGTGAAGAGTGAATGTGATGATCAGGACAAAGTGCTTAGTGTCACTAAATGTCAGCCGTGTCATTATTGTGCCCTCTAAGTGGGAGAAAAGTCACCCGCTGCTGGGTCTGGGTGAGGAGCCTGGGGGAAGGCGAGGGTTTAGGAGGGCCATGATGCTTTCCTTTGCTTTTCAGTTGTCTGGTCCCTGGAGAGGCTGGGAGAGGAGCAAGAAGCTGTGTGATGCCGTCTGGCTGGGTGGCGGCAGTTTCCTCTGCAGGAGGAAATTACTTCCTCTCCAGGGAGTCCGGAGTTGTGTGAAACTCTCCATGCAGCTGGTTGCTGCTTGCCAAGTGGTGATTGTGTGTTGAGGGGAAGGAGGAGTCCAGGGTACCTTGGACTTCATTCCATATGTTATGTTTTCTGATCATGGCACCCTATCCTGTTAGACCTTCTGGGAGCCCTTCTCTCCAGCACCAGGAGGTCTGGCTCAGAAGTGCCCCTGCCCTGGGCTGACTGGCCCCTGTCCCGACTGTTTCTTACGTGGGTCCTATCTACCTTTGTGGACTTCCAAGGTGGCGCTAGTGGTAAAGAACCCGCCTGCCAATGCAGGCAATATAAGAGATGCAGGTTGGATCCCTGGGTCGGGAAGATCCCCTGGAGGAGGGCATGGCAGTCCACTCCAGTATTCTTACCTGGAGAATCCCATGGACACAGGAGCCTGGCAGGCTCTGTTCCATGGGGCCACAAAGAGTCGGGCATGACTGAAGCCACCTACCTTTGTAGATTGCAGGCTCAGGATCCTGTCTCCCTCACATGTGGGCATAGGAGGCAGCAGCCTCTGTCTCCATGCAGTAGAGTGCGCCTTTCTCCTGCAGGATAGGATGCTTGGGACCACCTGTGCACAGGTCATGTCCAGGCTCTGGGGAGGGAACAGGACAGCGAGTCCAGCTTGGGGCTGCTGGCTCCTTTCTGCCCCTCCCTGCAGGAGAGTCCATCCTGCAGAGGTTTCTGGGTACTGAGAACAACCTTTGGAGCTGCCAGTTCTGGGCTGGAGGGGAGCTCTGCTGTCTTACGAGCCATGTCCTCCAACAGGTCCTCCTTCTGAGCCTCGGTTTCCTCATCTGTAGAAAGAAGGCGATCCCTCTTGCAGGATCACTGCCAGGACTAAACGGGATGATGGAATCCTGCGCCTAGTGGGCTCCCTAAGCAGGCATGTTATTTTGTAAGTGCGCCCGGAGCATCGGAGCACTTACACAAACTCTTCTTTCCCTTCTCTGCCCGGAAGGCAAGGTGATAAAGACTTCCGGTGTGTTTTCAGAGCCCAGAGTTGCCCCAACACGTCTGATTCTAGGATTTACCTGGAGTACTTGTTAAAATACCGATTCTTACCCCAGAATTCCTGAACCAGAATGGCAGTTGTTGGGCTGGGGTCTGTATTTTCATCATATTGTATGATTCGGCCAACTTGGGAAACCTCACCTCCCTCAGATTGCTTTCCCAGTGGCTGTATCACTTGTTCTTCACAAGAGCCCTCTGGGGCAGGTCTGAGTCAGTATGGCCCCATGTAAGGTGAGGGGGGCTTTACAGGTGAGACGGTGGGTGGAGTGGAAGGGTCAGAGGTGGTGGTGGTCTGAACAGACGGCTGGTTCCCTGGAAGTGGAACCAGAATTAGAACTCAGATCTCCCGGTGCTGTGTGTCCATTGTGCCTGCAAACATTCTAGTAAAGCATGGAAAAGGTGGGGGATGGAGACAAATGGGGGAACTGGAAGGAGGTGAGTGGCAAGGCCGCAGTGGTGGCAGAGGGAGACCCGTGACACCCTTCTGACCCCCTTGCGGGAAGCCTGCAGAGGCCAACACGGGAACGGGTGGCAGGCACGCTAGGACACTTCCCCAGGTGTGCTTTCTGAAAACCTGGGCCCAGGTGAGCTTTGTCCCAGGGCTGCTGGGAGTCAGCAGGTGTGAGGAGTTTGGGGGTGGCTGGGGCCAGGTGGGCAGGGCCCAGATAAGACACACACTCACACACACCCTGGATCAAGTTGTTGTTCAGTTGCTCAGTCGTGTCTGACTCTTGCGACCCCATGGACTGTAGCCTGCCAGGCTCTCCTGTCCCATGACATTTCCCAGGCCAGAATACTGGAGTGGGTTGCCATTTCCTTCTCCAGGAGTTCTTCTGGGCCTAGGGATCAAACCTGTGTCTCTTGCATTCTTTACTGCTGAGCCACCAGGGGGGTCCCTGGACTTAGGGCCCATTTTAGCCTCATATCTTCCATAAATTTTTCTGTATGCACTGCAGTTCAGTTTGCAAATATATATTTATTTATATGAGTCTTTGATTAATATTTGTCATCCTTCTTAGACCAAAGTCTCCTTGATTAGGGGCTGGGTCTTTACTTGGCCCAAAGTGGGACCTTCCCAAGGCCCTTGGCAGAGTCCTGGGCAGGAAGGGCTACTTCTCTCCCCCTCCTCCTTTTTATGATAAGGTTTGGAAAGCCTTGTAGAAGCACAGGCAGGGCTGGCTCCTCTGCTCAGATGGAGAAGTCAGAGTGTGCGGGAGAGAGGAATGGACTTGGCCAAGGGCAGCTGGCCATGGCAGATGCAGGGGCCCACAGCCTCCCTTCTTCCTTATTCCCAAGGTTGGCCTGGTGTCCATGAAAGAGAAACTGATTTGGGTCCTCTGTGTACCGGGTCCCCTTCCAGTTCCCCCCGAGAGGCTCCTAATAATGATTTCAGGTTGATTTTTCTCCCTGTGTTGGTGGAGAGGTTTGGGGAAGAGGGGGTGGCGGGAGGCATTGGAATTGCTCTTTTAAGGTGTTCTAGGGTGAGAGAAGGCAATGGCACCCCATTCCAGTACGCTTGCTTGGAAAATCCCATGGACGGAGGAGCCTGGAAGGCTGCAGTCCATGGGGTCACTGAGGGTTGGACACGACTGAGCGACTTCACTTTCATTTTTCACTTTCTTGCATTGGAGAAGGAAATGGCAACCCACTCCAGTGTTCTTGCCTGGAAAATCCCAGGGACGGCGGAGCCTGGTGGGCTGCTGTCTATGGGGTCGCACAGAGTCGGACACGACTGAAATGACTTGGCAGCAGGGTGAGATGGACCACCCTGACTGCACAGCAGGGTTACCTCTACCTGGACGGGGGGCTTCAGGAGCTGCCTCTGCCTGGACCCACCCGCAAGGGCGATCCGATTGGGCTGCAGTGAGGTGGGCTGTGGGCAGAGAGAGAAGGAGCCCTGCCTCGGCTGGTGCATGTGACCTGCTGCTGGGCCTGCGGGAGGAGCAGGAGGGAGGAGGGCCACGCTGAGCGAGCCTGGGTTAGAAGCATGAGCTCTGCACTCCTCCGACTGGCTGTTTGATGTGACCTTGTGGGCATCTCTGTCTCAGTTTTCTCCTCTGTAGAATGGGATGAATGGCAGCACCAGCCTCATAGGGTGTCACTATTGAGGGCTGGCAGAGCACTTGGGGCGGTGGGCTGCGGAGGGCAGCCTGCTCTCTGAAGTCCGCTGTGTTGACTTCAGGTTAGATTGTCAGGCTGCGGATGGTGGGCCTTCTGTAACTGTGGTGAATGCAGTGGATGTCTGGCACCTTCTCCCATTCTGCCTTCCTCTGTTGGCTTGGATCCAAAACCTTGGTGTGACCTCTGAGCCCTCCTTCCCTCCCTCGCTCTCTCCCTGTATCTCTCACACCCACCCACTTCTCTGTCCCTGCCACCACCACCCTGGTCTGAGTCACCTTTGCCTCTTGCCAAGACCTCTCTTGGCACGGTCCCCTGACTGGTCTCTCCTCTGATCTGTTCTTCACACTGTGATTAGGTGTCTCTTTCTAAAATGTAAGTGTAAGTATGTATAAACTAGCACCTGATTCCTGCACACCCACCTTACCCTACCCTTCAACCCTCAACTGAAATCAAATAAAACCTCTCCCTTGTTCTCAGGAGACACCATCCAGTGACCTGGGGAGTTCCATGCTCCTGCGATCTGCCGGCTCCTAGCTCCCCGATCCTCTCTTCCTGCATCAGCCCGAGTGTCCATTTCCCAGTGGCTTCAGCAGCCTCTGTCCCTTCCCCCGGGGCCTCTGATATTTTCTTTCCCCTGCTTGGGCGATGCCACCTTCCTGGCCATCCCTGACCCCACACGTGCAATGGGTGCCGCGCTTCTCGGCTTGCACCTGTTGTCCGGATGTAATTATTAACAGCCCCTCCCTTTGTTTTCAAGTGCCCTGGTTTTGCTGATAAACTTTATGGTCCCCCTCCACATTTATAGTCTCTTCACCTAATTAAAATTCCTCAGCTCTAAAAATTCACTTACTTCCTCAGAGCAGTGGTCAGACACACACACATACACAGACAAATACACACACACACACACACACACACACACACACACACCCTGGACCAGGTTGTTGTTGTTTAGTTGCTCAGTCGTGTCTGACTCTTGCGATCCCATGGACTGTAGCCCACCAGGCTCCCCTGTCCATGGCATTTCCCAGGCCAGAATACTGGAGTGGGTTGCCATTTCCTCCTCCAGGAGATCTTCCTGACCCAGGGATCGAACCCCTGTCTCCTGCCTTGCAGGTGGATTCTTTACTGGTGAGCCACTGGGGAGCCCCTGGACTTAGGGGCTCATTTTAGCCTCATATCTTCCATAACTTTTTCTCTATGCATGGAAGCTCAGTTTGCAAATATATATTCATTTATATGAGTCTTTGATTAACATTTGCCATCCTGCTTAGACCAGAGTCTTCTTGATTTAGGGACTATGTCTCTACTTCGTCCATAGTGGGACCCCCAGTTCCTGATCGTGCTCAGTAAGAGTTTATTGAATGAGTGAGTGAATGGATGGATGAACGGATGGACCTGGCTGCAGCTGACTGGCAGAGGGAGCCTGGGGCCTGGATGGTTCAGGAACATCTGCAAGAGCCTGCCTTGAGGGAGGCTGCTGACATTGGGCCAGTCCAAGCCTAAACAAGCCGGTTGCCCACACCCTGGCATACACATCCCCTGACTTGGCTGCCCCTATAATTATTCATGGCCTTTCTCAATGGGCTTTGTGTTCAGGAAGCCAAAAGAGACAAGAGTTCAAACCCTTTCCCACCTCCTCAAAACTGAGACCTAGGAGAAAGAGCTGCCCGGCCCATTCTGCATCTCTAGGGAGCCCCGAGATCCAGGACCTTCTCTCGTGGCTGGATGTGTGCGCTGGCGTGATTCTCATCCAGTGTCCTGGGCTGCCCTCCCCGGGACGGGCCCAGGGACTGCCTGGGGACAGCCATATGCATGCTCGTGTGCTTCTCGGCAGACCTGAGGCTGGTGCCGGCCGAGGCCTCATTGTTCTCCAGCCTGAGCGGGGAACCTGGAAGGGCCTCAGCCCCCCGCAGAATGGAAAAGGCTCAGGCACTGGCATCCTGCGGAGCCCAGTTCAGATCTCATCTGCCTCTCACTAGCTGTGTGACGGGAAGGTTGTTAAATGCCGCTGATCCTCGCTTTGCTCCCCTAGCGCAGGGTTGTTGAGTAGGTTTGCTGAGATAGCGCGTGCCTCACTGAGTGGTAATAATTGTCTACATCTTTGAGCAACTCCGAGACCTTATTCCCTCTCTCCTCCCCTCCTCCAGGGGCTCCCAGAGGTCCACTTTGCCTCCATTATCCCCTCCTTGAATTTGAGGGCTTAACGCTGTCCTTTCCTCTGGAACAAGGTTTGGGGGAGGCTGCTTCTCTCGTGCCCTGCACACTTTCTGAGCTGAAGTCCGGAGCCGGGAGACACAGTGGGTGTGGATCTCCCAGCTCCCTGGAGGCTGTGCACACACTCACCCACAGACGGTAGCCCCGGTCCCTCCTCCTCCCAGCAGTCGGTTGGGTGGGCCTGGCCAGATCTGCCTACGGCTGCTCTTCTTTCCACCCTTCCAGAGACGTGGAAGTTTCCACAGACATTTCGGTTCCTCAGTCTCCCCTCCCCGTTCCTGATCCCCCTGCCGCCCTGTCCCTTGAGTCAAGCTGGCCACGCTGAGGTGTTGGCCGGCCGCCTGGCCAGCAAGCCTGCTCTGCTCGGCTGCCCACGCACTGGGTCACGGCTGGGTCTTGGTGGAGACTGGGAGGGTGGAGATGGCTTTGGGCTATGTCCACCAGGGCCTGGGTGGCGTTATTCACGGCCCAAAAGTTGCCCATGATTTCTTAATGAAGGGGTTTGAGGGTTTCTGTGCTGCTTTATGGAGGGTCTTCCCAGGTGGTACTAGCGGTAAAGATCTCTCTGGCCAGTGCAAGAGACATAAGAGATGCAAGTTTGATCCCTGGGTCAGGAAGATCCCCTGGAGGAGGGCGTGGCAACCCACTCCAGTAATTCTTGCCTGGAGAATCCTGTGGACAGAGGAGCCTGGTGGGCTACAGTCCATGGGGTCGCAAGGAGTCGGACACGAGTGAAGTGACCTTGCGTGCATGCACGCGCGCGCTGCTTTATGATGTGCTGTGTCTGTATTTTGGGAGAAGAATCTTTATTTTCCTGGACATTGGGTGAAGAGATTGACTTCATTAGTCCCCCCGACTCATGGCCCACTTGCAGGTCCATCCATGCAAGGCCGCTGCATAAAACATACCACGTTTTACCCTAAAATCTCCCTGCGATGGTCATGCCGTTGGTCCCCCACCCCTCCCCTTCCAACACAGATGACAGAATGATGCCTGTTCTCCCAAGGACCCCAGTGTTCACTGCGTGAGAGTTTCTATGAGAGATTTCTGGGGTGGATTGTTGGGCAGGTGCGTGTGGCACCGCATAATGTAGCAGTGGCTTGCTCTCCAGCATGGCTGCATAGCCCACCCTTCCAGCCAGGCACGAGGGCTCCCAGATTCCTCAACCACAGTAGTATTTGGGGTAATCACCTCTGTAATTGTTTGCCCCCAGTCTCTTGGGGGGTAAAGGGCGAATTATTGTTTTATATGCAACTGAGGAGGAATTCTTAAAGTGCCAAGCCTCTCTCATGCCCCGCACACTGTCTGAGCTGAAGTCCGGAGCGGGGAGCTAAGCCTTCTGTTCCCTTCCTCCATTCAGTGTTCCTGAAACCAGAAACTTCCTCTTCGGTATGGAGTGATTGCAGAAAGCTCTCACTCCCCAGGGAGTGGCAGTTTATAGACAGTCTGTTCATGCTTCATCCTCCCCACCCCTGCCCAGAGTGCACATCACTGGCGTGGTTCCTTGTGGCTTGCAATGCTTGCGCAGCTGCTGGGTTCTCAGCTTGTGCCCCCTGCCACCTGCTTTCTGCTTAGGGCATCTCTGGTACCCTGAAGGCTCTGGGTTCCCTGGAGCTTTGAACTTTCTCGTGGGAGGCTGTGTTTCTACTTGCATTCAGTGTGAGGGCATGTGGCTGTCCCTTGGGAGGGAGGTGTGGGCAGCATCGTAGCATTGGTGTGGGTTCTGGGCTGAGGTCGTCTTACTGATCATACGTCCTTGACTGGGTCAAGGAACCTGGGGCCAGGGATTACCGGGGCACAGTGCTGGCTGGTGCATGCTGGCCCAGACTCAGGCACACACCAGGCACCCGGGCAACCTCTGTAACCCTTGGATGGTCCAGGTGACCATCTAGAACACACAGACAATTCCATGGACCCTGAGCATTTTCTGTTATCTCACTCCTTTCTGTGAGCATCTGTATTTTATTTCTTGTATTTAAATAGGGAACTCTAGATATTATTAACAACTTATCATGTGCTAGGCTTTTTGCAAGGGCTTCCCACGTGCACAGTGGTAAAGAACCTGCCTGCCGGTGTAGAAGGCACAAGAGATACGGGTTCAGTCCCTGGGTTGGGAAGATCCCCTGGAGGGAGGGCATGGCAACTCACTCCAGTATTCTTGCCTGGAGAATCTTGTGGACAGAGGAGCTGGTGGGCAAACAGTCTATAGGGTCGAAAAGAGACGGACACGACTGAGTGACTGAGCGCACTCACACAAGCTTTTTGCAAATGTTAGCTCATGGAAACCCCTTAACAGCCTAGGGAGAAAGACTGAGGCTCAAAAGGGGCAAGGATTTGCTCAGGTCTCAGCGTTAGTAAGTGCCAGACCCAGATCAAATCCAAGTCTTCTGCCCCCAAATGCATTCTCTTAAGCATGAAGCCCGTGGTCCCTAGTGTGGTCTCCAGGCCAGCAGCATCAGCACCAGGTGAATTGTGGGAAACACAGTTTCTCTACCTGTCCATTAACTGTGGAAGCAGAAGTCTGGAGGGATCCGTAAACCCGTTCTAGTGAGCCCTCCAGGTGATTCTAATGCATGTTCAAGTTTGAGAACCACCGCATGGAGCTACTCTGCTCCACGTTTTTCCGTTTATTTGTTTGCTGCCCTGCTCGTGTGTCATTGGGCCGATCAGTGTAAGCTCAGACTTTGGGCCTTGGCCTCTCTTCGGGGGTTTCCTGCTCACCAGAAGAGGTGCTGGATGGCATCACTGACTCGATGGACGTGAGTTTGAGTGAACTCTTGGAGTTGGTGATGGACAGGGAGGCCTGGCGTGCTGCAATTCATGGGGTCACAAAGAGTTGGACACGACTGAGCGACTGAACTGAACTGAGAAGAGGTGCAGTGGCTATCTCTGTTGGGTCTGGGGTCTCTAGGAACCCCTCCCCAGTCCCTGAAAGCATTGGGCAGGGCTGATGCCCCCACTGCCTCCAGCTCCAAGCTTTTGGAGGTCATGGTTCCTGACCCTGTGCCAAAGGAGATGCCTTGAGAGGCCAGGGGTCCCAGGGGTGGACTGTGGGACAGGCCAGAACAGAAGCTCCAGACCAGCGGGTTATTCAGGGACACAGAGAAGAGACTTGGGAAACTTCTTGATCCAAGCAGTGTCTCTTTCTTTTCTGCAAATTTGTAATAAGTGGTTTGGCCTCTCCAGAGGCTCCCCCTTGAAGGGCTTGGAGCCTGGGCAGAATCTTTGTTCCCAGTCAGCAAAGCTAGCACACGCATTAGAAATGACCCTTGCGAGAGAGGGGTCGCTAACTGGACTTCTTGAGCCCTCACCATCAGTCCAGTACTGTACTCTTTAATTTTTATCACAACCCTAGGATGGGGTGGATTGATTATTCCCATTTCGTGGATGCGACCATCAAGGCTTCAGGCTGTACAGTTGAGAGTCACAGCTCAACCGCACAAAGGAGTCAGGTTAGATGCTTGAGGTAGCCAGACCAGAGAGTCCCATATTTTATGAATACCAGGCAGGGCTTAAGCCTTGTCATGTGGGGAAGTTCTCTATGGAATTGAGTGGCCTGTGGCTCTCAGCCTCGTGCCAGGAAAACCAAATGACCTCACACGTGAATGGCTTTTCCTTCTTTGGGGAAGGAATGTGCAGGCCATTCCTGTGAGTTGCAGCCCACGTGGCCTGTGTGCTGTCAGACCCGCAAGGGCCAGACTCGGACTCCAGACGTGGGGGAGGTGTCACAGGCAGGCCCACCCTTGACTTGGCAGTGGGGAGCAGGCTGTTCTCGACTTGGGCTCCCCAGCTGGTGTGAAGTGTGCCCAGGAAGAGCCAACAGGCCTTTCATAGCTAAGCGGGTGTCCTGGAGTGTGACCTGCTCTTTGGAGTCACCACTCTCTGGGGAAGCAACAACAAGAACAGTGGGGGCGAAAGCCCACAGCTCAGGGGGGCCCAAGTGCTACACATGCGCCCAAGATGACCCCAGGCCTCCCCGCTTGGAATCTTGGTCTCCATTACTTCAGTGTCTAGAGAGGGCGGGGGTCTGGGGCCTACTTTTGAGACTGGTTCCTTGCCAGTGAGCCAAGTGGGTTTTTAAAAGACTTAGTGGGGTCTTGGAATATTTTCATAAAAAAAGTTTTATTGATATATATAATTCACATACTATACAATTCACCCATTTAAAATGTACAATGTAATTTTTTTTTAGCATATTCAGATATGTGCAACCATTACTACAGTCTCATTTTCATCACCTCCAAAAGAAAGCCACCCCCCTTAGCTATCACTGACCCCCAGCCCTAAGCTACCACTACTCTATGTCTGCCTCTTGTAGATGCATTTTTGGTGTTTTGACATCCAGAGAGCACTTAGTCTGCGTCAGACACTGGGCTAAGCTTTCTGTGTTAGCTCACACGACCCCCTTTTAGAACAGCTGCACGGAATAAACTTTTTTTTTTTGGTCTTTGTCTTACTAATGTGGAGACTGAGGCTCCGCGAGTCCAGGATCTCAGAGCCCGTAGTGACAGCCTGCTGATGGCTGGACCATTGCTGAGGCTTTTTCTTCCTGGGAGAGGCCAGCTGCGGATGGTGGGGGCAGCTGACACTCGTTGGCCAGGAGCTGGGAGGGAAGCCCTTGTTGCTTCACTGGGATCACACGCCACCTGACTGAAAATGGCCCTGAAATCTCTCAGCAGCCCCAGGTTCAGCCAGCACCTGCAGGAAGGCCCTGGGCTGTCTTCCAGGGGCCTCGGGGGGAAAGGGGCTGGGAGCTCTCCTCTCTCTAACCAGGACACGGTTATTAGGTGAGCCGTTTGGCCCCCTGTGCCGTGGCCTTGGCCACCCTCCGGTCATCTGGTGATGTCTCCCCGAATGGGCTGCAGGTGGACATAAGCCAGAAACACAGGCCCCTGCTCCTCCGCCTCCTGTTCTCCTCACCCTGGCCAGAGGCTGGTCTTGGGGTTTCCTCATTAGCAGGAGAGAGATTACAGACCTCTTTCTTCCTAACTTGTAGAGCCCTGTGAATGATTAACTTGGATCAAATAGAAAGGGAATGGGAAGTGAGAGTGGCAGGGAGCAGACACTTAAGGGGCTCCTGTCCTGTCCTCATGCCTGGCTGTTCTGCCTCCATGGCCCTCACCTGTCAACAGCCCTGCACATCGTGATGTTCTGTATCCCTGTTTCTCAGACAAAGCAACTGAGGCCACGCCCGGTTCATTAAAGCCACACAGCCACCGAGGGACAAAGGCCGGCTGGTTTAACATTTTTTAAAGCGTGTGCTGTGAACAGAGCACCAGACTGTCTTTAAGTACAGGAGATCTAATGTGGTCCTTTTTCATGCTGTGCTAGGCTGTCATAGGTCTTGTTATCCCCATCTTACAGATGGGCATCCTGAGGCTGGGATTGAGAATTTTGTTCAGAGAGACACAGCTAATGAAAGGTGTAGGTGGAGACCCGGCTCAGTCCAGTTACAGAGCCCAACTCTGTTGGGAGCCTCCAGCCACCTGTCTCTGAATTTCCGGTTCCCCAGCATTCACCCGACCTGGGGGGAAAGCGGGTGGGGAGGTGCCCTCTCGGAGCAGAGGAAACCACCCCGCGGTTCAGCACCACTCCCAGGTGGGTGGAGAGCAAACAGAGCTGGGTGGAGGTGTTCTTGGGGACGTGCTTTTCATCTGTGAGTGAAGCAGCTGACAGCTTGCTTTGAAAGGCTGGCGGCCAGCCCTTGATAAGTTAACCAGATACTCCTGTTTACGTTACCAGAACCCTGGGCATTGAGATCACTGCTGGCAGGCCTTTGCTTGACAGCCCACCCAGTGCCCATGCCCTGGCCAGACTGGCCATGTGTGGAGGTCAGAGGGAGCGAGAACTCTCCTTGGCTGGTCCCCAGTGACCTCCCCCGGGGCCAGCAGATGCTGCAGAGACCTCGGCCCTGAGTTCTCAAGGTGCCCTGGCCTGGTGCTTGAACATGGCGGCCAGGAGTGGCAGAGGAGGTGGGCTCTGCCTGGCAGCCCTGGCAAGGCCCCCACCCAGAGGGGTGCAGTGGGTTGGGAGGCTGCTGAACCGATATCTCGGGTGATGAGCCCTAGAGCCTAGACCAGGGTCCTGGTGCCCTCCTCCAGGGAGGAGAAAACCATCCGATGAGAAGCCAGCTTGTATGGGAAGCCCTGCACCACCTTCAAGAGGCTTAGAAGCTTGTTTGGGCTTTTCTGGGCTGCTGGGCCAGGGGTTTTCCTCTTAATTTCCTGACAGTTTGCTGTCTGACTCTTGAGGTGGGCATGTGGGTATGATTGCTGCTTTATCTTCATGTCCTGGTCCCTAATTATGACTTTCCTTATAATATTTTACACTGATAAGGCACGCTAGAGTTTTTCACAACCCTTTCTCTATATTTTATTCTTACTAATTCTTTTAAATAGGTGGAATAATTTTTCCTTTATCAATTCTTTTTTTTATTTGGAAGTGTGTGTTTTCTCTCTGATCATTCAGGAACACTGACCCCACCCCACTGCCATTCCAAGTCCTCCTAGAGAAACTGGAAGTTCCCTCTGTCCCATCCCAGAGGTCCAACTTACCAGATAAATGTACACACTTCGAGCAGGCTTTTCTTATATTTGCATAGTTTTAAAAAAACAGATGATTGCACATGGTATAAAATTCAGAAGAAACAGAAGAGTATTCTGTGAAAAGCAAACGCCACGCCTTCCCCTGTCAGGAGCTTCCTGCCTCTCTTCCCTGGAGGCAGCTGCTGGGCTAGGCCCTTGTGTGTCCTTCCAGGGATATTATGGCATGAAGCGTTTAGGGACTATCCAGTGTAATAATAACAGGTGTCTTGTTGTGAGGGGTAGGCCGAAATGCTGATCATGCATTGAGTCACTGAGATGAAGCTGCCCCCATGGACTTGCCTGTATTGGCCTCTTTGACAAGGAGCAGAGCCCATCCATTGTGATCAGCCTTACACGGGAACAGAAGACGTCTGATGTGCTCTCCTTGGTTGTGGTTTTTACGCTCACGTGTTAACGATGCGACAAGTTGCCGGGCTCCGACCTTCAGGGTCTGAGGGATGCTTTTGAGGTTACATAGGTAGAAAGGGTTGGGGTGACTTATACCAGGCCACACTCATGCCTGGCTGAACCAGGGCAGAGCGCAGGTTTCCTAACCCCTGTGCCTGGAGCAGTAACTCCCCCGGAGTGAACCGGGGGCTGGTGTGCAGTGTTGGGATCCCAGGGGAGCGGGAGGATATGCCTGGGAGAGATGTGGTCGGCGCGTGAGTCTGGGGCCTGGCGGCCGGTGAGGTGGTACTACTGTCTCTCATTTGCTGAGCCAGTCTCGATAGGCTGCGAGGGGAGTATCTTGTTTACCCTGCTGCAGGACCAGTGGACAGGTCAGCCAGGAGTGGACGGCCTGGCCTGAGGGGAGTGAGTGCTGGCAGGCAGAAGGCCGGGGAGGAGATGGGGGCCGCCAACCACGTTTGCAGATGGATGGGCAAGGAAAAAGAAAAGGCGTCTGCAATTCGGCTGCAGGAACACGAGCTCTGCTGGCACTGGGATTTTGTTTCCGTCATTTTCTCTCATTCATGTGATCGCACATAGTTTTAAGCCTGCGGTGCATCCAGTTTTGTATCCTGCTTTTTTGTTAATTACATGTCAGCCTTTCCCCGTAATATAGAGTTTCAGAACCCATCATTTTGGCCATTTAATGTTCCATTAAGTGGATGAACCATAATTTACTTAACTAATATTTTATTAATAGAATTTGGGGCTATCTCTAATTTTTTTCCTCTTAAGTAATGCTGGCAAGGATGTTTTTGTACCCACGGCCCTCCTCTTTCTTGAGTCCCAGCTTTGGGCTCAGAGTCTTGCCCATTTTAGCTCCCTTGGCGAGGTGCCTGCCACCAGAGATGTGCCCTGCATCAGCCTGCCCACTGTAACGTGTTGTGGCTTTGCCACTGTACCTACCCTTTAATGGGAATTAGCAGAAAGTTCCTTTTGCAGATGTGATAAATGAAGATTGGTACCTTGGTTTGAGTTCACACAGCATTGTGGTGTGTGTACATGAATGTGTGGGGAACATCTATTGTTGTCCCTGGTGACAGGTGTGGGTCCGTGATCAATCCCAAATGAGAAGAGCCCCTGCGGCCTCTCACAGGATCGACCTTGAGCTTTTGATTCCAGATTCCCAGATGGCTGATGCTGGCTGTGGTCTGCGAGGAATGTTGACCCTGCTGGGCGCAGCTGTCTGCTGAGTGCGTGTGTTAACACACACGTTCCCGTGTGGTAGTTCTGTTGTTAGGAGACTTAGAAAGCTTTCACGTTTACCCACAGTGGAACCAGGGACCCTGTCAGTCTTCATTCAGATTTAGCCTGCCTGTATCTTTTCAGGGGGCTGTGGAATGTCTTACTTTTATATTGTCCTAGCGTTAAAAAATCTCCAAGTCCAGATTTCCGGCTCTTCTTCACTCGAGGTCTGCCACTTGAGGACCCATGTTCCCTAGTGGAGCCAAGGAGAGAAGCCTCCTGTCTCCACCGCGCCTGCCCTGGTCCTGAAGCTGTGCTCTGATCGCCACTTACCAGCTTGCAACCAGTCCTTGGTGCCGATGCTGCTTTCCTGAGTAGAAACCCAACGGAGAGCCCAAGAGGGCCTTTGTTTCAAGAAAAATCCTTGAGTACACATGGAGGAGGCGAGGTCTCACCAGTCCCACTTTTCTTACGCTTGCCTGCAGTTCAGTTCAGTTCAGTCGCTCAGTCATGTCCGACTGTTTGCGACCCCATGAATCGCAGCACGCCAGGCCTCCCTGTCCATCACCATCTCCCGGAGTTCACTCAGACTCAGGTTCATCGAGTCTGTGATGCCATCCAGCCATCTCATCCTCTGTCGTCGTCCCCTTCTCCTCCTGCCCCCAATCCTTCCCAGCATCAGTCTTTTCCAATGAGTCAACTCTTCGCATGAGGTGGCCAAACAAAGTATTGGAGTTTCAGCTTTAGCATCATTCCTTCCAAAGAAATCCCAGGGCTGATCTCCTTCAGAATGGACTGGTTGGATCTCCTTGCAGTCCAAGGGACTCTCAAGAGTCTTCTCCAACACCACAGTTCAAAAGCA